>OZ020280.1:14629915-14716703 GCA_963971205.1 Aethes cnicana
TACCGAACCGTGACGTCACGCGACATTTCAACTCAATATATCTCCGTATAAGTTTGATTACGTGAAAAAGAAAAAATACGTGTCCAATACTTTTCAATAATCTTCCTGATGGACTAAGGAAAAAAAAGTTGTCGTCATCCTATATCAGAATTGTCTTTCTTTTAATGTTGTTTATTACTACTAAAGTGTTATGTATACGATGTGGCTGTACTTTTAAATAAATAAATAAATGCATGCACTAGATCCTGAATACTTCGCTTACCTATAGAACTTTAGCTTCGTGCCCGACCGTCCCTGGGGTGCGACAGACGTTGGGGGGCGAGACGACAGCGGGGACGGCGAGGGTTGCGGGGAGACCAAACACGCGCATTACACGAAACATACTGGCCGTCGACAAAAATCAGTAAAGCTACGTATTAGAATCGATAGCTGATTCTGTGGGTAAAATATCGTCACAACGTTTTGCTTGAGCCTGTGTAAGCCTTTATGGTAGAACTAGCTTTTCCCCGCAAATTCGTATGCGCAAAATATTAAAAAGTAAAATCCCGATTTTTCCCGTTCCCGTGGGAATTTTGCAAAATTCTTTCTTAGTGGATGCCTACGTCATAACATCTACCTGCATGCCAAATTTCAGCCCGATCCGTCCAGTGGTTTGGGGCTGTGCGTTGATAGATCACTATGTCAGTCAGTCAGTCACCTTTGAGTTTTATTTATTTAGATAAAGAGTGTGGAACTCATGATACTTGACAGTTTTAAAAGATATAGATAAGATAAAAAAGAAACATTTATTCAAGTAGGATTTTACAATCACTTTTGCATCGTCTTAGGCCCGGTTCCTATATCCACGAAACGCCTCGTTTTGCCTACGGACGGTTGATTTTTGACATTTGTTCCATAGAGAATCTGTCAAATTTTAACCGTCCGTAGGCAAAACGAGGCGTTGTTTGGATATAGAACCGGGCGTTAATGTACAATTTGATGTAGTTATCAACAAAAACATACCGTTATCCGCCGCAAGCTTCGTTATTGATTTTTGGTACCTACATCTTCTACTTTGCATCAAACTTTTTTTTTATTACACGCACTATATAAATTTTAACTAAGTCCTTAAGCGCACACATGTTTATTAGTCCAATTCAGGCCAGGCATTCTTGTCACGTAAATAATCTTCTGTCAAATCGAACTTAGTCTAACGAAGTAATATACAGATAGGGAGAGTAAAGATATCATTTATGATGCCACCCCTACGCCATCGTTCCGCTATGCAGAGTTTCTCGTGCGTGTATGACGTCATCAATATCGCGGGCTCCCCTGCTGCCCGACCGTCTCTTACCCCCAGGGAGGGTTGGGAACGAAGTTGACGACCTATCCCCTCCCCTCCCCCTCCCCCTCTGCCACTGCTTTACTTACTGATAACTTTAACATCAACAGCCACACCTCGCAAAACAGTAGCGCTAACTGACGAGCAGGAATAAAGTGGATTCTCATTGATTAATAAAGTGAATAATGTCTACATTTGTGTTTGTTTCTTTCCAACGATTGTTTCTGCTCTTCTTCATTCTCCGTTCCAAATTTCATACTTATATCAAGTACCTAAAGAAGTTTGATAAAATGCTACCATTAAGCAATCGCCCCGCCAAAGAATCATCAAGGTTATTTTCAAGTCTATAAATAATTATGAGACGATAATTATAATCCATATTAATATTATAAAGCGAAAGTAACTCTGTCTGTCTGTCTGTTACCTCTTCACGCTTCAACCGCTGGACCGATTGAGATGAAATTTGGCATGGACATAGTTCGGGTCCCGGGAAAGGACAACATAGGCTACGTTTAATCCCGGAAAGCGCAATAGTTACCGCGGGAGCGCGATAACCGAATCCCACGCGGGCGAAGTCGCGGGCAGAAGCTAGTATAATATAATAGGATCTAATTTGATAAAGTGTAGGTAAGTCTTGAATTTTTAGTAAAATATTTAAAATCTTCACCAACAATCCAATTCAATTCAATTCAATCATTTATTCAGCAAATTGGCAACATAGGGGCACTTTTACACGTCAGAAAAGAATTTACTAGCGCTTCCTGGACCCATTGCTTGAGAAGAAGTGCCGCAACAAACTCAAGCAGAAGGCCTTTTTTCAATATTTACACATAGTTATAACATTTACATTACATGTATAAAATATACATATAGGTACGTACTACAATTACATTGAAGGGATGTATAGTCCCTAACTTAAACTTAAATCTAAGATCTTAGAGATGTATAGTCTCCAAGGGTCCAGAAAAAAAAATATGGAGATGGCCTCCATTGTCAAATAAATATAAATTCCATAGATGTCGACAGTCTCAAAATGTCAATAAATAATGAAATACATCATGTATAAAAGAGTTCATTAATACATGTCAATAAGAACATGATGAGGTCTCTCGCTTAAAATGTTTGACTTAGTAATATATTTAAAGCTAATGATTATTTTTAAACGTCCTTGCAAGCAATAATACGGTCTATACGGCACAACATTATTAAGTCTAGCAGATGACGCCTTTCGGCACAACATGATGAAAGCGAAGTTAGTACATCATATATGAAGTCTGTTTGAAATACTTAGTTTCGAGATACTATGAAATACCTCAGACAGTTTAGTCTCTACTCTCGCGCGGCGTCAACTTGTGGAATTAGTAAACTTTGACAGCAAGTTAAACTCCGTAACAAAGTCTAACTTCCTCAGGTATTCTCGTCTTATTCTTATGAAAAATCTAACATTTTATTTCAAAGCAACTTTTGCCCGCGACATTTCATACTGGTTATTTATTATTTTACGACGGGAATAACCGTGGAATAGCGGACATGGAGCTTGCAGTAAATAGAGATATCGGATATCCCATATCTCAAATAAGGATAGACAGTCTGTTAATTTTAGCGAGACAACAAAACACTCGTACAATATATTGATACTATATCAGGAACCGCCACTTTATCTATTCGTACGTCGTTGCTCATCCGAAAGCCTTAAATTATCTCATTGAACAACGAATCGCTTGAACAAGTCACTGAGTACCTACGTGTGCTTAGGCCGACGGATCACCCTCTGTGACTCCATGATGGGACAGATCAGCCGATGAATCCAGTTGGGATGGGCCGTGTTTAGGAAGCTGAAGAATTTGTTCCAGCTCGGTATATTATATCTACGCGAAAAAATCCTGAAAGAATACCACTCGCCAACGGCCCAAAGTATTGCTGAAATTGACAATAATGCCGCCAGGATAGTTTTTTTATGGCATTGGTAGGTATAGGCAAACGAACACACAGCCCATCTGATGGTAAGTGGACGCTGCGGCCCATGACACCGAAATCTATGATCCCCCATTAAGAAACTATAAGATCTCGAATGCGTTGCCTACCCTGAGGCCTAATATGGAATGCTTCTGTGCCAGAAATTTCACCGGCTGCCTTAACCCCCTACCGGAACAACAATGCGAGCACTGTTGTTTGGCGGCAGGGTAGCAGGGAAAGACGGTGGTACCACCCCGGACGGATCGGACAGTGATAGCTGATAGCGGTTGAAACGCCAGTTAGGGATGACGACCACTTTTTTTTCCTTAGTGAATCAGAAACATTATTGAAAAGTATTGGACACGTATTTTTTCTTTTTTCACGTAATCAAACTTATACGAATATATATTGAGTTGAAATATCGCGTGACGTCACGGTTAGGTACGATTTATACCTAACGGTGACGTAGTTAGCCCCCACTCTCCAACTTTAATGCGTTTTAACTCGCTTTGTATATTCAGAAAAGAACAAGTTAAAATATTAAAAATAAACTAAAAATAGCATTTAAATTTACAGAAATAAGAAAAATTAAAGCTAAAAAATAACCTAAAATTGTTAATTACATAAAACAAAAAAAAACGTGTCTAATATTTTTTTATTACCTGACTGACGGACTAATTATAATTTCGATGTCTTCACCTTGTCGTCATCCCTATAGATACATGTTCTTTATATACACGTAGCTCACCAAAGCAAGACACTAATTGAGCTCATAGGGGAAATAATACATGTGTGTGCGAATTTTGGAATAGTTGTAGGTGAAGGTGCCTTAAACAACATACTAAAAGTCCTGATGGGAGGGAGCGCCGCTAACGTGTGGGGGGGGGTCCAAAGGTCCCTTTTTTTGGTTTTTCGTAAATATCTCGTAAACGATAACCCGCAACAAAAAATGTTCTAAGACATAAATAATTTACATTAAATTTTCTACAAAACGATATACACACTTTTTTGCTAGTGTAAATATTGAAATAGATAATGAAGGGGAAAGTTAACGATAAACGATTTTACGCGTGGGTTCGGGATTTGGTCCGCTGTACCCTGATTCTTTTTAGATAAGGGATCATACTTGACACAGTTGTACTTTGGATAATTCTGAGTGGATTCATACTAAGGGCCACCGCGGACACCGCTCGGTTGGTAGGGGGAGAGGGGAAACTTTGCTTCCGCCGCGCTTTAGTTAGACCCATATATTTCCTAAAATTGTAAGAGTTAAGAGATGCTGTTTATTGCGAAATGATCCTTACTAAATGCTTCATCAAATCCATAAGTTTTCATTTTTATTGGTGGTTTTTCTTAACTTTTGATCGATATTACAAATTTCTAAATTTAACAATTTCTTTTAGTAAGTTTGATATAAAAATGTATGGTGATGTGCAGTGCCACTTTTTCAAAAGTTGGCGCATGTAATGCAGATTTGAACATGGTATAACAATACTGTCTACTTTAAATAATAAAGAAAATATTGAGAATATTAACCAACTATTCTGATATTTTCTAATTATCATGAGCCATTTAAATTGTTAATTTTAAGGAATTTCATTTAAAATTGAATCCAGTTTATCACATTTAAAGAATAAAAATTGAATTAGTCCACTTGATTAACAGAAAATGCTGTTTGAGGTAAGATGCATTTTTATATAAGGCAGTCATTAACTTCAATTAAGAGCTTCAAAAGCGATAAATCTAGCGGTCGATTGAGTTCCTGGTTGACTGGGCACACGTGGTATGTCTCGTTTAAAACTACTGGACCGATTTTGATGAAATTTGGTTTGAGAATAGTTGGAGTTCAGAAAAATAAAAAGTAGCCAATGTCCTTTCTCGGAACTCCAACTATTTTCATCAAAATCGGTCTAGTAGTTTTAAACGAGACACACCACGTGTGCCCAGTCAACCAGGAACTCAATCGACCGCTAATTTTATCGCTTTTGAAGCTCTTAATTGAAGTCAGTGACTGCCTTATGTAAAAATGCATCTTACCTCAAACAGCATTTTCTGTTAATAAAGTGGACTAATTTAACATTATTTCTTTAAATGTGATAAACTGGCTTCAATTTTAAATGAAATTCCTTGAAATTAACAATTTAAATGGCCCATGATATATAGAAAAATTCAGAGTAGTTGGTTAATATTCTCAATATTTTCTTTATTATTTAAAGTAGACAGTATTGTTATACCATGTTCAAATCTGCATTACATGCGCCAACTTTTGAAAAAGTGGCACTGCACATCACCATACATTTTTATATCAAACTTACTAAAAGAAATTGTTAAATTTAGAAATTTGTAATATCGATCAAAAGTTAAGAAAAACCACCAATAAAAATGAAAACTTATGGATTACATTTGATGAAGCATTTAGTAAGGATCATTTCGCAATAAACAGCATCTCTTAACTCTTACAATTTTAGGAAATATATGGGTCTAACTAAAGCGCGGCGGAAGCAAAGTTTCCCCCTCTCCCCCTACCAACCGAGCGGTGTCCCGCGGTGGCCCTTAGTATGAATCCACTCAGAATTATCCAAAGTACAACTGTGTCAAGTATGATCCCTTATCTAAAAAGAATCAGGGTACAGCGGACCAAATCCCGAACCCACGCGTAAAATCGTTTATCGTTAACTTTGCCCTTCATTATCTATTTCAATATTTACACTAGCAAAAAAGTGTGTATATCGTTTTGTAGAAAATTTAATGTAAATTATTTATGTCTTAGAACATTTTTTGTTACGGGTTATCGTTTACGAGATATTTACGAAAAACCAAAAAAAGGGACCTTTGGACCCCCCCCCCACGCGCTCCCCCCCATCAGGACTTTTAGTATGTTGTTTAAGGCACCTTCACCTACAACTATTCCAAAATTCGCACACACATGTATTATTTCCCCTAAGTTTTGCTTCCTTTGGTGGGCTAACGGTGGGTCAGAAAATATGGCAAATAATTAACTCACATTATCGGCTATCGATTCTAAGATTATTAAAAAAACACTACTTTGATATTATATAAAAACTTATCCTAATATTAATATTAGTATATAACCTAGTAATTAATGGCTAAGATATTAATGTATAATTGATTAATATTCGTGATCCCGCAGTCAAACTGTACTCCAGTTTTGTGGGACTATTTTTATTCATTCGATTGTATTTGTTCTCAATAAATAAATAAATAAATAAAAAATAATAATAATAAGTATATTGTATAGGTCTTTATTTTTTTTCGAGTTGGTAAAAAAAAATATTGTATATGGGATTGGTTGTGTGAGCGACGCCTGAATCCTATACAAAATGATTTTTTTTACCAACTCAAAAAAAATTAAAGACCTATACAATATACTTAGAATCGATAGCCGATACGGTGGGTTAATTATTTGCCATATTTTTTGACCCACCATGTATATCTGCCCTGGCATCGTGACTACGAGCGTTACCTAAGACTTCTTCGTCATTCCTAAGACGGGCCGCGCACAATGCTCGAGTGCTCGCTATTACCTGTGTAATCAATTTGCGGACAATGGCCCTTTATCCTTTCAGATTTCACAAGATAAATGTTCTACGACGTCATTGTCGTCGGAGAAGTGGCCATTTCAAAAATGTCCGGTGTAAAGCTAATTTAGAACCGTTCAGCGCGGAAATCGAGCAGATTCTATAGTCGTAGGGAACATGCACTGGAATCGTAACTATTTTGATAGGTACTATTTTTATTCATCCAAACCTGCAAACCCAAAATATTGCATTCAAACTTTAGATCACAGAAAATTTGGTGGACAAAAGGCAGACTCATTTACTTTTTAAAAACCAACGTCAAAGTAAATGATCAAGTTTGTACTTTGTCGCTGTACATATTTCATAACTAGGTTCTGCCCGCGACTTCGTCCGCGTGGAATTCGTTAATAGCATTCCCGCGGGAACTAAGCATTTTTCCGGAATAAAAAGTAGCCTATTAGTAAGTAAAATAGCCTTTTCAGGAATAAAATATATCAGCTCTGCTCTCGTCGCTTACTTCAATAAGTAGTTTACTATCCCTAGCCTATAGAGGCTTTTGTGTCTATAAAGAACGTGGCTACGGTACCTTGCCTAGTGATATGAATATCGATTTAAAGCTTTAAAATGTTCAATGCATGTTCTCCATTGAGCCAGTTTCAATAGCACCCGATTCAATTGAAGATTCAGTTTCAGTTACAGCTTTAGATTAGTTCCACGTGTTATGGACTCTATGAATAGATTCAATTTAGTTATCATTTTGTGCTACAAATTCATTTAGGCCTTTTGGACCAACCAACACAATGCACTGAATGCATTGTGTTGGTTTCTCTATTTGAGTTTTGAATAAGTACATTTTCCTTATCATATCATTATCATATTAAGTATTAAGTAGTCTTGTATTAATGTTCATAGAAACAAGTATGTATAAAGCTCGTTAAATGTTAAGTTTATGCAATTGGTTTACGTTACAGGTGCATATATTTTACCTTAATCCAATTTAATTCTATTAATTTCCCAAATTCAACTCTATTAATGCTTATTAATAGGTATGTAGGTGCATATAGTTGGAGAGATTCGATCGGGGGCGCTGCGTTCGCCACTCCAGTCAAGCCACCTAGGCGGATAGTCTGCAGTAGCGCCTTCAGATGGCGCTGCTGAGGCGAAAACGTAGCGAAAACGGTTGTAAGGAGAGTGTGTTTTTTTTGTTGCTTTATCAAATCCGATGGACAAGTTTTCAACTGTTTCGTCATATAAGATTGCGCTCCTTACCAAGACACATTCTACACTCCATATTATTGTTTAAAACTTGTGATGAGGCAACATGTTTCGATTTCATGACATTTTCGTTAGTCGATATACAACTTAAATCGAATATTTATTTATTTACAAGATAAATTAGATTTTGTAAAAATATATACATAATAAGGAATGATCTATCATTCCATTTCATATTAATATTTTATAAAAGCCCACGATCGTATTTAAATGATGTCACATATTATTATTTAGGTACATTTAAAATAATCGTCTGTATAAAACGATTTCTCTTGAAAATCGCTTAATGCGAACTACGTTGCTCCTTAGCCCCATCACCATCACTATAAACATCAACTAGACTAGCAAACGTCATACGTCGATTTAGGAACCTCTCCTGCTTCATTTTCCATCCAACACAAGAAAGCTTCTCTCCGCGCGTCACCGGCAAACGGTACAATTACCCGGGTGACCGGGTAAGGTCGACAATTGCCTTATTTATCGCCTCCTATTGCGGCCATTAGGCGACCAGATTACAACCTGACGTAGAATTGTTACGCTTAGACTCGTACTGTCAAATTATTTATGGATTCTAAACAATTATTGCAATGGTAATTTAGTATTACACGAAAAACACTGATAACCGAGATTTACAATATTTATATCAAATCTATAATCAAAAATACAATCGATCGCCATTGACAAGCCAAGATCCTCTCCGACGCGCCCGAGCGCTCTATGACAGTCATAAAGTTGCCATACATAAACTAGGGCTGTGACTTTACGGTTAAACTAGGGATGTTCTTAAAGTTATATCTATGATTATACAATAACAAAGGTTCTTGGTGAGAAATGTCGCTAACATTAGGTACTCCCTTACAATACAACAAATTAGTTCTCAGCTGACGCAGCATGGCCTATTTAGTGGTGAGTTTACTTATTTGCGTTTAATTTGAATTTACCACTGAGCTTTTCGGTGAAGAAAAACATCGCGGCGAAACCTGCATGCATCTGCGAAGTAAATCAAGGATGTATGTGAAGTCTCCAATCCGCACTGGGCCCGCGTGGAGACTAACCCACCCACAGCCCAAACCCTCTCGTGACGAGAGGAGGCCTGTGCCCTGCAGTGGAACGTAAAATGGCTGTTGTAGTAGTGGTGGTGGTGACGCAGCATAAATACGGACACAGTATAGTATCTAAGTCCTGGTCCCTGTTTGTGAAAGTGGAGGTTGGAATGAACATTGTGTAGGGTAATTAATGTGTATTGTGAGCTGTATTCAGCCTCCACGAAAAGTAAAGGTATATTCAGCATTTATTTGAATGTCCTTTTCACTTCCAGCAGATTTTCATATTGGCAGTACATGAACTTTTCTCTCTTACCTATTCCCCGTTTTTTTGTGTGACTATGTCTGTCTATGTGTTATTAGCCCAAGCTGTTGGCCTTATTAGCTGCCCCCGACTTAGACAAATGGATCGTATTTTAATCAAGTTCAACTCGTTTGATTCGGGGTCTGATTGGCGATTGGTTGATTAATCTGAGATCATGAGGATCGATGTTCTCGAAGAAAAGTTTCAGGACATTTGAGGACCCGTGGTGTCTATATAATACATTTTTTCCGGGATAAAAAGTAGCCTATGTCCTTTCTCGGGACTTCCACTATCTCCATACTAAATTTCATCGAAATCGGTCCTGTGGTTGAAGCGTGAAGAGGTAACATACAGACACACGGACAGAGTTGCTTTCGCATTAATTATATTAGGATGCATAGCTAGACGACACTTACAAGTTGTTCGTGATAGCACAGAATAAGTAATAGTACTAACGTACAGAAGGCCGACTGCTAACAAAAAACCGGTTTTGTTTCACCGTACGCTCCCAAATTGGCCATCTCTTTCCATCACATGCAGCGCGCTCTTTCGGAGGCCACGCCCTAGCGCTAGGGCTAGCGCACTCGAGAACATATTAAATGATGCGTCTAGTATTAGTACATAGGTTAGGTAGAATAGTGTCATTAACAAAATATATATTTAAGTTAAGTTAGTTTTTTTATATTATTAAAAATTAAAAACACTAATTTACTATTAAGTTATCACATACATACTTTATCTGTCAATTTATGAATTTGCTAAATTCAAAATTAAGACACAGCCAAACTTATCATAATATACTAGCCGTTGTCCGCGACTTCGTCCCGAGTACATAGACCCAATGATACTATAAGTACTGTACATGCATAGTTATTGTTATTATTCTTATTGAAAAAATAAAAAAATGGGTTGTCTTGAACTACCTCCATACAAAATTTCATCATTTTACTCTTTACCAAATCATTTTTCTGTTGTTGTTAATACAACCCTCTGCAATACAATATTTTGCAGTGCGCGGCAACCACTAATCATCACGCCACGGTGCGAAGCCGGCGGGTACTTGTATCGAGCGCGAAGAAATCAAAGAGTGCGCCGCGCCTGGTGATAGTCTTAATGACACTTTATCATCATCATCATATCAAATGACGTCCACTGCTGGACTCTGGGGGAGCCCTATGCCCACTGCTGGACATAGGACGCCCCCAATGTTCGCCACACGGACCGGTCTTGTGCCATAGTACACATTAATTAGAAACAAAATTGTTAAATCCATTATCCAGGCTAGGTAACTAACTATGGCTACTACTACTACTACAGCCTATTTGTGTCCCACTGCTGGGCACACGAGAGGGTTTGGGCTATAGTCCCCACCCGGGACCAGAGCGGATTGGGGACTTCACACACATCTTTCAATTACTTCGCAGATGCGTATTGCTTTCCTCATGATGTTTTCTTTCACCGAAAAGCTCAGTGGTAAATTCAAATTGAATTTCGCACGTTAGTAAACTTAGAGGTGCGAGCCGAAATTGAACCCCTGACCCTCTGCATGAGAGGCGGTAGGTCGAACCACTAGGCCACCACGGCTGCCACTGCTAACTATAGCTATTTTAATTTAACACTGTATGTAAGTTTCTAGGATTTGCTTATAAGGTTATCAAAACTGCCTGCGGTTTAGCAAATTGCAGATAATATTACAGGATACATGCTTGGGCGAGTGTTAGTGCCTGCCTCACCTATTTACATAAGTGTCAGCTGAGAAGAGCATCGCAAACCCGGCGGTGACGTTTATTTATCCTGCACTAGAACACTTGACTACGCCTCGCATGGACGATGCCTATTAGTGTTGGGATGTAACCTAGAACCAAGAGAAGTGATAAGATGAAAGAATTTCATGATTTATCACAAGGAGTCCTGGGTTCAGAAAGAATCTATATATATAAAACAAGATTGACTGACTGATTGACGGATTGACTGACTGACTGATCGATCAACGCAGAGCCGAAACTACTGGCCGCAGAGAGCTGAAATTTGGCATGCAGGTTCCTTAGGGAACTTAGGGTAGCACTAAGAGAGGATTTCCCGAAATTCCCATAGGAACGAAAAAAACGGGATTTTACATTTTAATATTTCTGCGCATACGAAGTTGCGGGGAAAAGCTAGTTACGAATAAACCATCTTCACAAATATTTAACAATGCGAATTTGCTGAGTCACTTGATTCTCTTCTCTCTTGATTCGCCTTATTTGACTGGTCTAATTTTAACGCATGATGAAGAGTATTAAAGTTGCAGTCGCTTGTATATTCTTTTATCCATTCATTTAAACCGTCGACACCGCATGAGAGTATGAGATGTGGTAGGTCCCTCCACTAACCTATCACTTTAACAGTCTTATATCCAGTAGATGGGTACAGTTTTCGGTTTACCAACTCTAGTGCGTAGCTTCCCCAGCATTGTGACGCCGATCCAGCCTGACACTGCGGATATCGGGTGTCCATATAAGTTCTTGCGGAAGGCTCAGCGACAGCGTATTTCATTTAGGTAAATTAAAAGTTAAGTACTAAGTTGAAGCTCTTTCTCGTATCATGTACTAGTACTTTGGCAACCAAGCCTTGCTCGGGTGAAAATAGCAAAAAATTTTCAACCCCGTAATATTTGTACGATTAAATTTTATTCGCCGTTTCTGAAACAGTTGGAAATACTTAAGTACCTGTACATGATTATCGCGTTTAAAGTAAGTAGAATATATAACTTTGGCCCAATTCTTTTAGTATATTAGTTTCGACCCCCTTTTCACCACCTTAAATGGCAATTTCCAGGATGAAAAATACTCTATTTTCTTTCCTATGGCTCTTTCTAGCTTATCATATAACTAAGCTTCTGCCCGCGCTGCCTTTACAGCAACGATATTTTTCGTGTTAATTTATGGCTCATTAAGAACTGCCAACCTTTTATTGTGGCCGTGCTTTTATTTAGCCACAAGTACAGTCGAGTTCATTAATATGTGTACACTTTTGGACCTTATTACAACGTGGTAAGGTGCAAGAGTGTGTATATATTGGTGAACTCAACTGTAACTAACAGTCGCTCGTCGCCATCTTGTTGGACGTACCGACATCACTGCAGGCCAACTTTCTGGCTCCATGCATCTGTGCCAGGCAAAGTACACAAAGGTGCTAGTCGACATTTGAACCTTCGACCATCTGCTAATCACTACATAGTATAAAACAAAGTCGCTTTCTCTGTCCCTATATCCCTATGTATGTTTAAATCTTTAAAACTACGCAACGGATTTTGATGCGGTTTTTTTTAATAGATAGAGTGACTCAATTCCCGCGGGAACGCTATAACCGAATTCCACGCGGACGAAGTCGCGGGCAGTAGCTAGTACTACTATAATAGTCAACCGATTTTCATTTTTCAGTAGTAAGTAGGTATGTATTAAAATTTTTGTAAAGCCCTCGCATCGTAAACTCATTTCATTACAAACAGAGGAAGACGCTTTTTGCGCGGCGTTAAACTAATTTGTAGCGCGCCAAGTACCAACTAATAGTATAAACCATTCAAATGCACACACATTTGGACCTAAATACATCAGAATATGGTGCAAAAGTGTTTGCATATTAATGGCCTCGAGTGTGCTGTTTATTCTGGTCCCGATGCAACCGCAGGCGGAGAGTACGTGATTATTCCAGAGGACCCCCCCATTGCCCCAGTGTGCCCACTACAACGGCTACTGCAATGCAAATTACGTGAATAATACTTAAATTGAAATGTTGCCCGTCCGGCTACCAGCAAAACGAACTTTAACTTAACACTGCAGGGTTGTATTGAGGGTTGCAAGCTTAAATGATATAATTCCAGCGGGATATTATTTGACGAGTTGCAAACGAGTGTCCTGAATAAATTTGCAAGAGGTTTACGCGATATGGAAAGGTATGCTTTTAAATGTCCGGTCGGTAGTGGGCTAAGAACGATGGCTTTGAGCGAGTCTCTGTGCTGTTTTATTTAAACCGGGCACTGTAATCGGGAACCTGGGTATTAAATGCAGTTCATACGTGCTTTGAGCCTTTTTGTTTGACTACCATGTACATTCAATTACCCTTTACAAAATTATTTTAAGACTAAAGACCCGTACAAGTGTCCTGTTAGAATATTTAGAGGTTAATTGCCACCCTACCACCATTTTTATGTGATATATTGTAATTTCATCTCGTGACACATTGGAACATGGCTAAATCCACAACGTATTTTTGTAAACTTCTATTCTGTGTAGGTACCTATTCAAAGAAAATAGTTTGTAAGAAAATATTTGTTTGAATAAGGAGCACCAAGGAGCACCAATGTATTCAATTCAATTCAATTAAAATCTTTATTGCAATCATATGGTTATACAGATGGTCTTATTTTAAATAGTTCTACATGATACCCTATTACCTTGTAATGGCACTAAATTTTTTTTTAAATATAATTATATTTTTATCTTTTACAGTATTTTTAGTAAACTAAGTATGTTATTATGGTTACAATTTAAAATAATGTTTAGGTACATTTATGTTTATAAAATTATATAATGAAATTTACAGTTATCATGCAATATAGTGCAGAGCTGATATAAAATCTAGATTTCATCATCAAAGTACATCACCAACATCAATCATCATCACCAATTTACCTTTCGTAAAGGATGAGTTAGTCGTCTCCCCCACACGGTCCCGTAGCTACAATAGATTACTGTAATTACAATTTGTGGTAAATTTTCTGCTCCAGATAAATAAGCAACGTATTACGAGTATCGTACAGTGGGAAATTATTCGGGAATTGCTAAAAGCTTTTCCAAGTTGCCGCCCCAGGTTTCTACGCCATTTATGTTCCAATTGAATGCAACACAAATAACGTGAATGAAAATCATTCTGAAGTCTAGAAAGTCTACGAAAACGCTTCTAGCTTCAAGTCATTTATGGAATAAACTTGTTTATAGACAGAGCAATCATACTAATATTATAAATGTAAAAGTGTGTTTGTTTGTTTGTCATTCCTCCACGTTGCGACGACTAGACCGATTTGGATGAAACTTGGTATGGAGGTAATTTGAGACCCTGAGAATAACTTAGGATACTTTTTATCCCGATCTACGGGAACGGGTTTTTCAATACTTCTATAACTATAACCGTGAGATCGTCCTCGTGACGAGAGCCCTGCCAAGGGAAGCCTGTGCCCAGCAGTGGGACGCAAACTAGTATAACTATAACCATCTATATGTATAGTATCATCGGGTACGCAATTTCTAAGTCTGCGCGGGGCGAAGTCGCGGGCAAACAGCTAGTAAACTATAAAAATGACACCTTTCAACATCTTCCGTTAAACTTTAAGATAATAACCTTTATTGTTAGCAGTTGTTACTTAATACTAGCTTATTTGTACTTGAAATAGGTTCGTCGTTATGGTCCTTCGAACCGGATCAAGTGTTTTATGATCAATCAACTTTTACTCGGTGTCATTTCTGTATAATTTTCAGATGCCCTTTGAAAGCGGGATGCCGAATAGCTTCTGAAAATATCAACGGATATCTCTCATATCACATACAATACAATACAATACAATACAATATACTTTATTGAACACCACACAATCAAGGAACAGTAGACATTATGTAATTACACAAAAAGGTATGGCATACAGCAGGCGGTCTTATTGCTCAATAGCGATCTCTACCAGACAACCTTTGGATAGTGGAGATGAAGAAAAACAAACTAGGTTGGTAGGCGGTGCTCTGTACTAAGATGTGCACATACTCTCATATAACATGAATATAATTTGGTATAGATATAATTGGACTCCCGGCAAAGGACACAGGCCCTTTTCATCCCGGAAAAACGCATAGTTCCCGCGGGAACACCATAACCGAATTCCACGCGGACGAAGTAGCGGGCAGTAGCTAGTAATAGATAAATGAGATCATTTGAAAGTAAATAATTGACCCTTATACACTATACATGGTGGGTCAGAAAATATGGCAAATACCCACAGTATCGGCTATCGATTCTAAGTATATTGTATAGGTCTTTAATTTTTTTTGAGGTAGTAAAAAAAAATTGTATATGGGATTGGTTGTGTGAGCGACGCCTGAATCCTATACAAAATATTTTTTTTTACCAACTCAAAAAAAAATTAAAGACCTATACAATTATACTTAGAATCGATAGCCGATACTGTGGGTTAATTATTTGCCATATTTTCTGACCCACCGTGTATATATAGTCTATACTTCTATAGCAAAGTTTACATAAGTTAGTATATTTATTTATTTATATTTGGAGAACCAACAGCTTACAATCACAAAATAGCTTAAAAGATAAAACAGATACACACAAAAATGGCAGTAGCGTCAAAAACGTTATATAGACAAAAGCTTTAGTATTTTAAGAACACGGTTCTATTTCAAGTGCAACATATGAAAATCTAAATTACTTCATTTAGTTTTTCAATCGATTAATCTCACATAAAGAATTGTTGATTGAGCATCGCCTCAGCTTAGAAATAGGAGTATTGAAAAGAACGATATTCGATGACGGATTCCTCGATAATGTTAAAACGCTCGCATGTACTCAGATATTCATATGAATACTTTATTCATATGTTAATAGTACATTACTAGAGAGGCCGGGAAGGAGGATGTTGCAGGCCGAGTATTATATACGGCCGAACGTAGTAACTTGCGTTCCCCGCCGATGTATGTATAGTGCTTTTCTCAAACATGCAATGAAATAAATAAATAAAATAATATTTTATATACATATAATATATTATGTCTTTTTTACATAAATAAAACTGCGATACCTATGTAGCAAATATGGTTCATGTTTTATTAATAGCTGTATTGGCAGAATGTCATAGCGAACCATAGAGTAAATATTGCTTGTAGCTTTTTTTAAATGTCGGAATGCCATGATGCTGTGTCACGAATATATCAACTGGAAATTTTAAAAAAAGTGAGTTGCCAGCCTAGGCCTGCAACGTTTGTATGAAATTTCATTATAGACCAATTGTCTAGCCGCGCCTGAAACGTGATACTTCCCAGGCTAATAAGAAGAACATAATATCAATATTTCATTGCATGTTTGAGAAAAAATTGTTTTGGTTCCCTCGCAGTGTTGTGACAGGTCCAAGTCAGACGACTTGGGTGGCGTGGCGTGAAATTAGACCCTCCGAGGAATGAGCCCCTTTTTATTATGTACCTCCGTACTTTATCTGAGACGTTCGTCCGTTTATTTCGGAGATGCAGAGGGTCGGGGGTTCGATTCCGGCTCGCACCTCGGAAACTATTAATGTGTGAAATTCAATTTGAGTTTACCACTGAGCTTTTCGGTGAAGGAAAACATCTTGAAGAAACCTGCACGCATCTGCGAAGCAATTTAAAGATGTGTGTGAAGTCCCCAATCCGCACTGGGCCTGGGTGGGGACTATAGCCCAAACCCCTCGTGATGAGAGGAAACCTGTGCCCAGCAGTGGGACGCAAATAGGCTTTAGTAGTAGTAGTAGGCACTTGACATTTTCTCCTGGATGTAATCGTATTGAGCACCAATAGTCAGTTCGTTAGGCTCTCTCAGGAAAAAACCAACAGAAGCGTCGATTCGAACCCAACTTATGTTTACAAATAGAAATAGATACATTCATGTAATTACATAGACATAAATAATACTTCGTATGGACCCGGCCTAATGTAAATACTCGTACATGTCATGTGTCCCCACTTCCTTGGTGTCCAATCCAAAGTTAAACTTGTATCGTGACACTAAAGCTGGGTCACATTTTTCCAACAACGAGACGACTTTTTAGATACTGAGAAATAGTTTCGAAAAAAAGTTTTTTATAAAACGCTTATTGTCACGCACGCTCGGTGACAGAACTTTGGATTGGACACCGAAAAAGTGGGGACATATTACGTGTACGTTAGACCGGGTCTATATTATTTACGTCTATGTGTAATAAATAACGTGGATATGCAGACAAAAATATAAAATTGAGTAGACAATACTAACTTTGTTGAACAGTGTCAACAGGATGCCACTTAGAATTTTGCGAGGGCAAGAACCATCGTAGACGCTTATTTTCAGTCATTGAACAACGTAAGTTCAGTTTTATTTGTGCTCTCGTATCCGTGAAGCTGGTAAGTTAAACATTTAGTAAGTAGATACATATACATATAGGTGTATTTGCATTTACCTTAGGAATGAACCTATACAACGAGGCATCACAAAAAAGTCTAAACTTTCATTAAAATGACAAATAATCGGGATTTTAAAATGAACCGACACATTAATGTAGGTACTGATATTATATGGACGTTCAAAACCTTGCTTCTGTTGGTTTTTACTTTGCCGTTCGACGAGCAAACAGCGCAATTAGAGTTCGTTGTGACTCGCATACTCATCTGCATTCCATTCGCAAATTAACATGGCATTTTGTAATACGTTTTCAATGAAGATAGTTTGAGCATTAACCTCCAATATATCTAACCGTGGTGGCCTAGTGGTTTGACCTATCGCCTCTCATGCAGAGGGTCGCGGGTTCAAATCCCGCTCGCACCTCTGAAATTATTTATGTGCGAAATTCAATTTGAATTTACCACTGAGCTTTTCGGTGAAGGAAAACATCGTGACCTGAAACCTGCATGCATCTGCGAAGTACTTCAAGGATGTGTGTGAAGTCCCCAATCTGCACTGGGCCCGCGTGGGGACTATAGCCCAACCCTCTCGTGATGAAAGGAGGCCTGTGCCCAGCAGTGGGCCGTAATTAGGCTGTAGTAGTAGTATCTGGTCGAAAGTGCCAGTGTGATCTAAGATGATAGACGATATACCCGCCAGAGTCGTTTCTTTGGGAAATCCAGCTGCATTGGCGCAAGAAACCACTATCCACGAGGTAACATTCTGATATTTGATCAGCAAACGCATCGTTTCCCATTCTCATTGACCTATAATAAGTAATAACATATGGACGAACAGTGCCTAACAGAATATGTCAAAATATACGGAGCAAACTGACATTAGAAAATACGTTCCAATATGCTAATAACGCCTCTTTACAACGAAGGCCAAACGGGTGCCCGAGCTGTTCGGGCACCCGTTTCGACGGGGCCCTTTTTCTCCGGCTGATTGTGAATCCTGACTTATTTATAATAGATCAATGCCCAGATTGAAATAGTTCATTTTATTATATGTATGGTTATTTATTAAGATTGATTTGGTACGTTAATAAACACTTAAGATCCAAAAAAAACTAGTAGAAGTCTTCCTACCGTGTGCATACTTCCTTGTTCTAATAATTTGTTTCTTATAATATTACTTATAATAGATCAATGCCCATTCTAAACCCATAATCCACCTGAACGTGAATTAGTTTCAATTTCGGCCGCGGCGCCACCGCGCGGCCGGCGGCTACACAAAGGCCAGCGTAGATTAAGCGGATTTGCAGGCGATGCGTACAATACGGGTCCCGGAAGTGGACAGAGTAAGCTTCAGCAGAGGCTGGTCGGGTTAGAAAACCGTATACTACTACTATTAGTTCAGCCTATTTGCGTCCAACTGTTGGGAACAGGCCTCCTCTCATCACAAGAAAAACGTATAATGAGTATGATTTCTTATGTTCTGAAGTTCGTTGAAAATTCATTTCTGATTTTGCAGTACTACTTTCCAATCAATACAATTCCTAATTTTGCAAAATTTAATTTAAAACACAATTCGGTTCAACGAATGCATTTGCTAGGTAATTGCTAGGTAAAACTTTGAGTGATGAACACGAATGTTTGTACTCGAGTCATGGATGTTTAGTATTTTATATATGTCTATATTTCTCTATATAAGTATTTATATCGTTGTATAGCACCCATAGTACAGGTTTACACAACTTAGAAGGCGCGTGGATTAAGCAAAAATAGAGTCTGCGTCAACGGCTTAAGTGCTTCACCGCGCGCCTTCTAAGTTGTGTCGTGCTGTACAAGCTTTGCTTAGTTTGGGGCTAGGTCAATATGTGTGAAGATATTTATAGATATTTATTTATTTATATAGCTATTAAAAGTTTGTACGTAATCGGGTTTTTCTTTTTAAAAAATCGAGATATCCATGCTGCGGCGTTGTAGTTTATTAAGGAAGGCTCTAAAGCAGCGTGCTCTGTGGCAGGCAATAAATCTGGTGCCGGCAAAAGTCTTAGCTCGCGGCTTACACGATGCGATCACCGGCCGGCCGCCGCACAAACCTGCTTTTACCCTATGGTTGACCGGTAGAGAATGTCATTGGGCATTAAGATCGCCATTTGTACATTTTTCTTGAGCAAAAAAGATTAAATAAATAAATAAATCTGGCCCGTTCTGAATGTCACTTGAATTACAATCCTCAAGACTCATTCTCATGTCATTTATTGCCAAACCATGGTGTTTACAAGATGTTACAAAATTTTTCTTATGCACTTGGACCCTACTGTTACTACTACAGCCATTTGCGTCCCACTGCTGGGCACAGCTGTGCCCACGACAGGGTTTGGGCTATAGTCCCCACGCGGACCCAGTGCGGATTGGAGACTTCACACACATCTTTGAATTGCTTCGCAGATGCGTGCTGGTTTCCTCACGATGCTTTCCTTCACCGAAAAGCTCAGTGGTAAATTCAAATTTAATTTCGTACATAACTTACATAAGTAAACTTAGAGGTGCGAGCCGGAATCGAACCCTTGACCCTCTGAATGAGAGGCGGTAGGTCGAACCACTAGGCCACCACGGCTTCCACGGCACTTCGACCCTGATAAGGTGCAGCAAAATATTAAAAATATACTTTAAGATCTAGGTGTAGGTTACCTAGATTTAATTTAATTAGTCGACTCATAGGTACTGTGTAGTTTGTATATAACAGCGGCGTCCGATCTCAATTCTAAACGCCCAGGTCGGTTTATCAACGGCCTAAGGTATTGCGTTTCGATCGCGCCCTTATTTATCGCCGCCGAGAGGTTTCGATTTTAATGACAATACCACGTGGATTTATTTAAAGGCTCGGCTTCCGAGGGTTTATTTTACTGATCTTAATTCAGAGGAGAATTTCTCAACTCTATAAAGAAGAAGGGAGAAAAGGTGGTGAAAATTTAGTATATGCCTACTCGTATGTGAATACACGCATATGAAGTCGCGGGTTAGACCCAGTAATTTTTTTTAAATATAGCCTATAAAGTGTTCCACTGCTGGGCAAAGACCTCCCGTCTTTTTCGCCACTTTCCTCTATTTTGTGCAAGCTCCCGCCAATCTGGGTCAAATGCGTCCAAGTTGTTCTCTGTTGTTGTCTCCTTTTTGGGTCTGCCAGTACATTTAGTAATAAATATTTCTTGGTATTGTAAAGTGTAATTTTGTGTTTTATTGCCAACGACTTCGCACTACTAAAATAAACTAAGCGTTTTCCCGGGTTAAAAAATAGCCTGTGTAGGTATGGGACTACAACTCTGTCTGCATACCAAATTTCATTCGAATCGGTCAAGTGGTTGAATCGTGGAGAGGTAACAGACAGACAGAGTTATTTTCGCATTTACAATATTATAATATATAGATAACTAGCTTTTACCCGCGACTTCATCTGCAGGGAATTGAACACTATATTTCCAAAGCCGTTTTTCTAGCATACTTTTAAAACCTTTTCCGGGTTTCCCGGGATTGCGGGATTTGTGTGATTCCCGGGATTCCTATCCAAAGTCCTCTGCCAGGGTCCCTCTAATGATTTTCCGGGATTTTTCCGGGATTTCCCGGGATGTCCGGGATAAAAGGTAGCTTATAGCTTATTCCAGGTTACAAACCATCTGTTTGCCAAATTTGATGCAAATTGGCTGAGCTGTTTTAGTGTGATTGAGCAACAAACATCCAAACATCTAAACATCCAAACACACAAACTTTCAGCTTTATTATAGTAGTAAGATATGGCTGAATAGATATTTACTTACATTGTATAGCGTTGACACAAAAGCCTCTGGACTGTTCCAGACGTTGATTAAGGCCCTTCCCTGACCCAGCATCGTCAAATTGCTCATTTAAGATAATACTTTTCTAAGAAATGTTAAAAGTTAAATATATGAAAAAAACACATGTTATATTTGATTATATCATCCTTACATTGACAGCTTTCCTTACACGTTTCACGAAACTTCGCTCGATACAATTTAATTCCAAAGTAACCTCTAACTCGGACATTTAATCCAATTTTACTCCAGTTTTTCAATCAGTGTAAAACTAAACATAACACAAAAATATCCATATTATGCATATAATTCCTGCTTTATAAATGCCATGTTTTTAGACGGTATTTTTATAGAAATTAAAACGTGTTAAAATGTAAGTAACTAAATCGGGCGTTCTGTGCGTAGCGCTTTCTCTTTCACTCGTCCCACGAGTGACAGTGACGGCTGAGCTGGGTCTATGAACGGCCTTAAACAGAAACACGCAGGTGGAATTACCGGCGCGGGAACTAATGGCCAACAGCGGCATTACGTTTGGCCAGCGTTTGCGATGCGGATTATCTACGCTGTCCGTCTGTCACCAGGCTGTATCTCATGAACCGTGAGTAAGATAGTAACCGGCGACCCAAGGGCTGGCGCTTACCGCTCGCAAAGGATTTCGTTAACAATCCAGAGAGGTAACGCTGCCAGCGTTATGGGCACTATGCCGCAAAATGAACTTTTAGAAGGGGTGTTTTTTCTATAGTTTTCTTTAATTTAAATTATTTACATTTCATATGTCTTATTATAATTAGTTTATTTATTATTATTATTAATTAATTGTCTTTAAATAGGTAATTAGTTTTGATTGTATTTGTTTTTACCATGTTTGTAAAGAAGCCGTGGCGGCCTAGTGGTTCGACCTACCGCCTCTCATGCCGAGGGTCGGGGGTTCGATTCCGGCTCGCACCTCTAAGTTTACTTATGTGCGAAATTCAATTTGAATTTACCACTGAGCTTTTCGGTGAAGGAAAACATCGTGAGGAAACCTGCACGCATCTGCGAAGTAATTCAAAGATGTGTGTGAAGTCCCCAATCCGCACTGGGCCCGCGTGGGGACTATAGCCCAAACCCTCTCGTGATGAGCGGAGGCCTGTGCCCAGCAGTGGGACGCAAATAGGCTGTAGTAGTAGTAGTAGTAGTTACCATGTTTTATACCATGCAATTAAAATATATACATTATATCTTATAAATTCGCTAAATATCGTAAGATAGTTGAAATTTTCACAAATGATGTATTTCTGTTTCCGCTATAACAACAAATTTTAGTAGTAAAAAATATTCAAGGGGGCTCCCATACAACAAACGTGTTTTTTTTGCCGTATTATAGTATACTAGCCTCTACCCGCGATTTCGCCCGCGTGGAATTCGGTTATCGCGTTCCCGCGGGAACTATGTTTATTTCCGGAATGAAAAGTATGTTCTTTCTCGGGACTCCAAATATCTCGATGCCAAATTTCATGTAAATCGGTCAAGCCGTTGAAGCGTGAAGAGGTAACAGACAGACAGAGTTACTTTCGCATTTATAATATTAACATGGATATGGATAGTACGGAACCCTTCGTGCGCGAGTCCGACTCGCACTTGGCCGGTTTTTTTTTTCAATACGAGTAGCACGCCTAAGGTTCCTCGCCTTTTGACAGTCGTAATCCGCATCGCAAACAGACAGCCGAACGTAATGCCGCTGCTCATGGCAGTTGCGTGAATGGCACTCTCTCGGCATCCATCACTCGACCTGCTAATGACAGAGACAGAACTGCTGCCCGATAAATCACGGCGCTATCGAATGTACCGTGATCAAGGATAACCACTTGCTTATTTGTTATGTTCTTGTGGAACAATGTTTACGCGCGGAGAACCGATTCAGTCAAGTTCATGGGTAGGTACTAAAAGTCAGGAATGCACACCATTGTTTTTGATATAGGAAATATGAAATTGGAATGTATTAATTCAGCATGGGAATCCAGTTGAGAAAAGATGGCACAGGCCTGCTCTATCAAGGTTTGCTTGAGGGAGGGTTGCGTTTGACTGCATTAAGAAACCCTGTATGAAAAACATCTACTTGCAATAATGATCCCGTTGGACATAGGTCTACACATCTAGTTCCATTTTTCTATTTAAAAGAAGATTTATAAGATTATTCCTACCATAAGATTATTCCTACCATAAGATTATTCCTGTTATTACTTACTAAAATATACTTATATGTATTTCATTCAAACCAACGATCATTTGACCAATGATCATTTGTTTTTTTTATTCATTTCTTTAACTATTAAACAAATAACAAAAGTTAGTCATCAGCTATGTTTCATCTACCTAAGCGTAAGAAGGATATTCTATAGGTACGTTAAATTAGCGTTTCAATTTTTTTATTCATTTCTTTAACTCTAAAACAGATAGCAAAATTGAATCATCAGCCATGCCACATCTATGCGTCCTTCTTACTCCTGCTGATCTTCCGTTTGATGCGCTCGACGTAGGCGGCCACGATATTGGCGAGGAGCGGGAGGGAGAGGGACTTCTCGTCGTCGCGCACCCCCACCTCCGCGCAGAGCTCGCTGCGCGCGCGCCGGTGCTCCGGCATCGCCGCCTCCGACGACATCACGGACGCTGGGGGAGGAAAAAAGAGGGGTGGGGTCTGTGTAGGTGGTTGTTCGATAGAGGTGTGTAGATCAGGAATGAGAGATTCAAATGAACTATATCTTTACATTTATATCACTCGCTCACTCGCTCACTGAAGAATTAAACAACTCACTATATCAGTTGACATTTCAGTCCATCCCGTTCTGAGCCGAACAGACACGTGAGAGCACTCTTCACACTTACGAATCGAACGTATAAATCTGTCTCATGCATACTCGCTCACGTTAAGAATTCATTGTGTGAGTCGCTCAATTCGCTCAGTTTTACCTGTGTGTGTGATATAGTTGATTGATTGACATGATTATCCCTACAGATGTCGCGATTAAGAGTTGTAGGAGTTTATAGATACACTGAGCGAGATGAGCGAAATGAGCGAAAAGAGTGAAACATATCTATCTCGGTGACATAAAGATAGTATCGCTCTTTTCACTTCAGTGATATGTTTTGCGCATCTCTATTGTTCGATCTGATCTGGTTCCTAAGACAGCTCACGGTTGTGTCTGGGTTTCATGTAGCCGTTGCCAAATCCCCATTTCCGTGTCAAGACCGTTTCTATAGGTACCCAGCTCAGCCGTCACTGTCACTCGTGCAACGAGTGAAAGAGAAGGCGCTACGCACAGAACGCTCGATTTAGTTAGTGTTTAACGCTTTTTAATTTCTATAAATATACCGTCTAAAAACATGTCATTTATAAAGCAGTCAATGTATGCATATAATATGTATAATATTTTTGTTATATTTAGTTTTACACTGTTTGATATAAAGGTCCGAGTTAGAGGTTACTTTGGAATTAAATTGTATCGAGCGAAGTTTCGTGAAACTGAAACGTGTAACGAAAGCTGTTGATGTAAGGATGATATAATCAAATATAACATAGGTTTTTTTTCATATTTTTAACTTTTAAAATTTCTTAGAAAAGTATGATCTTACATGAGCAATTTGACGATACTGGGTCAGGGAACGGCCTGGTTTTCTGGCCCGTTCGGCACGTGTAATTTAAGACATGGGTTACAAGAATCTTAATACACTGAGATTCGATCCCATAAGTTTAGTGTCAATTCGACAGAAGCTGTCACAAGTACTAATGAATACCAAAAAAATATCGGTTGTCAACAGTAACGAATAAAAATTGTATCCGCGGATTCGGACACTAACTCAGACACGGCAACGTATCTGGTGTGTCCGTGAAAGCCGGTGACCGGCGGCAGCGGTTCGTCGTGTAACACGGATATCGGGAGCTCTTGTTACATCCACAAAACGCCTCGTTTTGGCTACGTATGGTTAAAAGTAGACCATGTATTTAAGGTTCCGATTATTAATGTATGGACTTCCAAATCTGCCAGTCCAAGGTAGTAGTAAACTTGACATTGACATCGCAGTCTATCGGAGTTTGAAGGCAGTCAAAGCCCTCGCCTACGGTGACTTTTTCAACCGACGAAAAAAAAGGAGGAGGTTCTCAATTCGACGCTTTTTTCTTTTTTCATTTTTTTTTATGTATGACCACGCATATCTCCGTCAACTGTGAACCAATTTCGATGATTCTTTTTTTAACTGAAAGGTGTACCTCCAACTTGAACCTTTTTAATAATTTGGTTTAGTTCTGATGATGGGATCCATGACAAAACGAGGGAACTCCTCGAAATTTGTTAGCATGTGTATGATTTTGGCATCAATTTCAAAGACTACAGTGAGACTTACGTCCCATCGTACACATTTTTGGAAACTATAGCCGAAAAAAAATTTTAAATAAAAAAATAGAAACTACTTCAAACTCCGACAGCCTGTGAAGTGGGTGTCAAGTGAACCACCCCAAAGCTATGACTATCATATAGTGAACTTGACACCAACTTCATAGCGATACAGTAGCGAAGAAGTCGCGCGTTCGCATCAATACAATCGTGATGCGGATGCTAGCTGTTTGGCCTCGCCCACTGTTACTAACAGCGTTTGTAGTGATGCTACAAAAAGAGAAGAAAGAAAAAGAAGAGCTACAAAAAGTCGCCGTGGGCGGCCCTGAATGTTGTTTTTTGGCCCTTATCGGCGCTTCTTCTCAAGCAATGGGTCTTGGAAGCACTGGTAAATTCATTTAAAAGTGACGTGTAAAAGTGCCCAGATGTGGCCTAATTGCTGAATAAACATTTTTTATTTGATTTGGTCGTATCTACCTGTGTACAAGTACCCGTTCCACTCTAGATACTCCCGCACCAGCTCGTTGGTGAGGAGCACCTCGTCGGCGGGCGCGGGCGCCGGCGGCCGCGGCGCGCCGGAGTTCAGGTACTCCTGCCGCTCCTTCAGGATCTCCGTCACCTTGGCCCGGGTCTGGAACGGATACATTTTTGAAGGAACAAGTATCAGATAGTCTGGCAGTTCATGAGCATTATTATATCATTGTGTAGGTACCCGTGAGGGTTACCGTTGAAACTAAATATGTAGTACTACCTACCATCTTTTGTAAAAAACGGTTGAACTAAAGTTTTATTCTTTTCTATTCTTGGAACCTGGAATTAGGAAAGGGTATCATCATCATTAAAGCCCCAAAGACGTCCACCGCTAGACATAGGCTTCCCCTAAGGCGCGCCACTCAGACCGGTCTTGTGCCACTCGCGTCCACCGCGTTCCCACGACCTTTACGAGGTCGTCGCTCCATCTTGTTGGAGGCCTACAGATAGCTCGTCTCTAGGTTCACGGAAGGGATACTATAGAGGGCTAACTACTTCTTCATCTACTACTATCTATCAGTAGTCTTACGAAACGCAATATTTAGCTATTATTACATTGCCTGAAACTTACGTGATATAGCTCATATTAAAAACACGGGACTTAGTCGCGTAAATACAATTTTTATACCTTTACGTTTGGCCGCGATGCAACGGTCATGTCATGAGAGTACTGAAGTGATGGTATCAGCATATTCTTCAGATACCATCACTATCACTTCTGATCATTGCGTAGGTGACTCGCACCAACAACAATAACGTGTTCGACAAGAACAAATTGTTTCTAATATAAAAGCTGTTATTTACCTACATAACCCACTTATTAACATTCACGTCGATATTATGTGGAAGCGACGAGCAAGCCCAAATTCGAGCACTAGTTAAAGATTACAGCGTATCCCCACCTCATTGGAAATAGGAAACGCTATCAAGCGAATATCGGCCATGTAATGTCAAAAATTTTGCGAGTTAATATTGTTTTACCTCTGCCTGAATTTTTCCTAAATGCCCACTCTTTCTTAACAGATTTTTTATTGAATCTAAAAGTTCTTTTTCATTCATAGCGTGAAATATTTTATGTAAATTCTTGTAATTCAATGCTTTGTAAATATTTATCTTCAGTAATGAATTGTCATCATTAGAATGTCATTGTCAAGTTGGAAATCTTTATAATTTATTTCCGTCCAGTTCTATTCACGATGCATATGTAAAAAGGTTTAATTTCAATTAAAAACATTTGTGAGTGTCCTGGCACAGGATATTTGATACTACTACATACAGAATGGCTACGGAATCACCCGCCTGAATCAATTAGCTGGCGCTCAACTCGCGCCCAACTCGCCCTTACCGTCATTTGTTTCATCCGGAGATGGAGAGTGAATCATTGGCCCGCGTAGTAGTACACACACATTTACAACTGTAAAGACATCCTTGCACGCACAGACATCTTCGTACGCTAACATTGACACTTCATTCGAATTGTGTTCGAAAATGGTTCGAAATCTTGCTTTTATAGGCCGTGTCCGCCCTGTGGTCTTAAAAAGTGACACATTCTTAATAAGGGATCTCCCTGTTCCCTATAAGATAGCTCACGCGTCAAGTTGAACTTTAAATCTAACTGCTTAAAGTTCACGCGACGCGTGAGCGATCCTACAGAAAACAGGAAGATCCCAATTTTAAGACTTCGAATAATAGCCCCTGATATGAGACCTAGCTAAATCGATTTGTTACCCCCAACCCCATTCAGTATACCAAATTTCATCGAAATCGTTAGAGCCGCTTTCGAGAACGTTATTACAAATATATTTATATAGGTACACTAGCTGACCCCGCGGACTTCGTACGGCCTTAGATTTTTTTCGTTTATAAAAAATAGCTTACGTCCTATTCTCAGACCTATTGAACATACACTCCATAAGAATCGATCGAGTTTCGGAAGAGTTTGGTTACAAACACTGTGACACGAGAATTTTATATAATACTAGCTTCTGCCCGCGACTTCGTCCGCGTGGAATTTGTTAATAGCCTTCCCGCGGGTACTATGCATTTCCTCGGGATAAAAAGTAGCCTATATGTTGACCAGTGTTATAAACTACCTCCATACCAAATTTTGTTTCAATCCGTCCAGTAGTTTTCGAGTTAAATCCGGACATACATACATACATACATACAGTATTTTTTTCTAAAAATCGTTATTTTGTGTTCAGTATCGTTCATATAGTCCCTTTGACTTGATAGTTTCTTAATTTTCAATTTTCAGCCGCGACTTCTACATAATTATTATTTATTATATGTATAGATTTTTCCTTTTTTTTCTCAGATTCATTAATCTCTTATGAATAAATAGTTTAGTGCCAAAATTCATTATTTAGGTAATATCAGACTGGTTTAAAGAATGTTTTAGGGAACTCATCAATCATTTCCTTTTTACTGGACAATAGGCAGGTAATCTAACAGTAGGTAATCTGCATAACGTGTTTCTTGAAAGTGTTTGTAATCTAGGATTATAATTTAATTTTTCCCGTTCCCGTGGGAATATCGGGAAATCCTTTCTTAGTGCTCCCCTACGCTCCCCAAGGAACCTGCATGCCAAATTTTGGCTTTCTACGACCAGTAGTTTCGGCTCTGCATTGATGTGTCAGTCAGTCAGTCAGTCAGTTTCTTCTTTAATTTATATATTTAGATAGTTAGATAGCTGTGTCCCGCGACTTCGTACGCGCCTAAACATTAAAATGTAAAAATCCCATTTTTCCCGTTCCCGTGGGAATATCGGAAACTCCTTTCTTAGTGCTCCCCTACGCTCCACAAGGAACCTGAATGCCAAATTTCATCCCCCTACGATGATCCCCGCGACTACGTACGCGCCTTAAAATGTAATAAACCCATTTTTTTCCCGGTCCCGTAGGAATTTCGGGAAGTCCTTTCTTAGTGCTCCCCTACGGTCCCCAAGGAACCTGCATGCCCAATTTCAGCTCTCTACGATGATCCCCGCGACTACGTACGCGCCTTAAAATGTAAAAAAAACATTTTTTCCCGTTCCCATGGGAATTTCGGGAAGTCCTTTCTTAGTGCTCCCCTTCGCTCCCCAAGGAACCTGCATGGCAAATTTCAGCTCTCTACGACCAGTAGTTTTGGCTCTGCGTTGATATTTCAGTCAGTCAGTCAATCAGTCAGTCAGTCAGTCAGTCAGTCAGTTTCTTCTTTTATATATTTAGATAGATAGATAGCTGTTTCCCGCGACTTCGTACGCGCCTAAGCATTAAAATGTAAAAATCCCATTTTTCCCGTTCCCGTGGGAATATCGGGAAATCCTTTCATAGTGCTCCCCTGCGCTCCCCAAGGAATCTGCATGCCAAATTTCATCTCTCTACGATGATCCCCGCGACTACGTACGGGTTTTAAAATGTAATAAACCCATTTTTTCCCGTTCTCGTGGGAATTTCGGGAAGTCCTTTCTTAGTGCTCCCCTACGCTCCCCAAGGAATCTGCATGCTAAATTTCAGCTCTCTACGATGATCCCCGCGACTACGTACGCGCCTTAAAATGTAAAAAAACCATTTTTTCCCGTTCCCGTGGGAATTTTGGGAAGTCGTTTCTTAGTGCTCCCCTACGCTCCCCAAGGAACCTGCATGCCAAATTTCAGATCTCTACGATGTTTCCCGCGACTTCGTACGCGCCTAAACATTAAAATGTAAAAATCCCTTTTTTTCCCGTTCCCGTGGGAATTTTGCAAAATCCTTTCTTAGCGGATGCCTACGTCATAACATCTACCTGCATGCCAAATTTCAGCCCGATCCGTCCAGTGGTTTGGGCTGTGCGTTGATCGATCACTATATCAGTCAGTCAGTCAGTCAGTCACCTTTGAGTTTTATATATTTAGAAGATATATAAGCGATAAGACTGATTGCTGTATGCCATTACCTTTTGTGTAATTGCATTATGTTTGTACTGTTCCTTGATGGCTTGATTGGGAAGCCGTGGTGGCCTAGTGGTTCGATCTACCGCTTCTCATGCCGAGGGTCGGGGTTCGATTCCGGCTCGCACCTCTAAGTTTACTTACGTGCGAAATTCAATTTGAATTTACCACTGAGCTTTTCGGTGAAGGAAAACATCGTGAGGAAACCGGCACGCATCTGCGAAGTAATTCAAAGATGTGTGTGAAGTCCCCAATCCGCACTGGGCCCGCGTGGGGACTATAGCCCAAACCCTCTCGTGATGAGAGGAGGCCTGTGCCCAGCAGTGGGACGCAAATAGGCTGTAGTAGTAGTAGTAGTAGTAGTAGTAGTTCCTTGATGGTGTTCAATAAAGCATACTACAACAGCCTATTTACGGCCCACTGCTGGGCACAGGCCTCCTCTCATAACGAGAGGGTTGGGCTATAGTCCCCACGCGGGCCCAGTGCGGATTGGGGACTTCACACACATCCTTGAATTACTTCGCAGATGCGTGCAGGTTTCCTCACGATGTTTTCCTTCACCGAAAAGCTCAGTGGTAAATTCAAATTGAATTTCGCACATAAATAATTTCAGAGGTGCGAGCCGGATTTGAACCCGCGACCCTCTGCATGAGAGGCGGCAGGTCAAACCACTAGGCCACCACGGCTTCAATAAAGCATATTGTATAACATATTGCTCGTTTAATATTAGGTCCTTACATATGAAATTGGCGTTTCATATGGCAGAAATGAAAACGATTTTTTTTTATGAAACTATTTTTTTATTTAGTCAAAGTATGTACCATGGCTATCTATGCACTTTTGCCATCTCGAAGGTAGTTCATTGATTCCTTTACTAAAAAAAGTGTGTGAGCGAGAATCAATAAAATCTTTGAAGGCCGTTTGGACAGCCTCGTGAGAATTGAATTTTTTTCCTTGCATGAAGTTGTCCAAATTCCGAAAAAAATGGTAATCAGTTGGAGCAAGGTCCGGGGAGTATGGTGGGTGTCGAAGACATTCCAGTCGCAGCTCCCGTAGTTTTGCGGCCGTCAAACGTGCCGTATGTGGTCGAGCGTTGTCCTGAAGCAGCAGTGGGCTAGATCGATTGACCAGTCTGGGTTGTTTAATGGCTAGCTTTTCCATCATCGTTTGCAATTGTTGACAATACACATCAGCCGTGATTGTTTGCCCAGATCTTAAGAAACTGTAATGGATGACACCGGCACTAGTCCACCAGACACTTACCAGTACCTTTTTCTGAGTCAACTTTCGTTTCGGGCAGAATTTGGCTGGTTCACCTGGGTTCAACCATTGTGAAGAACGTTTCCGGTTGTCGTACAAGATCCATTTTTCATCACAAGTAACGATACGATTCAAAATGCCTTCATTATTGTGCCGGTTGAGAAGTGAAACGCAACACTCGACGCGTGTTTCTTTGTTTGCGTCGCTCAATTCATGCGGTACCCATTTTTCAAGTTTTTTCACTTTTCCAATTTGTTTCAAGTGAATCAAAATGGTTTTATCACTCACACCGAAGCCTGCCGCTAACTCTGACGTGGTTTGCGATGGATCTGCTTCCACAATTGCTTTTAATTCTTCGTTATCAACTTGTGTCTCCGGCCGTCCACGAGGCTTGTTCTGTAGGTCAAAATTTCCAGAACGGAAACGTTGGAACCAATAACGTACCGTATTTTCTTTTGCAGTAGCTTCCCCATACGCATTGTTAATCCTACGAGCCGTTTCTGCAGCACTAGTGCCGAGGTGAAACTCATATTCGTAAATATAGCGATATTTTAAGTTCTCCATATTGTGAACAGAACGATGTGAAAGAAAAACAAATGACGCGATAACAAATAAATTTCGTAATTCGAACACAGAAATACATGGTCTTAAATTTGAAATAAATTTGAATTTGGAATTCCTAGCCGAACGCCACATATTTTGAATCAAAGTTGCCAGTTCGCCAAACGCCAATTTCATATGTAAGGACCTAATAGTAAAGGATAAAGAGTCTAGGTTAAATCTCCATGAGGGCCCAGTGGTTTACTACTACTACAGCCTTTTTTTGCGTCCCACTGCTGGGCACAGGCCTCCTCTCATCACGAGAGGGTTTGGGCTATAGTCCCCACGCGGGCCCAGTGCGGATTGGGGACTACACACACATCTTTGAATTGCTTCGCAGATGCGTGCAGGTTTCCTCACGATGTTTTCCTTCACCGAAAAGCTCAGTGGTAAATTCAAATTGAATTTCGCACATAAGTAAACTTAGAGGTGCGAGCCGGAATCGAACCCCCGACCCTCTGCATGAGAGGTGGTAGGTCGAACCACTAGGCCACCACGGCTTACCGGTGGTTTACACCATGTTTAATTTGTTCGGAAATGTGTGCACTTTCCCTCAGCGCAAAGCTCAATGGAAAATTTAAAGGACCATGGGCAACTTTGTATGGAGCCTGGTTCTGAAAACAAAATGACCTGAAACTTAAGTCATTAAATAGGTCTTTAAATCTACTTTATTTCATTATATGGGCACAAAGCCGAATTCCATTGCAGAACTGAGATATTTATATTTCAGTCAGAGTAAATAAGATCTATTAAAAAACAGGTTCTCTTTGAGATAGAGATAGGTACTTAAGAATAGATACCTAGGTAGAAGAGGTTTTAAATGACTCGAAATAATATTATTATTGGTAAAACACGATATTCAACAAGAAATGACACCGAACGAATAATTAATGGAACGGTCAATATCCCTACCTTCATTTTTTTAATTGGGTTTGCTCAATACCTACCCTCCAGAATATGAATATTCTCCGAATGCATTTATCGTAGCTCGTACTCACCGTGACTAAAATACAAATATCTTGGTTCTGCAATGGAATTTGATTGGTGCCCATAATTATAATGAAATAAAGTAGATTTTAAGACCTATTTATTGACATAACTCTCAATGCGGTTGGTTTCAGGCCCATTTTGACGCATGGTCCTTTAGATACGTCTGTAAATATTCCAAATGACGTCCTTTTGATAGGCCCGTCGAATGGGTTCCTCACAATAAGCGAATCACAATAACCGCAATTGGGACTCCTCAGAATGACTCGATTCCCCGAAAGCAGTTTAAATTGGGAGCTTAGAGTAATAACGCATAGGAACCGCGACACGCTTTGTCAGTTGACTTGAATGAACCAACGCGAGGCCAATCATTGTCAATGGTTCAAATTTTAATGACAGTTACTTTTAATACAAACTTTACTTTCGACTAGCGGCCACTGGAAGACTAGAAGCCGTGCTGGCCTAGTGGTTTGACCTACCGCCTCTCATGCAGAGGGTCGCGGGTTCAAATCTGGCTCGCACCTCTGAAATTATTTATGTGCGAAATTCAATTTGAATTTACCACTGAGGTTTTCGGTGAAGGAAAACATCGTGAGGAAACCTGCAACGCATCTGCGAAGTAATTCAAGGATGTGTCTGAAGTCCCCCATCCGCACTGGGCCCGTAACTAGGCTGTCGTAGTTAGTTAGCGGCCACTTATTATTATCTCTACATATATTATCAGCGGGAAATTCGTATCCGAGAATTTTCACCACCACCACAACTGAACAGCCTATTTACGTGCTGCTGCTAGGCACAGGTCTCCTCTCACCACGAGAGGACTTGGGCCATAGTCCCCATGTAGATTGGAGATTTCACACACGCCCTTGAATTACTTCGCAGGTGCATGCAGGTTTCCTCGCGATGTTTTCCTTCACCAAAAATCTGAGTGGTAAATTCAAATTGAATTTCGTACATGAAACTCAGAGCTGCGAGCCGAATAGGGAGGACGACAACTTTTTTTCTCTTATTCTATCAGGAAGATTATTCAAAAGTATTGGACACGTATTTTTTCTTTTATCACGTAATCAAAATTAGGTATACGGAGATATATTGAGTTGAAATGTCGCGTGACGTCACGGTTAGGTATGATTTATACCTACCGGTGACGTAGTTAGCCCCCGCTCTCCAACTTTAATGCGTTTTAACTTAGTCATTCTTTGTTAATTTGATAAAACAAAAAATACGTGTCTAATAGTTTTTTTTATTACCTGACAGACGGACTAATTAGAATTTCGATTTCTTCACCCTGTCGTCATCCCTATTCGAAGTTTCGAACCCACGACCATCTGCATTAGAGACGGTAGGTCAAACCACTAGGCTACCACGGCTTCAGAAGTATCACGTTATGGTTATTTATATGAGAAATCAGATAATGTATTTCGGATCTAGTAAGACATTAAGTGAATACTTTCTGCATGTGAAATATTTACCGGAGCGATATTTCTCGGATTCCGATCTGACTTCGGTGCGTAAATATGTAGACTAGTGTGCCTCACTTTTGTGGGATCGGTCTATGACACTGTCTATGTGTTATTAGTCTTAGATTGTGAGACAATGGCAAAGGACACGAGCTCGCGTGCCTCCAATTTCTAAACCTCGCCAACCCATTGCAAAATGAACCTTTAGCAACACCAATAAAGTTTAATATGGAGATCGATAAGAATATTCATAAGAACGTTCAAAAGATACCCCAAATTGCAGTCGTAACCGGCAATATTTCTAAATCAAATCAGCCGTCCCTCAAAATGGCGGTTATTTGGAGATATAAATTGGGTTTAAAATGTTAAATACCTGGATATGTGATTTTTGTAAGCGACGTGGTGGCCTAGTGGTTCGACCTACCGCCTCTAATGCAGAGGGTCGGGGATTCGATTCCGGCTCGCACCTCTAAGTTTACTTATGTGCGAAATTCAATTTGAATTTACCACTGAGCTTTTCGGTGAAGGAAAACATCGTGAGGAAACCTGCACGCATCTGCGAAGTAATTCAAGGATGTGTGTGAAGTCCCCAATCCGCACTGGGCCCGCGTGGGGACTATAGCCCAAACCCTCTCGTGATGAGAGGAGGCCTGTGACCAGCAGTGGGACGCAAATAGGCTGTAGTAGTAGTAGTAGTAGCGGGAAAAGAAGATGGTACCACCTCGGATGGCCCTAGCACCAGGCCCTACTACTAGCAACTACCACTAAGCATCCTTTAAGAAGTTCAAAAGATGGTTTACGAAACTATTGTATCCAAACTCGCGCGAGGAAAGTTATAGTAATATAACCACCTAGTAATATCTATAACAGTAAAGAATCGTTTCAGGATTGTTAAAATTTGTAAATTTATAATTATGATTATTATGAAAGTGTGACAATTATTTATTTTACTTTATTTGTCATTTTTTGTAGATTTTTAGAGTTAAGGTGTACCTAAATTTCAAACACAAATGTATTTTGTAATTGAATAAAGAACTTGAACTTGAACTTGTTCCAATAATTTTCATATATATACCTATCTACTTAAACTAAACAAGTATTAAAACTACAGTAAATAATCTAGAAGATGATTGAAAGATGTGTGTGAAGTCCCCAATCCGCACTGGGCCCGCGTGGGGACTATAGCCCAAACCCTCTCGTGATGAGAGGAGGCCTGTGCCCAGCAGTGGGACGCAAATAGGCTGTAGTAGTAGTAGTAGTAGTAGTAGTATCGGGAAAAGAAGATGGTACCACCTCGGACGGCCCTAGCACCAGGCCCTACTACTAGCAACTACCACTAAGCATCCTTTAAGAAGTTCAAAAGATGGTTTACGAAACTATTGTATCCAAAGTTATAGTAATATAACCACCTAGTAATATCTATAACAGTAAAGAATCGTTTCAGGATTGTTAATATTTGTAAGTTCCAATAATTTTCATATATATATCTACTTAAACTAAACAAGTATTAAAACTACAGTAAATAATCTAGAAGATGATTGAAAGATGTGTGTGAAGTCCCAAATGTCCCCACTGGGCCCGCGTGGGGACTATAGCCCAAACCCTCTCGTGATGAGAGGAGGCCTGTGCCCAGCAGTGGGACGCAAATAGGCTGTAGTAGTAGTAGTAGTAGTAAAGAATCTAGATTAGCTAAAAGTTTCAGAAGCGACAAACAAGTTGAACAAGCATTTCAGTGTCCGCTCCAGCGCTGCAGCTCAGTCTACCGCGGGCCGCCGCCGCGACCGCTCGCGCCGCGATGTGCCGTGACTGTGTGTGAACGTGAAGTGTACGGACGGTCACGTGTACGAAAGGTCAGTGGCGATTCGAAGATACAGGATTGTAAGAATACTGCGATGTAGGTTGTAAATGGAAATTTATATTGGATTTTCTGGCAAATGTACGTAATATAAATATTTAAGATCGATTATTATATTAAGGTTGGTTTTGTCGTGTAAGATGGTTTTGAGTGAAATCTTATAGACACAATTAGTGACGAAAGAAAGTTTCAGCGAGTTGGGTATTACGTATTACTAGTATTTTGTATTTCAGATAAGAGTTCAGAATGGTGCTACGCTGCATCGTAGCATTAGGTGCTACGGCCTACGGCGTAGCCGCGTAGCACTGAACAGTTACCAGGATAATTAAATCTTAACTGTTATGTATCTCAATGTTGTTATTTGTTTATTCAAAAGTTTGTTTGTTTCGCCTTTAATCGATCAACATGACTTTTGCTCATGAACATTGCCAGATATACGGAAATGAATGAAGTTGAAAGAAGAACCACACAAATATCTTGAGCAAGACGGACTAAAATCACGAAATATTTTTGGGTTCCCTAGATTCTCGCTACGTAGAGAGGATTATTTTTTTGTGTAATCAGATTGATATACAGGCAGTCGGCCCACCTGGTGGTAAGTGGTCACCGCCGCCTATAGACATTTGTAACACCAGAGGCGACACCAATGCGTTGCCGATCTTGAAAGGAGAGGAGGATAAGGGAGGATAGGGGACATGGGATTAAGGAAGATGGGATATAAGGATAGGGAAGAGGGAAGGCCCCGGTAATCTCACTCACCGTACGAAACGCAATAATGAACTATTACTTCACGCCGATATTCTGTGAGAGTGTGATACTAATATTATTAGAATATATTGTTCCCGAGTTAATCAAACACGGATAACTTTCTCAAAACTAATATCTAAGTTTCCTCCCGTATCGGTAATTTTGAGAACATCCTAAGGGACCGGAGTATAGAAAACTAATCATACTGTACATTTCATAACGGGATATTCTGGCAGGATGCTAAGATTCTGAAATAGTTATCATTCTAGCTTGCATAGGTCCAATCAGTGGTGTATTTTCATTACGATGTCGGGTGTAAGTAATTAGTCTCCACGTACCGTTCAGAATGTAGGTGAGATTGAGTGAGGAAAATAACATTGATAGAAAACTTTTCACTTATTTTGTAAGGGTATTGATTGTTAAACGATCTCACAGGTCACCTGATGGTAAGTGGGTGCAATGGCCCATAGATATAAGAACTCATAAGATAACCTGAGAACTACGATTTAACGCCTCTGTAGGTATTCTTTTGACTTGAACTGAGACATCATGTGACGCTCTGGAGCTATGGATGTATCAGTTTAAAAATATAAGAAAAAGTAATTAAAAATCATTCTTGAATACTATTGTGAATAGAGATTCGACGCCACTAAAGTTTTGAGAGTCCGTGGTGGCCTAGTGGTTCGACCTACCGCCTCTCGCACCTCTAAGTTTACTTATTCATTCATCAATTTGAATTTACCACTGAGCTTTTCGGTGAAGGAAAACATCGTGAGGAAACCTGCACGCATCTGCGAAGTAATTCAAAGATGTCTGTGAAGTCCCCAATCCACACTGAGTCCGCGTGGGGACTATAGCCCAAACACTCCCGTGATGAGAGGAGGCCTGTGCCCAGCAGTGGGACGCATATAGGCTGCAGCAGTAGTAGTAGTAGGGTGCGGTCTGCTTGTACTTAGAGATAGGTCCCATGAATAAATCGGAAAAGTGATTATTATACCCCGCACCTCCACCATGTATGTGGGAGACATAGCTCAGAATCTTCTCTACACGAAAAACTCTGAAACTTCCCTGTCTAAGATCCTATAGTGAACTGGCTATGGAATAAAATGCGAGAGGTATAATATTATAGAATTATTTTTAACTACTTTTTTTATAAAACGATCATTCCGAAACACCATACGGTAACTTCCTAATCTTATGATCTATATGCAACCTTTACTACTAGGACGACGGAAAACTACACATTACACGATATACCTAATTCTGATGCTTCTGGTATGTTGTATGGACTAGTCGAGAGAGGAGAAACTCAAATTTGCAACAACAAAACTTGTGCTAGCGGCTCGCCACTCTAAAACTGTTGACTGTATAATTATACACTTCTTCACTTTGGGTTATCACTCCCTTTCAAAAATTCAAAATTCAATCATTTATTCAGCAAATTGGCCACATAGGGGCACTTTTACACGTCAGAAAAGAATTTACTAGCGCTTCCTAGACCCATTGCTTGAGAAGAAGCGCCGCAACAAAGTCAAGCAGAAGGCCTTTTTTCAAAATTTACACATAGTTATAACATTTACATTACATGTATAAAATATACATATCGGTACGTACTACAATTACATTGAAGGGATGTATAGTCCCTAACTTAAACTTAAATCTAAGATCTTAGAGATGTATAGTCTCCAAGGGTCCAGAAAAAAAAAAATATGGAGATGGCCTCCATTGTCAAATAAATATAAATTCCATAGATGTCGACAGTCTCAAAATGTCAATAAATAATGAAATACATCATGTATAAAAGAGTTCATTAATACATGTCAATAAGAACATGATGAGGTCTGCATTGCATTTATCATTATATTTTAACACCACATAATATGCAGTTTATCAGTTTTTACTGAATTACTAAGGAAGTCGATAGCTTAACTATTCCGGCTGTAAGCACATCCTGATGATGCATGATGGGGAATTTGATTGATGTGGGTACCGTGTAGGAGTGAAATGACTCTTCTTAGATGTTGTAGAGTCAGTGTTCAGGAGTCACTCCTGAACTCCTAGACTTCTTGCGGTTGACATGATGGCACTAATGAAGGATTTCGGAGGTTGGGCCTGGACGAGGCGGGTACAAGACCGCCGGGAGTGGAAGGAAAGGGAAGAGGCCCACATCCAAGACTGGTTAAGTAACAAGCCATAATGATGACGATGACAAGGCCAACAACTCCTTGATACTTTATCAAAAGCCATCATAATCATCATGATCATTTCGTCAACATTTTCGCGTTACAATTGCTTACAACGTATTCTGTGACCATAAAAGTCGTTCCATCTAGTTGAAGACTAACCGAAAGCTCGTTTTCCCATCGCCATCCTGCCCTTCGCTGCGCGCAATTTACCGACGTTCACTAATCACACCGAAAAAACCGATCAAACTTCTAAATTAAGCAAACGATCGAACCAGACAAAGTTTTATCGTGATATTAATCATTTTAATCGCTCACGAATTACGGCGGGCAACCCGGCATTACCTCACCATCAACGCTTTTGTTTGGTCTCCCGGTCACGCGACTACCTTATAGGTCTTGCAACGTTTAATAAAACGTGTACGTATACTTAAATAACCCTTTATTTGGTTTACCGAGCCGTAGGTCTTTTCCTGGTGTATTGATCGGTGCAAACTTTAGGTCTCAATGATGCCTATTGCTTGTTTCCCATTAACTGCCTACCGCTTCCTTCTATCATCGCACCTCTCGTCATCGGCAGGGTGTTCATGCCCATTTCCTTGAGACATTACGCTCGTCTACGCGTCGGTTCTCTAGAACGTTTTTAGCGCGTACTATAAGCATTTGGAATGAACTCCCTGCTGAAATTTTCCCTCTGCGCTACAATATGGGTTGTTTTAAAAAGGGTGTCATTAAATATCTACGGGACCGGCAACGCATTGGTGTTGCAAATGTCTATAGGCGGCGGTAACCGCTTTCCATCAGGTGGGCCGTCTGCCTGTTTGTCCGTCTATAATAATAATAAAAAAACTGTACAGTTTTGGTTATTAATATGTACCTACTTGTATACTAGTAACACCTTAACCCGTTCTATTAGGATCAAAAGTGTAAACATATTCTTACTTCGCATGTAACAAGCGATTATCAATAAGACGACGAGTATTTGTGACGATACGTTACGATGACTGCTTTGCGCCTTGATTTTCCTATGAAGTATGCCTAGGCAATATCAGATAAGCATAACTAAATTTCCAATACCTACTTATGGGAAAGGAAAATCATACAAGCCTACTATACCAGTGCTACGATAAGTTGTTATAGTTGTATTAAACTTGACAAAGGTTATTTCAAAATTGTCAGAATCATGTGCATCACTTCACTCTTGATAATGTATAATTTTAATTCTAAGCTACAAAGCGCGTGGTAACTAACAAGTACGTATAAAAGTTCATTTTCACGCTTGTTACGAGATCTCGAGCATAACATTGGCCGAGCTAAATTGAATGGCTTAATTTATTCGAAGGAATCGGATGACTTGCAGAGAAGAATAATCGACTTAGCGTCATTTTAATTACTAATGTAGCCGTTTGACTGGCAAACGCGAGACACCCCCTTGGGTCGGGGGGTTGGGGGGGGGGGTGATTTTACATTAGTTTTTCGGAGTTTTAACATGCAAAATACCACCATTTAGCTGGCCGGGGGGGTGAGGACACGTCACTCTAACAAAAAATATTTCACAAACGCATCACTTGATCAAAAAATGGTTCTAACAAACCCACAATATTTTTTGAGACCTATTCAACGATATGCCGCACCATGGGGTACGCAAGAAAAAAAATACATCCCCACTTGACGAGTAGGGGAGGTATTATAACAAAATATATTTCAAAATTTTATTGTACCACTTTGTCAGCGTAACTAATATGTATATTCATGCCAAATTACAGCTTTCTAGAACGAAGCATCTCCGAGAAATAGTGCGGACGGACGGACGGACGGACATGGCGAAACTATAAGGGTTCCTTGTGGACTTCGGAATCCAAAAAAAGCCGTGGTGGCCTATTGGTTCGACCTACCGCCTCTCATGCCGCGGGTCGGGGGTTCGATTTCGGCTCGCACCTCTAAGTTTACTTGCGTGCGAAATTCAATTTGAATTTACTATGAAGTTTTCGGTGAAAGAAAACATCGTGAGGAAACCTGCACGCATCTGCGAAGTGATTCAAAGATGTGTGTGAAGTCCCCAACCCGCACTGGGCCCGCGTGGGGATTCGACTATAACCCAAACCCTCTCATGATGAGGGAAGGCCTGGGCCCAGCAGTGGGACGCAAAAGGCTGTAGTAGTAGTAGTAATGAAATAGAAAATAGCTCTTATCGAGTTTAACCGCTGAACCGATTTAGACGAAGATGAATTAGAGTCTGGAAATGACACATCACAATTGTAGTTCCATAAAGTACCCTTGGAAAATAGATGAAATTAAAGCATTCAATAAATCACAGGCAGACATGTTCAGTGAGTTCAACAACTTTCCCTGTAGAAACTACGAAGCGATTCAATAAGCAACAATAATCATTACCAAATAGAAGTTCCACCGATTATTACACACACTGTCGATAAAGACTGGTTACACTCCGGAACTGCGCCCAACTCCTAATGGAAACCTAAACAATGCGTGAAATAAGTAGTTACAAGTAAAACTTTGGTACATTGTTGCCATACACGCAGTCCAAAAACTTTTTTCGGTAATACCTTATTGTGCTTGGAGTGAGGTATTTAATTACGTAAGTATACATAACTAATGTTTTAGCCGTACAAGTTTTTAGTAAGATTTTTAGGCTTTGGTGATGACCGTGATGTCGATGTCTCTACCGAGTTATGTGAATTCGAATATAGGCATTTGCATAATTGAGTAAGAATATTAATTTGTACACATAATTTAGTTAAGCTACGAATAATAAGCTTCCGTTCACAAACTTGTCTTGGTTGAATTTCATGCTTATTGGTACTTTTTAAGCCTTTTTTTCATCTTCATCAGATATTTTGAGACTGGTGACTTCTCCGAAATTATATTTATTGTACTATGGAGACCATTTCATTTTCAATAATAATTCTTAAATATTTTTCTAATGAATTTTTTGCACCCTTGGAGATATCTCTAAGATCTAAAATTTTATTAACTTTAATTTGATAAGCTTTTTTTGCTGTCTTGTTCTCAGCAATGCTTTAGCAAGCGATGATAGATTTTTTTTCTGATATTTTTAATTTAGATATTCGAAATACTCGTAGAAACCGTCCATGTGCTTTAAAAGTTTTCAAACTATTTTAAAACCAGTTCAGTGACATATACGTACGCGCAACGTGGTTAAGGATTGACTGACGGAGCTACTTTCACAGTTCTTATATTAAGTTGGTTAGTATTGATGTTCATAATTATATTACGCAACTGCGCCTGCCCTTAATTTCCTAGTCAGGGGTAATTTTAAAGGTCCAAGAATAACTAATAGATTATTTTTGAAGTTTCCATGGAACTTAATTACCGCATTATCTCAAATCGGTTTGTTTCTTTAACCATCAGGTAACATTAAAATGAGTGACAGAGGCTCACAAAATGAAAGGCTTCCATTAAAAGTTTTAAAATGAATTCGGCGCGGGCGCTTTACTAAATAGGGCCGTTAGATCCGGACGCGAAACTTCGCCCTTAACGCACTCGCATCTGTCAGCCGTGAAGGTTGAGGCTCGATTTCAGAAACAATCAAGTGTTCAACTACTACAACAGCCTTTTACGGCCCACTGCTGGGCACAGGCCTCCTCTCATCACGAGAGGGTTGGGCTATAGTCCCCATGCGGGCCCAGTGCGGACTGGGGACTTCAAACACATCCTTGAATTACTTCGCAGATGCGTGCAGGTTTCCTCATGATGTTTTCCTTCACCGAAAAGCTCAGTGGTAAATTAAAGTTGAATTTTCGCACATAAATAATTTCAGAGGTGCGAGCCGGATTTGAACCCGCGACCCTCTGCATAAGAGGCAAACCATTAGGACACCACGGCTTCGAGTGTTCAATGTAATAAAACTGTAAAGAAGAGAAAACAAACGACAATAGCTTCATTCGAAGTCAAGATCTCTGAGGCTAACAATGTTAAGGCCCTAGGCCACGGCGATTTTTTGTAACGATGCAATAGCGCGTTTTGAAAACGCTCGACAACATCGCTACTAACGTGCGTTAGTAACCAGTAGGCGCACGTTAGTAACCAGTAGTTACTAAGTTTATTTTTGAAAACGCGCGACAGCATCGCTACTAACGCGCGTTAGTAACCAGTAGGCGCGCGTTAGTAACCAGTAGTTAGTAACCAAACAGCTAGCGACGGTATCGCGTCTGTATCGATGCTAACGCGCGACAGCATCGCTACCAAAAGACGCCGAGGGCAAGGGCCCTTAATGTCCAAGTAAAAGTTAGAGATTGCCGAACATTTAGGTAAGTAGGTACCTAGACTGATCTTTGGAGAATTTTGAGAGGGTTGAATTTGTGATTTTCAATACTAAAAGTTTTATCTATTTAAAGCTTTTTAATTTTTAATTTAAAGCTTTTATCTAATGTTGTTTTAGATAGTTAAGGTTAAACCATCGAGGACCCTGATTTGCAGAGCTACTAGAAAATTATACTATTCCAATACAATGCAACAATATTTAAGCTCAAGAATCACTAAAGTTTTGTCTAAATTTTGGGAACAAGTGAGTGATTAACTTTGTATTGCAATCTTACAAACAGGGTTTTACTCTTCAAATTCTTTATTTTTTTATTTTTAACACCGTGTCCATGTAAGTAGCGATTTTATACGAGAACATATAAAAAAGAAAAACATGTTAAAAGTAAGTACCTACCCCAGTCTTTACCACCTTGATGGAAGTTCTTATATAATAATAAAAATCCTTTGCAAAGTAACAAGAAAGTTCCAACAGGACAAAAAAAGCTGTATCATGATAAGATATTATTATAATTCTGAATTCTGCATAGAATCAGAATTAGCGGGTGGTTCCGCCGATCTAATCCAGGCAATGGATGGTCGGGGCACTTTTTGCATACAAATGCCATTTTGTGCGCTTATCGTGGTTTTTGCAGCGAGTGTTTATGAGATGTAATATAAGATTGGAGGTTTTTAACCATCTCATGAGGTTTAAGTATATATGTATAAAATTAGCTTCTGCCCGCTTCAACCGCGTGGAATTCGTTAATAGCATTCCCGCGGGAGCTATGCATTTTCCTGGAGAAAAAGTAACCAAACTTTGTTGCACTCCGTCCACTAGTTTTAGAGTTAAATCCAGACATACATACATAGGTACATACAGACATTTTTTCTAAAAATCGTTATATTGTGTGTTCAGTTTCCTTTATATTATTATTATAGTTCCAACGACTTGATAGTTTCTTTTAATTTTCAAGCTTCAGACGCGACTCCTTCTACAGACTCATTATTAGTATAAATTTATGAAAAAGATTGGCCTCATGTTACCAATTTTATCCAAATTACCGCAGTGTCTCAAGTCGAAAGTCTTCGACCAGTGTGTGTTGCCAGTGATGACTTATGGTTCCGAGACGTGGGCGCTTACGATGGGCCTCATAAGAAGGCTCAAAATCACTCAGAGGGCAATGGAGAGGGCTATGCTCGGGGTTTCTCTGCGTGATAGAATCAGAAATGAGGATATCCGTAGTAGAACTGGGGTCATCGACATAGCCCGAAGAATTGCGAGCCTTAAGTAGCAGTGGGCGGGGCACATTGCTCGCAGGACTGATGGCCGATGGGGCCGGAAAGTTCTCGAGTGGCGCCCGCGAACCGGGAGACGAGCTGTCGGTAGGCCTCCAACAAGATGGAGCGACGACCTCGTGAAGGTCGCGGGAAACCGGTGGAAGCAAGTAGCACAGGACCGGTCTGAGTGGCGAGCCTTGGGGGAGGCCTATGTCCAGCAGTGGACGTCTTTTGGGTGAAATGATGATGATGATGATGATGATGATGAAAAAGATTATACTTTATTTGAATTAGCTTACCTTCAGCACAGAACTCTGCGCCGATCCTCTCTGGACAATCACGTAAAGCGCTAGGCCAATATGCAGCCTATCCGAGCCAGCCCGTTCTAGATTTTTACAAAGGGAATTGAATTTATCGGCATACGTAAATAGGCTGCCTGTGTTTCCGTCATGTTGACATACTTCGCGCTTTTGTATGAGCAGTCCAGTCCACCACCGCAATAGGCTATTTACGTACGTCCTTCTGCTGGGCACAAGGTCTCATCACGAGAGGGCTTGCGCTACAGTCCCAATGCGTTGCCATTCTCGAAAGGGGAGGAGGATGGTATGGGATAAGGGAGGATAGAGGATTTCGGATTAGGGAAGGGGGTTGTCATCATATACCTACATAATAATATCGTGGAGACTGTTAACTTACCAGTACTACCAATACTTTAACCGTTAACGCATTGGTAGTAAGTACTTCGGGTGTTCAAAATGTCTACAAGTATAGGCTGTGGTAACCACTTACAACTATAGGTAGGTGTAACTGTCTGTTTGTCAGTCTGACAACATATTTAAAAATTGTATGTCTAAGTACCACCATCATTCCTAGTTACGCACTAACCTACTCTCCCCTAATAACAGTGCTCTCTGGTTTCCGGTAAGGGGGTACTCTTACAACGATAAATTATCAGCATAGAGACATTAAAAATTTAATAATGGTATTCGCGATCTTATGTTTCCTTATGCCCATAATGGGGAAGAGTGAAAAAGTTTCTTTGATTAGCTAGTGTTTGCTGGTATGGCCCTTATATCGCCCACATACATTAACCGCCTCAACAAAGCACGTAAATTAAGCCGGGCTAATAAATTCGGCCTCGGGAATCCAATAAAGATAGTTAGTTCACCCGGATTCCGGCGAAACGATTATTCTTGCCTTTCGGCCGGCGCACAAGCCGCTAAAATGTTTAAAGTTTTTCTCTGTACACGCCGCTTGAACCGGTGTAATGTGCAGGTTTAACACTTCTAGCCATTTGAAGAATACTCGTAGCAGTTTGTGACGTTTTTTATCGAATTATTAGAGTACATGAAGCGAAAGAAAATGAATAAGTCTCCGTTGTATCTTCTACTAATTCTTGCTATTGTAGCGGGGGGTTGATGTTAGCTCAGGTAGATGCTGCAGGCACGGAGATCAGCGGTGGAATCCGAAGACACGAAGACGATGCCTAGCTTATTAGAATATCTAAATCTTGAAGACTGGCCTATTACTGCCCTAACACTGTCTAACTAAGGAATAATAGATTTTAAGTTGAATTGATATTATATTTTGAGAGATGCGCACATTACAAAGGATAGTAAAAAACTAAATAATAAAAGCTACACAATATTCTACGCTTAAAATTACCTATTTTTGGAAGAGAATGTGTCAACTAACCGATTGTACTCGGCCAGTCTCCACACTATCTAATAAGTTGTCACTTCTTGTTGAAAAAAACTCTTAGTATAAAAATTCAAGTTGTTAATGTTAGTCAGCGCGAATTCAGACTTCAAATCACGATGCAATTGGGAATACAAAATAGTAAATTGTTTATCAAGGGACTAAAACAAGCCAATATGACACGAGATGTTTAGCCACCCGAGCAGAGCGAGGGTGGCTATAGTTCGAGTGTCATTATGTTGTTTAGTCACGCGTTAAACACTCTGCTTTTCACTTCGAATGCGAGGAAAAAAAACAAAGTTTCATACAAAATTACGATATTTATTATAACAAAGTAGATAACCGGCTACTTCCCGATGACCTAGAATCATGAAATTTGGCCAGAAGCAAGGTCTTACAGCACACGTACAGGAATAAATCGATAACCGTAAATATTATATATTTTGGTGCAAGAAAAGCCAATTTACTAATACAAACTTATCATTTGCGGTTGGCGCAGTAGCCGTGTCTACTTCACCAACCGCAAATAATAAGTTTGTATTGTTACATTTGCATCATCAAGTTTGTAGGTGACGGAACCCTCGGTGCGCGAGTCCAACTCGCACTTGACCTGTTTTTTATCACGTGACGTTTTGAATGATATTTATTTAGCCAACAGATTCAAACTTGAAAACTATTAATATATTTTAAAACTAATTGCGTCATGCATTATTAAATGAATTCACTTTAAATAAAACAAGATTCATAGGTATTCGTAATCATTAAATCGTGTTTCACGAAATTAAATTGTTTTTTCACGCCCTAGAAATTGTCTAGGTTCACTGGAAATGGGGATAATCCTCCTTTCACAAACTCTGTGGTTGGCTGTTAAGGCGGGTTTCCAATGTAAATAAAAAAAATATACTTTAGTTCCTAGAGACTAAAAAAGAGCTTTAGTCCCGATGTGCAGAGACTAAAGTAACATTTTAAGAGCATGTGAAGTGAAAATAAGTTTCTAACATTTTTGATTTAAATAGAATTTCTACAAAAGCTGCAGTTTACAGGTGCAGTGCTAGACTGAGAAGGCAAGCTACTGAGGACCATTTTAGTGATAGTTTTAATCTACATCATTATTTTTACAAAAGCATTATTCCGTCCCATGTATTCAGTAGCCATATATTGTCATTATGTGCGCGTGCTTCATTTCAGAGCGTAAAAATCATGCAAAGGCATCCCTCAGGCGTTATTGCTGGGGAATAGGACATACTTCTCTTTGTAGTCATAACAGTCTCTTTACATCAGCGACGCAGGCTTCGAGAGGAAATATAAATTCACCCTGAAAACTGTCGTATGTCACGCAAACAATATCCGAGATTTCAGCTTTATTTTTACGATTAGATATTTCTTCTCGACGGGAGTAAGTGAGCAAATGCCGTATCTATCTGATTCAGCGAATAATGCTATCGTAAGAAGACGCTATTATATTTACAAAGGATTTTTTGTGCAGTAGCAACATCAATCATTAAATGCAGCACAATTATACTCGTACAAGGCTTTTCTCATCAAAATTGAAATCTAAATCTGCTAACTGGCTATACTGAATAATTGTAATGGATATACTTAAACGATACACCCGCGGGAATTTAGTGAAGCGAGTGGCACACGAGCGATCGAAGTTTCGCGCCTTGGGGAAGGCCTATTTATGTCTGGCAGTGGACGTCTTTTGGCTGAAATGATGGTATTCATAATTATGAATATCACTCTACATAATAGATCTATTAGGTGGTGGTATGCGGGTAGCAATAACCACATAACTGTTTAGGAACGAACTAGCTTCAAAAATGCCTACAACAATCATACAGTGAGAGTTGCGGCGAACAGTAGGAGAGCATTGTATGTCCTTTTCAGCACTGAATGATATTTACTTTTAGACGCCGTATTTATGTAAATTATTTACGATAGCTTAAGCAACTAAATCATACGTCAGGTGCTCTATTCTTAATGTTACATAGGGTTATGTAGCCATGCCCCTAAATAAGAGTTAATTTTCTGCCTATCCATGTATAGTCATGTCAGTAATATTATCTTGACCATCTTGCTACATAATGCGATGGTGTATCACTGATAGGAAAGGGATAAATAGGGAAAAACTGTTGTTTTATTTGTATGGACTCCATATCCCGAAATAAATCCATATGTAACGTTTCAAGTACAGCGCCCGCCTTTATCATAAAATTTGAAATAGACTGACGAATTATTAAGCTCGGGCAGGATGCAATTTTTCTATTTTCTTCTAATATTTTTCTATTGTCGACTTCGCGAACACTGAGCTGTCAGTCATGCCAGAGCCACAACACAAAGGGAATAGGTATCTAACTAAATAGAGCGTCGCGCTTTGTTTCCTGTGATTCTGTCTGGAAACGAGAAAAATGCTTTTGAGGGGCACACGTTACCTTGATGGATGTCTTCATTCGAGTACATTCCACCAGCTCTCATTTTTACGTGCAGTGTAGCAATCAAAGCAAACAAGGTCGTCTGATATTCAACTTTCAGCGCTAGATCCACACTGACGGTCTAGTTTCAAACTGACGTGTCATTTCCTCGCTCTATTCACTTGCTTGCCTCTTACACGCTATGACAGGTTGAAAATGGCTTTCATACGAATATGAGTTTATCTAATTATGCAGATGCCATACCTATTAATGGAATCTGCATAATTAGATACCTATGATGCGTTTGTGAAGAGGAGATCTATATTGAACTTTTGCTTTAAGTACGAACATTTCCTAGACAGTTTGAGGTAGCATTTGAGATCGACCGCACCAAGGAAATTCTGAAATTGATGAAGATTTATTTAGTAGTAGGTAGTAGTTAGGTAACTTATTTTGGACTAAGCTTTGATTTTTCGTTACTAGGTAATTTATTTATTGAAACTTTACTGCACGATAAGTAGGTACATATAATTGGTGGAGTTATTGCCTAAAGATATTCTCTACAAGTCAACCATAAGGGTAGATGGAGAGGTGCATGAGTAGGCGTATTTAACTAAAACTAAAAATGATTTCGGTAGTGAGTTTAGCGTGTGACTTATTAATTTTGTATCATAAATTATGTAATAAGTCAAGTAGGTTTTTTTTTTACGCCATGGCATTGGATCAAAACCGTGTTGAAACAGGGGTACATTTGTTTGTTGGCAGGGTCTGGCGGCGCGATGGGCTCTTAGAGGGGATGGCGCTGCCTCAGCTGCTGCTGGTACTGGCCGGCGCGGCCCTGCTCACCGGCGCGCGCGCGAAGATCGGTGAGTGCTGCCCGATGTACCTACTTACCTAGTAGCCGTGGTGGCCTAGTCTTACGACCTCCGCCTCGCATGCAGAGGGTCGGGGGCTCGAATCCGGCTCGCACCTATGAGTGTACTTATGTGCGGACCTTAATTTGAATTTACCACTGATCTTTTCGGTGAAGGAAAACGTCGTGAGGAAACCTGTGCAGGTGTGCAGTAATTCAAGTGTGAAGTCCGCGGCCCGGGTGATTCAACTTGTTTCAAATTCAATAGGAAACTATTTCATACAACTTGTCAGTTCCAGATTTCGCTCGTCCACTTGACATGTCGTGTTTACTCGCTGGTAACTGTAGTAAACACAATAATCAGTGATAATTAATCTCCATTGTGCTGACAATATGGCTTCACTGTTAAATTAACATTTACTAATTAATAAGATGAGATGATTGTAATCTGGATATTCAATTATCGACACGACACCGAGACGGATGTATAGCAGCGGGTTGGTTGTCTCTTCATGCAGATGGTCGTAGGGTCAAATAGCGACTCGTTCTGAATATTTCTATGATTAATGTAAGAACTCAATTCAATTTGAATTTACCACTGAGCTTTTCGGTGAAGGAAAAACATCGTGAGGAAACCTGGACGAATCTGCGAAGTAATTCAAAGATGTGTGTGAAGTCCCAATCCGCACTGGGCCCGCGTGGGGACTATAGCCCAAACGCTCTCGTGATGAGATGAGGCCTGTGCCCAGCAGTGAGACGCAAACAAGCTGAAGTTGTAGTAGTATTAGTAAGTATGTAAAAACTATTTTATTACGAAAGTACCACTGAAATGTCACATAAAAAGAAACACTGTGCAAAAGTGCACGTTTTTGTGAATCGATTTAAAGGTTTTCATAAAGTCTCCAATATATCTTATCTTATAGGTAAGTAATATAAACTCGCTAAGCTTGTATAGGTGTACTAACTATCTGAGAAACGGCTCCAACAATTCAGACGAAACTTTCAATACCTATACATGGTGGGTCAGAAAATATGGCAAATAATTAACCCACAGTATCGGCTATCGATTCTAAGTATATTGTATAGGTCTTTAATTTTTTTGAATTGGTAAAAAAAATATATTTTGTATAGGGTTCAGGCGTCGCTCACACAACCAATCCCATATACAATTTTTTTTTTTACCAACTCGAAAAAAAATTAAAGACCTATACAATATACTTAGAATCGATAGCCGATACTGTGGGTTAATTATTTGCCATATTTTCTGACCCACCGTGTATACTATATTGAATATAGGGTTTTATAGGGGCTAAAAACATAACCCTCCTTCTGTAGTACAATACAATACAATACAAATACTCTTTATTGAACACCACACAAAAGAGAAAAAAAGGACGGAACAAAAAGATCAGGAAAACATGTTGTTAGGGATACAGCAGGCGGTCTTATCGCTAATAGAGCGATTTATTCCAGACAACCTCGTCTTCGTCGGGGTCGATCGATCTAGGTAGATCTCATGTTGGGAAAACTACTTTTACGTCACCCATGGCCGTAAAGTGTGATTTTCTGCCCGCTACGCAGAGAGAAAATCTCACATTCTGGCCAAGGCAAGACGTAAAACTTTTGACAAACCACGGGCGGTAATTCGTAAAGCCCCAGATCGCATATTTATGGCCCTCACCTTCGGTTCGGGTCACAAACACCTGCGATCTGCGACATAAACGAATTCACTGCCCTAGGTCTGTAATATACTATTTTCACTTGAGTAACGCCGAGGTACTAAATATATTATTATACAGACTACGTAAGGGTACTGTAACGTAAACCCGCAATGAGTATCCCCGTCCTTATGGACGATGAAGTCAACTAGAAAATCTCATGTTGCTTCGGTTGTAAAATCGCTGAATATTCTAAGCTAAGTTTACTTAGTATAGTTTAATGTGGACTCCAGCAACATTCCCCAAGCAGATTTACGTACTTAATTCATTAATATTTAAAGCTAGGGTAAGAAGGATGCCAGCGGCTCGTACACTGTAAAGTCGAAAAGGCATAACATTCTATGAAGTATTAAGTACATACGATTGTTTGGTTTTGTGGAGGTTTTAATGCTACAGGTTGTTGCTAGTAACTTTGTATTAGGTAAAATAAATACGTGCTACCTGATCCTGTTTAAACATTATTAATATTACATTAAACATACCACGAATGAGTTTTTTTTTAACAAATTTGGTTATTGTTATTAGTGGTCATTATAAAATTTGCGAACTATGATGATCGATAACAGTAAATAGGGACCGATCATAATAAAATTATAACCGTTAAAAACGCATTAAGTTTGTCGTTTTGTATTAAATAAATCATGAAAATTGTTTCGTTTAAGCCAGAAGTGTCTTGTAATTGCAATGACCCAATAAAATTATATTATATTATAATAATAATTCATTATAATTTATCAAACAAAGCGAGCACGCCCTTCGCAACATCTGTTCACATTATTTACGGTACAAAATATACCTGCGACTTGATTTCCTAAACGCACCCTAATAAATAAACAACTTTATGGAGACGCGATTGTACAAAGAGAAACAGACCTTATTACTAGCGCCAAAGGTTGAGGCAATATAGCACGGTTAATAAACAAAGTTACCTATTACAGGTAGCGAGATTCCACGTTCATATAAATTGATTCTGGTCGTGGAAAGGTGAGCCGCGTTAATAAATTTGCCGTGGTGAAAACTACGATGAAACACAAAAGCGTAACCGTCTATGTATTGTGCATTGACATAATCCCTTTTGGTTTTCGGGGCGTGCTCAATGGAACGTGAAGGTCAGCGGTCGACAACATTTTTCCCACCGCCGCCGTTCGGCCTATTATCGAGCAAATTCCTATCGCGTTCACCGAACCCCGGCCAAGAATACCGAACAATGAGCGGAATCGGATTACCCAGGGGTTGGCAGCCGCTGGAATGTAGGCTGTGCATGCGTCGAGCCAAGTTTGGAACAAAAATACAGCATTGCTTAGTAAAATCTAAGAACTGAGGGGTTCTGTTAGAGTTGAACCTTGGAGAGAGATGATCGTCAGTGGATTCTGGGCTGAAATGAAAATACATAGTCAAAATTACAAAGTCATTCTACATTTTTAAAAAAAGCTGTATAATTAAGTAACCAAGGACCTCTTATAACTAAAAGCAAAATCTCTTAAACTAGGAGAACAAACCCGAGAAACTACAAGAAGTCTCCTTGAAAATGAATGGATAAAGTAACTCCTTGAGATTGGCGTAAAATTAAACACGCTTGGGAAGATAAACACAACACTTCTTTAAATAAGATCCAAGTTTTCTTTGTTTTCATTTTAAGGCCGTTCACTGACCCAAAATCGTCAAATTGCTCATGTAAGATCATACTTTTCTAAGAAATGTTAAAAGGTCAAAATATGAAAAAAACATATGTTATATTTGATTATATCATACTTACATCAACAGCTTTTGTTACACGTTTCACGAAACTTCGCTCGATACAATTTAATTCCAAAGTAGCCTCTAACTCGGAACTTTGATCCACTTTACTACAGTTTATTATATCAAACAGTGTAAAACTAAATATAACAGAATTTTTTTCCATATTATATACATACATTGACAGCTTTATAAATGCCATGTTTTAGACGGCATTTTTATAGAAATTAAAACGCGTTAAATACTAACTAAATCGGGCGTTCTGTGCGTAGCGCTTTCTCTTTCACTCGTTGCACGAGTGACAGTGACGGCTGAGCTGGGTATAGGAATGGCCTTAAACAGTTCTTCGTTATTTGATGAACAAAATTCTAACCTTAAAATGCGTATTTTGGACTACTTGTAAATAAAATAATCCCAAAGCTAATATCACTCAAGAAATGTTGAATAAGGATGATTTGATATACAGTAATAAATCTACCTATTTTATTTAAGAATTAGCATTTTAGCTTGAAATGTACTTTTCCCATTAAGATCCGGTTCTTATTAATTCACAAAACGCCTCGTTTTGGCAACGGATAGTTAAAATTTGACATTCACGCCATACAAAATCTGTTATCGCATTTGGGCCTGGGACACTAAGATTAACAGACTTCAGAATAAAAAAATCAACAGAAAGTTCACTGCAGGACTTGAACGTCCACCAAATGTAAGCTCGCCTTTGTAAATGTGTCTCTTATCTGTATAGAAAACTAGCCTTTTCCCGCGGACTTTGTCCCGCGTAGACTCAGAATCTGCGTACCCGATGATACTATACTATACATAATAGATGGTTGTAGTTATAGAAGTATTGAAAAACTGGTTTGCCCCGTAGAAAATCCTACTACTACTACCACTACAGCCTATTTGCGTCCCACTGCTGGGCACAGGCCTCCTCTCATCACGAGAGGGTTTGGGCTATAGTCCCCACGCGGGCCCGGTGCGGATTAGGGACTTCACACACATCTTTGAATTACTTCGCTGATGCATGCAGGTTTCCTCACGATGTTTTCCTTCACCGAAAAGCTCAGTGGTAAATTCAAATTGAATTTCGCACATAAATAAACTTAGAGGTGCGAGCGGGAATCGAACCCCCGATCCTCTGCATGAGAGGCGGTAGGTCGAACCACTAGGCCGCCACGGCTTCTAGAAAACCCGGTAGAAAACCCGTTCCCGTAGAAATATTGGGATAAAAAGGACCATATATGTTATTGCCCCGATCTCAAACTATCTCCATACCAAATTTCATCCAAATCGGTCTACTCATTGCGACGTGAGGGGGAGGACAAACAAACAAACAAACTCTCTTTCACATTTATAATATTACTATTAGTATGGATTTAAAGAAAGTAATTCAAAGATGTGTGTGAAGTCCCCATTCCGCACTGGGCGCGCGTGGGGATTATAGCCCAAACCCTCTCGTGATGAGAGGAGGCCTGTGCCCAGCAGTGGTACTCAAATAGGCTGTAGTAGTAGTAGTAGTATGGATTGAATTTGTGTTTTTTTTTTATTCTGTACTTACAATAAAGTGTCACTTACTTACAAATGTAAGTTATGTATACATGGGATAATTGCCTTTACTGGGCGTCGTTCCACCTTATTGATGGCTTACTGACAATAAATCCACCCGTAGCCGAAACGAGGTGTTTCGTGGATATGGGACCGCGTCAAATACAGTCAGCGTTGCCGTTCTCGCCCGACGGTGCGATATAAAAGCAAGATGGTAAGAAGCAGGATGGATGGTGGCATATCTTACAAACCAACTGTGATTTTAGTCGTCCTTTACGACATGCCGCTTAGACCGAATTAAAATAGTATATTTTGATGCAAGTGCGAAATGATTGCCATTTTACCAATGAAAATGACACGTATATCAAACGACATTTTTAATACAATTGCGAAAAAAAAGAATAAATAAATTAACGAACAGGATGAACGAAACTTTACGCACAGTTCGTAAAAAACAACTTTAGACACGCTCACTAGCTGTCAAAAAAACGAAAAACGCTCGTTCGGAAATGACGAACTTTTTGAGCACCTGTATTAAAAGTATTTTTCCCCGTTCTTTATAGATATACATCTTCTCTTTTATCCTCCCGTTACCATACATGTTTTATAGACAAACCTAAAATTTACATATTAATACAGCCTTCGTGAACGAGCACACAGACAGCTAATCACCGCTTGATTGATGACCCGTCTCGCCCCAGTCACAATTTACGCTTATGAGAGTTGCCGTTTGTTTTTGGCTTGCTTTAGAAATTCATGGTACCTACGCAAGATGAATATTTAAAGCAGGTGGGCGAAATAATGAAAGAGATCATAATATTACTAGCCGTTTGCCTGCAACTTCGTCCCGCGTAGACTTTGGATTTGCGTACGGTTTAACCCGTTAAAAGTCCGTTCCCGTAGAAAATATCGGAATAAAAAGTATCCTATATTATTGCCCGGGTCTCAAACTATCTCCATACCAAATTTCATCCAAATCGGTTCATTCGTTGCATCGTGAAGGAAGGACAAACCAAAAAAACAAACAAATACACTTTTTCATATTAATTTATAATATTATAGTATGGATGTATCTACTACATGGGTGTGTGTGTTACACACAGAAATCCCGTTGGACAAAGATGTAGCTCACTGGGCTTATTCCCATAGTAATAAGATCTGTATACACCATTTCTGTATATCACTTTTTCATCGTGATTGTGGGATAAATTAGATTACAAAATGGCGCTAACAGGATTTGCCATTGAATTAGGTACCTACACTTCGAATCTTAAATTTTGTACTATCGCAATTTATTGTTTTAAATTATTACATCACCAACGTGACGTGAGCTTTTACCTGTTTTAAATTGTATTTTTTTGTGCTTGCCAATTGCTTAGCAACAATGTACCTAAACCGAACCAATTTCACATGCGCCTTTAATTAAGCGAACAATAAGTATAATTGGAAAACTTCGACGTGATGTGTTCATCAATCACTGGGTTATTATGTGGCGCACGCAGCCCTTCAAGGGTTAATTTTGATACCCCTCTTCGTCTAATAGCTTTAGAGTGAAAAGGATGGCGCTAATAATTGCCTATAATTTTCACGGAAAGTGCGCATCTATTCTAGATTGTACTGCAGTATTGTATATAGGTAGGTACTTATGTTTCGGTTTTCGATAGATCTAACTAAACATATCTGAGAGGCTATAAATATCTTACCAAACTCAAAGTAGGGTCAATCCGGGATAGGTATATGCCATACTTTTTGAAATCACTGTACTGGGTCCAGCAAAACGTTGTGACGATAGTTGATAGCCAATATGCGCGTACTATTCCTGAAGCCATACAGATATAGCCTTTTTTAATTTCTCAGTATTAACTTAAAGTTATTTTTGAACAGGCCGAAAAAAAAAGACCTTTTTTTATTATAAGCAAGCATTTGACCACGATCTCACCTGATGGTAAGTGACGATGTAGTCGAAGGTGAAACATGCTTACTTAGATTAGTACCTGTTCACTCTCGACTTGAAAAGATCCAAGTTAAAACTATCGGGGAAGAGACCGGCCGGTAGAGAATTCCACTCCTTAGCTGTTCGCATGATAAAGCATCAAGCGAAGCACTTCGTACGCGCTGGAGGAATATCCACAACAAAGGGATGGAATCCAAGACTATACGCCTAGTCCCGTAGTGACGAAATGGGGACCTATACGAAAATAAACATGCTTAGAATCGATATCAGATTTTGTGTGTCAAGTATCCTCACAACGGTTTTCTTGGCAAAAGTTTCTCAGTTCAAAAAAGCAACTATACCCTACCGGTTTTACTCTACCGACTTATAAATTTTAGTAACTCAGTAACTAGTTTCAAACTGATCGCTCTGCTAGCGATAAGACCGCTTGTTGTGTTGCAATGTTTTTTCTAATTGATCTTTGTTCTGTACGTAGATTTCTCTGATGTGTAGTGTTCAATATAAGTAGAGAGTACATTTTGTATTTTGTTCAGTTAATGAAGCGTAAGTCTGTTGGTGGTTAAGTACAATCAGCAAGAGAAACAATGAATCAACAGCTAAAAACTACAAATAGCATATTGTTTTGCAAATATCCAGATGGTGCCGTATGAGGCTAGAACCCGAAACCCTCTGTAGGACACGTACCTAAATAGGTAGGATTTTAACGCATTCACTGCCACCGACGCATATATGAGTTTTGCTGACTTTCCCGCAGTGCCTTGAACGCACATGTGCGTTGCAATGTTCCCTTAATGACAGATGTGGCACCTGGCGAAAGTTCGTAAAACAGAAGTGGCAGTGAATGCGTTAAATGCTACCATACGTTCCCAACTGAAGTTTTCTTGCTTAATAAAAACTAGCACCCTCCCCTCATTTGTTTCGCCAAACAAAAAGCGATTCCAGCTAACAAATTACCTAACCAGCGTTGCGACCATTAATATCTGCGCAGAGGTGTGGAGCACGGCCTGATTGATTAACTATGTAAGTGTTCGGGAACCTCCCTCGAATGTGGGTAGTTGGGAGATTATAAAATAATGTACCGTACAACGTGTTAAGATCGGTTTGTTAATATTAAAACACTGCTTCAATAATATATAAGCAACTTAACCCTGACGAAAATAGAGCTTTTAACGTAATCTTCTTCTTACTCGTATAAACATATAAAAATCTATTGCTGTTCGTCTGTCTCGCTAAAACGGCTGGGCCGATTTGACTGTTTTTTTTTTTTGTTTTATTCCCCGTGATTCAGGAAAGGTTGAAAATAAAAAAAAACGGTGTTGCATATAGAAATAATCTATTAATAAATGTGATGCACGACCCAGAGGGCGCCTGCAGCTCACTTCCCTTCCGGCGGGCGAGCGGCGTAGACGTGTCTCTGAGTTGTGTATCTACTCGCTGATTCTTGTGTTTTATTGATCACCCATTGTGCCTATAATACTGGACACCACATTGGCGACGAGTAAAAGCGCAGTGAGTAAAATAACAACTCAGCTAATTTACCTGTACACGGATACTGGTCAACATAAATACACTTTTATCATATTTAAATGGAAAGAAAATAAGTAATTCACTTTACATTGTGCTGATCCAAAGCATAAAACAACTGATTGCATTGTGTTACGAAATATTTTGAGTTAAGTAAAAACATAAAATGAACCATTATATTCACCACTTCCGCATTTCGACACACTTATTTAAATTATCTTGTACTTTTTCAATAAAATATGGACTATAATTTACTATACTGTACTGTATAAATAAGCCTTACAGCAATAGATAATTTAAATGACAAGAAACAAAAGTGCTAACATGATTGTGACGACTAAAAGAAAGTAATGTATTGCACGTCCATAAACATGTGTAATGTAACAATGTGTGGCCTGTTGGTGGGTCAAATTATAAATAAATATATAAACATCTTAAGTACACAAAAACAATATTTTTCAACCACATAATTACCTGCTTTCCTACTTACGAATGTTGACCGGATCTGTTACAAAGTTGCCGCTAATATAAAACTACCCATTTCTCGATCGAAAATACAACCACAATGTTACCGAGTGGTCGTCGTGAAGTGCCCGATCATGAAACAGTTCCCACTTATGTTTTCATAAGTAAATAAATTTAATTATACCTGTGGTAATATGTTCCTGTTCAATGAACACAACAACAATTCAAGGTGTATAATGTTTCGTCAAGGTTCTCACCTCACCATCGTAATTTATAAAATAAAATGTTAAATAAAAATAAATTAATACCTTGGGACATTTTACACAAATTGACCTAGCCCCGAACTAAGCAAAGCTTGTACTATGGGTGCTGGACAACGATATAAATACTAAACATCCATGACTCGAGTCCAAACATTTGTGCTCATCACACAAAGTTTATCCCGAGCGGGATTCGAACCCGCGACAGTTGGAACAGTGGGCAGGGTCACTACCAACTGAGCCAAACCTGTCGTCATGTTGCTTGTCTATAATCAATTACACCAAACTACCTACCTACTTTTATTAGTAAAATAAATGGCTATTCACGTGGTCAAATTGGAAAATGTTTGCTAATACATAAGTACCAATCTACCTATATGGTAAAATAATTAATTAATTGTTGTATAGTCGGATACTCTCACAATGATTACCATTTTATACTTAATTGTACATATTTTGGTGTGGTTCGTCCTAATCTAATCATTTTAGGTTTATACCAATTATCTAAAACAGTATCCATTATCAAACAACAAAAAATGTGCATGTATGTATTAGCCAAGTCGGAGAAATCCGTCAAAACCACCGCAAGATACAAGATGAGTTATCACAGTTCATAAAGTACTTCAGCATAGGCTGACAACTTATTATTGTCAATGATTGATTTGTCAGCTTGTGTGTACTAATGGTCGCATCTCTGCCGCCCTAAGGAAGAAGGCGACTTTTCGACATTTTGGCCAAATTGAGTTATTATAAGCTTCGTGATGAGGAGAACAAGCCGCATCGGCCTATCTAATCCAGGTTACGATAGGAGGCTCCGTTGCAAAGTTACGGTAAGGCAAAAGACCGTATGTTCTTCAAATTACTGGAGAATGCTAGTTAAGAAGGCAGTATAATGACTATACTAGATAAGAAAAACGTATATTAAGATAATACGTTGTACTTTTTGGATTGAGTAATATAAAATACTGATCTATACTACTTAATAAAACCGTATCTGCTCATTACTTGGTTAAAAGAACGTATATGCTACTTTACCGCCTTTAAGCTAAGCTTTTCGTTTCAATTTTGAACAAAATGCTTAGGTAAAAGACCGTAAGTGGCTATATACGGCGTTTAAGTCTAGCATTGCATATTATTACTATTACTATGAATACTAGTCTAAAAAAACGTATGTACTGTTATACGGCATTCTAAGTAAGGACAAGCCTGGTTTTCAACAACGAAATACTATCCAACTATCCATTTTTGCCTATACTAGCTAAGAAGGACGTATAATTTTCATTCATGACGATACCCCCCGCAAGCGGGTTGTGCTCGCGCTCGGTCTGTGTGAGTGTCTGGCTGCCTTCAGTGCGCTCTCGTAACAGGAGATGGACGTTTACTTGCCTTGGAGCTCATTAACACGCGAAAAACCTGCGATTAGACGATAAGTCTATAGGGTTCTGATAATTAAGTATGATATGAAATTAAGTGTTACATACAACTTAATCATTTGTTTTATATAAATTAATTTATTGTTGTACTTCAAAGAGGGTACTTCGTCTTAAGGAGACTTTATCTTCGTCATATAGTCGATAGTCAAGTAAACTTTGAATAAAGTGATACAAGATAAATATATCAAAAAATATACTCTTTTTTTATGTACCTTCGCATCTATAAAATTAATTTAATTTTTAAATGAGTGAAGCCATATGGGGATTCGGAACATTAAAGGATTCATTCATCACTCACTAAGCGACGCTTGATTGTGAATTTGTAATGGCTTCAACACGTAGGTAGGTTTGTATTTTTTTTTACTGTGAGATTTTTACATATAAACATGATAATTGTTTCGGCTTCCAAGCAAATAGCCTACCTAGAATGCAAACAACTGCCTAAAATAGATTTTATATATAGGTATAAATGGAATACGTTTAAAGAGTCAATTTTGCATGCGTTTTAAAACTTGGGTATAGCCGAAAAAGAAACATTTTAAGTATAAAATGAAATTTTCTCAAATGTCTCGAAAGAGAATAAGTACACGAAGACAGTGTCAAGAAAACCGGTGACTTCCCACCAAAGGCTTTACCGGAAAACAAGAATTGATTGTGCAATGTGCACAAACTGACACTGAAACTGTGCATGTGTGCAAGTGTTAACCAGTTCAAAAACAGACTAGATAAACTCTCTTACTAACATGAACATATGATTTAGACGCATCAGCGAATCGCTGCCTGTCTAAAATTAATGAAATAAATAAATGTCGCCAAAGTAAAGCTACGTTCACAGGTCCTCGGTTAAGGTGTCGGCTGCTCACAACAACAAACATGTCCTACAGGCATGTGAAGATCAACATGCGCAAGAGTCGTAGAAAACTGTCTAGCTCTGCGCTGGCAGCGGGATCATGATGAAAACATATTTGTCCAGAACAAAGGTTTATTATAAACTAACAGCGTTCCCGCGAGAATTGAACGTTAAACTATAAAAAAATATATACTAAAACCTTCATCTTGAATCATTCTATCTATTAAAAAAACCGCATCAAAATCCGTTGCGCAGTTTTAAAGATCTAAGCATACATAGGGACAGACAGCAGGAAGTGACTTTGTTTTATACTATGTATACCCTGTTCGCGTTAAGAAAATAGTGACTCATCACCGACTGCCGGCCAAGCCACGCCCCCTAGCCAATTAGAACGCTAGAAATTAGTAAGGCGAGTTCACAGTGCTCAGTTGCAGTCAGACCTTCGAAGAGATCGGTTGTGTATTTTGCGTATTACTTGTTTAAAATTTTTGGAAAATGGATATCTCACCCATTAAAAAAAATAAAAGTGGATCAATTATACATAGCGGAGAGAGACGCGTAATTTACAATGTTTTTAAGTATTTCAAAAAGACTGATTTAAATGAGACTGTGGAGAGCATAGTAATTAAAACTGCAAGTGCATGCGGTGTGTCCGAAAATACTGTTTATAAAATTATCAAAGAGCAAAAAGAAACTAATATATTGAAATCACCAGTGAAAAAAAGAGCTCGACTATCCACGGTCGATAAATTAGATGAACTATAAAAAATTATATTGCTGCGAATAATACTACATTCAAAATGAGTGACGTAAAAAAATTATTTTATGACGCAATCGCGTTAGTAGACGCCGATCGGTGGAAGAAATGCTGCGACCACGTGATACGCGAAGAAAATACCATGTGGAATTTGGATGACGTCATGGAATACGCAGAACAAAATTCATTTGTAATAAATGTAAGGGACGAATCTAGCGATAGTGATTAGCGATTTAAGTACTTATAGTGATGGTACCTTCCATTGCACTGTCTGTTGCCGATTTGGTGTATCCACCTAATTGTGCACCAGTGCTGATCACCCTTCTCTTGGATCCAGAGAACTTGGTACGTATACGTAATTTGCTCTTTGTCGTCATCAAAAAGATCAGGATTATAAAACACTTTTTACGAATCAAGAGGGAAAAAATAAAAAAACGCTTAATTTTTTTTAATAAATGATTTTCGACGAACTGCGAAGACATTGTTAAGTTAAGTTAACCATTCCTTAGAACATTATATTGCTTGGGTGGATCCACTTGGCCCGACTTCGCAGTCTGTAGAAGTTTGAAGGCGGTTTTTAGTATCGACAGATTTTAGGTTTAGAAAGAACTTCATCATCATATTATTATGTAAAATGGTCCCCTATTATGAAAATACCAACTATTTTTTAGGAATGTGTGATTGTTGAAACGTAGTTATGTTATAATGCTATTTGATCGATTTATTAAATTTATAATTTAACTTGTACATTTTCCCCCAATACATTATACGTGTTTTACCTTGCACGTACCCAAACCTTTCCACCGTGATATGCTAGGTAAAAAGAACGTATATTCTTTGACTTTTGAAAGTATACGTACTTATTGTCTAGTACACAGGTGTAATTTTAACGTTCGCAGTAATCCGTATAATTTTTTGAATGACGTGCTAGGCAAAAAGTACGTATAAATCAAATATACGTCTTTCTTATTAAGCATGAGGTGTGATACGGCCAAGGAATAGTTTCCATTGCAGATGTATGTGGTCTATACTAGTTAAAAAGGGGGTATAATGAGCATATACGGTCTTCTTCCTTGTTTTTAAGTACAAAATATTATATTTATACTAAGCAAAAATGAAAAAACCCGTTTAAAAAATAAACGGATGCTTTATAAATTGTTATGTTATTATTTAAAATAAGTAAAAAAATCAATACTTTTAATGCAAAACAAATTTTTGAAATATCTTTGCAAACTTCGTAGAAATTGCAAAAAGAAGATTTTGATCAGTTTTTTGCGATTATCTCCAAAGTGTGTTTTGTCGAAAGGTCGCCTTTTTCCTTAGGACGGCAGTCTCCGGTCCTCGGAGTTTGTGTCAACCGGGAAATATCATCGTTGATCAAATTCTTATTGTGTGGTCCTCCTTTAAATTGGTCCTAAAACAATCAGTTGTCTATAAAGTCGGAACACGGACGATGGTTTTTCGTGATAACGTCATAAGAAATGTATGTCCAGTAACGCTACAATAATGCTACATTGCGTCATGTTTTCGTGGGCGCAGCCGGCGTTCATCAATTTGCGGGACAAAAGATAGTACTATTGAAAAGCATTTAAAAAATAACAATGTATTGCAATGGACCTTATTGACGAGATCAACTACACAATCAAGCCTAAAATATTGGCAATAAAATAAAATAAACAAAAAATAAAAGTGTTCAATCTCTTTGGAAGCCACATATTATTGGCCTAAACAGCGACAGCAACAACTCATGGACTTATAAATGAAAGAAGTATGTGACATGCAGGTTTGCCGGTGCCATAAGTTCATGTAATTGAATAAATAGACAATCGCAGGTGCCATAAGTATTAGCCTAAAAAGAAAGACTGAGTTCCACATAATCTTATGTAAGGCACTTAAAAAAAAAAAGGGAGTATTATGTTCAGACTTGAAGTGCATACAGATATGTGTCACTTCATGTGTTTTACCTGTCATTTTGTTTCCGCCTTTAAAGCCAGTACTATCGTATGGCTAAATAGCCACGTACCTGATATTCGCTATGTGTAAAGTCAGTGTCGGGGATCAAAAACGATCGCAGCGTGTCACAAGCCCAAATAATAAATTTCTGACGGAATTAGTAAAGTGAACCGTCATATTTGCATTGCATTAAGTAGGTACAAGGTTTCTTTTAGAAATATAAATTTATTTATTTCAGTTAGATGCAAGTGAGTCTATATAAAGCATACAATAGAAGAAACCATAACTATTTAACATTCCGAGTGTCTAAGTAGTCTTTTACAAAGTAGAAACATTCATTAATGAGCCAGCTATGAACTTTTTGTCTTTGTCTTTCGTTGTGAGATTTGATAAAGAGAGATACAAGTTTTTACGCTATAAATATTGGTCACGATGGTGGTTCCACTTGTTAGTTACGGCTTTCATGGTCGACCAAAGAGTATAGTTGTATATTGCGCCGCCAACTTTGCATCCGCTAGTTGGCGTTGTCGTCGTGCACACTGACAATAATCTAATGTTCTTCCAGACGCAAATCGTTCAAAAATAAATATAAAATGGTGATAACTTTTCCCGATATTTTCTTTTAATGAAACTACCTAAGCTGCAAATAAATGATAATCTATCCACCTGTGAAGACTGCCTGATAATCTGTTCAGTACTGGCAAAGACTAGATAGCAGTCAGACAAACGAAAAAGTCGAAACTTACTCAGTTAATTTTAATTAACTTATTGCTTTAATGTACATTCATACATTCATAGGTGTTGCTTAAAAGTACATTGTCTTAGTCTACTAAATGACACAGTACTTACACCCTGTTAAAGTATTGCATTTTTGATTACTTATGACTGGGAAACTTATAACTATTTGTTTACTTAAGTACTTAATGCTTTACAGTTACGACCAATGGTAAAATTAGTGAACCTAACTCGATTTAAACATCAGCAGATAGACAATTTTCCAGGGGAAACAAAGTGAACGGGTCAAGAACATTGAAAATATTTAACTTTACAAATCCCATGTCTGCGAGGAGCCAAACAAAAAAAAAAAAAAAAAAATTGTCGCTGTGTAAAATGTAGTAGTGAATATCGCAACAATAACATTGTCCGCCTAGCGACAAAGTATGCAAAAAAAAAAATGTGTGGGTACAAAGGTCACATATGTGGGTACAAATTACGCATTCATGCTACCCTAAACAGCTGTATGAAAGTGATTCAAATGAACAATGAAAATACATTTTCAGTGCTCGTAAAAAATGAAATATTAAGAAGATTTTTTACTTTATTGTATACTGCTTTATTTAAAATCTGTCCTCGGTATGCGTTATTCCTGACATGTTTTAGTTTTGTTCAAGTAATATAAATAAGTTTTTTTATACTCGTATGTAAATTGGCAAACGCTAATTACAGCCTGTAATAAATACCGGTTATAATTGCACTTGAGAAATAAGATGTCACTTACACATGCCATCATTGCTAAAGCACAACAAATAGGTGTAACAGCTATAGTGCCTTTAACGAATAGGTAAATAGAAAATAATAGAGATACCAAAAGGTCTTACCGGTATAATACCGGTAAAGGTTTAAGGGTGAAATGACAAATAGTGGTATTGTTGTCGATTGACTGAACCACTATACACAATATACTTGATATCCCATAAAAGCATACCTTACTCTAATCAGAGCTTTAGCGATATAAAACGATAATGATTACAAGTCATAATATGACTGTCCCCAAGAGAATCAAAGAAACATCAGCTCTTCAAAGGACTTTAATATAACACAGACAACAAACACAAACATCTCTATCAAAACATCATTTTAAAAATATTTATAAAAAAACCTAACCTATGATTGATTGATTGATCATTTATTTCTTAATGAAAATTACATTACATTTACACACATATAAACATAACTTATGTATGGCCAGCAGTGCCGACAATGATAATAGTTGAGTAGTGCTACTGCAACACCACCAACACTAATAGATTAACTACCCTATATCCAGTGGGTTTAATAAAGCGTTGTTAAGATAAGATACATTTATTACATAGCGCTTGAGAATCACTGTTTTAAATTGTAAAGGAATTTATTGAAAAAAAAAAAACTGTAATGTTTTGAAAATTTGCATGTCTTCGACAGACATTTTACTTAATACACACGAAATATCATCTCGATGAAAATATTCTGGCAAATAAATGATTCTTCTTCTACAGTATATACAAACTATATCTACGTAAATATATTAAATTCTCGTGTCACAGCGTTTATAGCGAGACTCCTGCTCCGAAACGGCTGGACCGATTCTTGTAAGGTTTGTGTGTATGTTCAGTGGGTCTGAGATTGGGACGTGGGTAAACTATTTTTCATTCCCCTAAGTGATAGCAAAACAACGTTTGCGGGGTCAGCTAGTATGTGTATAAATAACAACCACGGAAATATATTGTAGTAAAGTACATTGTCATACCCTCACCGGGTAAAATGAATTTATCTTTGACACCACGCATTATGTTGTATATTATCTGTACATGATGACGATGACAAAGAAATAAATAAATATGAATATGTCAATATAGTATAAGGAATAGCATTAAAACATAGTGTCCATAGAATGCAATTATGCATATTTTAAGTAAGTAAGTAAGTAGCATTTTATTGTACACAAACACAAATTTTCCAAACAGAAAAGGTAGAATGTACCTACAAAGGAAACGTAGACATGAGTAGACAAATAAGAATGTTCAGAAAAAGAAACGATAAACGAAATATAACTAATACATTCTAATTTATAATGCAAAATAATGTATTTAGTCGACATTACTCTAAAGTCTATTTAATGATATTACATATTTTGTGTTTGTGTTGCTTAATTGGAGCTAAGATAGATACTGTAGCTATTTCACGGGTAGTCTGCATAAGGTATAAGGGCATGTAATGTCGTTAATTTCAAACAAATAAGTGTCTTAAATGTTTTTACCCATGTTACGGATCTCATGCATATAAAAGAGTACGTACCTAGTTGGTGAAATTAAACTTATGAATGACAAGAAATACTCGTAATGCCTTGTAATCGTTTTAATGTCTGTTTCGTTACTAGGAATATTGTAGAAAGGAAGATATGACTTCTTTTTCTTATGTCTAAAATTAACTGTGAAAAAGGCTTTCTGCTTGAGTTTGTTGCGGCGCTTCTTCTCAAGCAATGGGTCTAGGAAGCGCTGGTAAATTCTTATTCTGATGTGTAAAAGTGCCCCTATGTGGCCAATTTGCTGAATAAATGATTGAATTTGAATAACTAATTATCTAAACAAAGAAGGGAAGTGGATTGAAGTTAGGAAAAAATATTTCTGTATAAAGTATTTACCACTTGTTATCATTCACGACGGAAAGAAAAAGATTAAAGAAAATAAATGAGTTCCAGACTTCAACCCAACACCCCATACGGTTGTTAATTAATAATAAATTTAAATAAAATGTAAAATTAATTAATAATTCTGATTGGTAGAAAATGTAATAAATAACTATTAATATGCCTATTACTATACTTAAAATTATTTGAAAGGAAGAGATGTTGCATATAGAAATAATCTATTAATAAATGTGATGCACGACCCAGAGGGCGCCTGCAGCTCACTTCCCTTCCGGCGGGCGAGCGGCGTAGACGTGTCTCTGAGTTGTGTATCTACTCGCTGATTCTTGTGTTTTATTGATCACCCATTGTGCCTATAATACTGGACACCACAAACGGGATTCGGGAACACGAAAAGAATTGTACGGGAATCCGTGGTGAAACGAAGTTCGCCGGGTCGACTACTACTTAATTACTATTAAAGACAAAACATACGAAAATAATGTTAAATATACGACATTTCATTTGGTAGGATGACAACGTAACCAATTTTACTTTATAATTCGTCAGTGACTTCATATACTTCAAAATTGAAACTAACCTACCCATATCTTGAAAAAAATGCACCTTTCTATTTCCTCTTTGAGTTATATAAGGGATAATTTTCCAAACAAGACCCGTTCAAAGTCCTTGCAAAGATTTCAAACTCTCTCTTTATCTCCATATCAAATGGCATTCAACTCGATTTAGCTATTTAAACTTGTAAAGATAACACTAACAGTCAGAGTTACTATTGCATTTGTAGATAGGATGAAACATATGAGTAAATAAAGCGGATAGATATAATATATGTCAGATCTCGGAGCTAAAATAACTCTACATTAACTTAATAACAAACGTCGAAGTATTTCACTCGCATTAACAAAACTTGAGTTCATGCCAGAAAAGCTGCTAGATTCAGAACTTTCATATTGAGCAGAACTTTTCCATTGTCTTCAAGGAATCACGAGAGTAAAATCTGTTTCAGGTATAAATCTAAGAGAACAATCATGAAGAAAGATTTCAAGTTTCGAAAAGAACAGAGAAAGTTTTTAAGACTTCAAAAAAGAAAGAAACGAAATGTGTTTTTTTGCCGAGTTTGCGAAGTAAATACAAAGAAAAGAAACTATTTTTCATTTATTTGTTATTACTCCCTGTGGCGGATTACATGATTTACCGTGTTTTGTAACAGACATGCATCAAAATTGACTAGACGAGACGTTTTAACATTCTCACTTCTCAGTGTCGAAATAAAATAGCCAGGAAGCTTTATTCTCGAGAAATAATTATTTTGAAAGTCTTTGTGAATTGCGTTTTCCTAAATCTTGCTCACATTCACGGGTGATTTATTTCCCGAATTTGGAGCCATTCCTCACGGAAAGAGATACATATTTCATTAAAATTTATTAAAATGAGATGTGCCTTCTTTCTCTCCAAATCAGTTCAATGACCACGATTTATAAAACAAAATGTCTAAATTGAATACTTCCCATTGATTAACTAAAGTTTTAACTTTTTGGTACTTATCTCCTTAAGTAGGTAATGTCTTAACAAAACTACTATTATATTATAGGTATTTTAACATGCAAACAGTTTGCATATTTACATGGTTTTAAGTCAAACAGTGTAAAAAAAAAATACAATGAATTGGCAATTATATTTTTAATAAATTGTTTTTTTTTACAAGATTTTAAATACTTAAAATTACAGAGATCCAGTAGATCTAGGTGCACATAATAATATTAATGTACTCAACTCTACACACAATGAATAGCAATAAGAAAGTATATTTGGAAATACACTAAACAGCAATGGAAATTCGTATACAAACTGACCCGTTTTCATTGCTGTTGAGTATGTTTATATTAGGTGGTGTTAGTTTGTTTGATAACATAGCCTTATTATACTATACGTGTAGGTAACTTTATAAAAAAAACCTGCATACCTGTTCGTAGCGTTTAGCTGCGGCGTAGACCTTCTACAGCGTTCTCGTAGAGCGTCTACGAAAGTAAACAAACTCCGTTTTCCTTATGAACAAAAGCAAACTCGTTTAATTTCATGTTTTAACAGCTCTAATAACTTTGGTTGCATCATATTGTTCCTTGAAATGCCTAAACAAACGTAGGTAATTTCATAAGAAAAGTCGTGTCTTTACCAATTTCATTTCAAATAAATATTATTGAAGATGTGTGTATTGTGATTGTTATGGCTTCATATTACTCGTAAATAATGTGAGTAGACTCAACAATGTTTGTCAATACTGCCTACATCGAATAAAATACCTCTAAATATGGAAATGTGAAATGCTATACATACTACTACTACTACAGCCTATTTGCGTCCCACTGCTGGGCACAGGCCTCGTCTCGTCACGAGAGGGTTTTGGCTATAGTCCCCACGCGGGCCCAGTGCGGATTGGGGACTTCACACACATCTTTGAATTACTTCGCAGATGCATGTAGGTTTCCTCACGATGTTTTCCTTCACCGAAAAGCTCAGTGGTAAATTTAAATTGAATTTCGCAACTAAGTAAACTTAGAGGTGCGAGCCGGAATCGAACCCCCGACCCTCTGCATGAGAGGCGGTACGTCGAACCACTGGGCCACCACGTCACATAGATTGTAGCTTTACTTTAGATTGTATAAAATAACATCAGGTCAATGCATTTTAGATTTACGACTACCAATTCTTAAAATTTGAATTCCTCTTTCATTTATAAAACTCCCGCTCTCTAGCAACTTACTTTAATGAAAAAAACATTGTTTTTAGTTCTATAAAAATACAGAAATGAGCTCATCCACGCTACGTTTTAATTCAGCCCTCTCATTTACAATAAAATGATCACTTTACAAAAATTACGCTCAACGAGACATCGTCGTTTCGTTTCGGGGGTCGACGCCCTGTAATGTTATGTGACTGCTAAAAGACCCATTATAAGAAAGAATATTGAGTTAGTATTCGATATTCCCGGGAATGGCTAGTGACTCTCCCTGGTCTACGCTCACATTACTTTGAAATCATACTTTGACGTTTAAGACGATCTTCTTCTTGGTTCTTCTCAAATATGAGTTTTGTAAGAAAATCGCTCAAAGTCATACCTCACTTTGACAATAGTCCACCAATACCACAACAGCCTATTTCCGCCACTGACAACTTGTTGAGTAAGATTCAATTAGTATTTGAAGGAAAACATTGTGAGGAAATCTGCGATTTGCGAAGAAATTTAATGTGTGTGAAGTCTCTAATCTGCATAAGGCCCGAGCCCAAACTCTCTGATGACCAGTACACTTGAATAAGAAAAAAAAATGGGCTGACTTTTCAACAGACTTATTATTCTTAAAATCCACGGTGTATTCTCCATTTATTAACAAGAAGACAATTTATTTTCCTTTAATTCTTGCGACAAGATAACGAGGCACGTGCCTGGATTTAATAACTTAATATTTTCTTCCGAGAATAATTCATACCAATTAAGATTAAGAGCTCAGCACGGAATTATACTATATACATTTTTCTATTTAAGAAATGTATTAATTATTAGGATATATTTTCACAAATCAAGACTAGGAAGGGAAACAAACAGTTTTATTTACATTCATTATAACGTTAGTTAGATTTGTTTGTCGAAGTTTAAGGTATCATAAGATAAGTAGGCGTGTTATGTAGTTCTCAGTACTTCACATTATTCGCTGTGCAAAAACAGTGGTGGGGGAGACAAAAACGATCGCAGCGTGTACCCATAAGCCCAATATGAAAACTGGCTGACACCAGTGAAGTGAACTGTCACCGTTGCGTATTTATTTGCATTGCATTATGATTGCATTATGTACTTACATCTGCAGCGAGTAATCTCATCTCTTGTTATGATGGTCAATATGTGTGATATGATATCCCAAGCAACACATAGGCTAGATAACAGTATCAAAATTCACTAATAATCAGTTTAAAGCCTTGTTTGGCTGACGAATATTATTATTGCTATTGTATGGACATAGGTTTTTTTTATATATTGGAGCATCTACAGCATAGTAAGTATTAATTAATTAATTAATTAATTAATTAATTAAGACTTTCAGTGTGAAATTGTGACATACAGACAGATTGAGTTACCTACTTTCTTATTTTATAAGTATGATGTATTGGCGTAAAGAAAACTAAGTTAAGCAAGCACTTTGGCAGGAAAAATGCATTCATTTCATTCGATGAAGTTTATCTATAGAATTGTTTGAGTTATCTATGGTTGGTTTAGTTTGAAAGGGTTGCGTGGCGTGGGTTCCGTAGCCGAGCACAAATGGATTGGCAAACTTCCATTATTGGCTATATTTAAATGGTATGGGTGGTACACGTCCAAATATAGGTGCACAAACATACGTAGCTTTTTATCTTTCCTCGATATCGTGAGTGCTTGTTCAAATTGGAAACTATTTTAATTTTAAAAGCCGAAAAAACTTAGAAGCGTAAATTCAAAGAAGTAATTAACTATAAAAGTTATAAAAGATACAACTCTGCTTTTCATAGGTGAGATAGAGGTCGCGGGCTACTTTTGAAGAAAAAAGAAAAACAAAATAACTGGAAAAAAAAAACATTTAATAAGGAATCCCTCAAGCGACCTAAATACAAAATACAAATAGGTAATTTATTCAGCAAATAGGCCACATCTAGGCATGTGTAAAACGTAATTCATACAATTTTAATACGTAATAATGTATGCCGCCTATTATTATTAATAATAATAATAAAGAGATTTAATTCACCAAAAAAAAAACAAAGAAACAAGCAGTTGAAATTACAAAAAAAATATGGTGGCGAAAAGGATGGCAGACTCAACGATAACGCTGTTTTTCAGTCTCCAACGACTAATCTAACGTAGACTAACTTAAACTTGAAAATACTTAGGTATCCTAGAGGTTTCCTGTTATTCGCAAACTTTCAAACATCTCGTCGGGAAAATAAACACGCATGATTAGACACCGCTTTGAAGTCGATCAAAAATCCAATCGCACATCAATCTAATCCGCAAAAACGAATTGAAACGTAAACGTGACGTGTGCGTTGCGTATGGCTTGCGTTTGTCTGAGACGCGCAAAAACGCGTGATTAATGGCTAGGCCTGATGAACACGCGGGTAGCGCGGAGACGCTGCGCTGGAAGAGGTTTGCAATAGAGTTTTTGTTAGAGGTAGGACCTGGTGCTACAACCGTCTTTCCCCGCTAACCTGTCGCCAAATAGCAGTGCTCGCACTGTTGTGTTCCGGTAGGGGGTTGAAGCATCCGGTGAAGTTTCTGGCACAGAGGCATTCCATCTTGGGCCTCAGGGTAGGCAACGTATTCGAAGATCTTATGGTTTCTTGATGTGGGACCACTTGCCATCGGGTGGGCTGTGCGCTTGTTTGATCATAACCATTGGTATAAAAAAAGGAGCTTTCACATACGCTACGTCACCACAAACCCAAAAGCAGTTGATACGTCATGTGAAGCGCTGCAAAATTTAGTTCGTGTGAATGAAACCAATCACTTTTTGTTTGTCGGGCAATGAAGGTTTGCCTTTTCGCTGTTAGTTTTCGACTTGGGGCTTAATTGAAAAGGTAACTAAGTAGATCCGTGTGTGTCAATATAACTTTCGATTGGACTTTACTCGTCGATTTCCGGAAGGGGACCAAAAATGAGAGGGAACGGGTTGATCGGAAAATATCTGAGACACAAATAATACTCCAACAAAGATGTCTTACTGTGGGAAGAAAGGAAAGAGCTTAAAGCCATCATAGGTGAAGTAAAGGTTGTATCTAAAAAACGTTGCGACACATGAAATATCATGTCTTGAATCACATCCGACGGAATATTCACGGGAAAGAGTAGATGAAACCTCGAAATTGAAAATTTTATCCCTCACATTATGTACTTAGTCGAGGTTTGTGGTCACAAAATGGCGTCGAAACCGATTGCCAATCAGCGAGGAATAGGGTAGGAAAACAGTGATGTGCTGCGACGGTCGGAAACTTAAACCACAGATAATTAGAAAGACAAGTGTAGCGCCCGCATATACAACGATGTGTGGCATCGGCGTGCAAATTGTTACATTGACCCAGTCACCAGGTAAAGAAACACTCGTAAAGGCTAAATAAATAAGTAGTACCAACTTTTCCTCTCTTGTCATTTCCAGAGCACGTAACCTCGCGTATTCGAGCACGAAAAGTTAGATCCCACAAAATTCGACTCGCGAAATAAATTAGACAAGAGATTTGTATTGCCACGGGATTAAATCGTCTTAATTTATTACACGGCTCGAGTGTAATGGGAGCGGGAAACTCCTTTTTTGAAGCAATCTTATATTTGTGAAATGAGCCGGCTGCGGGGAAAGTGTGATCTCCATACAAATGAATACAATGAAAAGTAATGCGATGTTATTTGTTCTTTTAGCTTTTAGGCTTTGAGAAAATGTCCAGGGGCTATATTCGAAGTCTTAAAATAGGGATCTCCCTCTTTCCTATAGGATCGCTCAAGCGTCGCGTGAAATTTAAGCAGGTAGATCTAAAGTTCAACTTGACGCGTGAGCGATCCTATAGGGAACAGGGAGATCCCCTGATGAGAAGACTTCCAATGTAGCCCCTGTTCGTTCTGTGCTTTATAGCATAGTTTGTTTCTTGAATTTGTTTGATATACGGTGGTGAACTGTTGATTACACAGTGATCCTAGTTTAAGGGTTATATTCATACATTGTTGTACATACCAATACGATACTATCATAGGAGTCTGGTGCTGTATTTGCTATTCTAATCAAACTTGAGCTTTCAGTTCCCAATTTTATATCCTTTTATTAGTATTAAAGATACGTGCCCATGTCGAACCCCTTGCTTGGTAACCTGTAACTTGAAATAGTAGTGTTAGTGGTAGGACCTGGTGCTGGGTCCGTCCGGGGTGGCCCCACCGTCTTTCCCCGCTAACCTGCCGCCAAATAGCAGTGCTCGCACTGTTGTGTTCCGGTAGAGGGTTAAGGCAGCCGGTGAAACTTCTGGCACAGAGGCATTCCATCTTAGTCCTCAGAGTAGGCAACGCATTCGAGATCTTATGGTTTCTTAATCATAGGATTTCTGTGCCCATGGGCCGCAGTAACCACTTACTACTTACTAGATGGGCTGTGCCCTCGTTTTCCTAGGTATACCTTTGAAAAAAAAAGTGTTCCCGTCTAACAGACGTATTTTTGTTGCAGGCTACTTCTGGCACATCACGGACTTCCACTACGACCCGCTGTACTCGGCGCTCGGCGACACTAGAAGACGTAGGTACTTGGTGTATGGATGATTTAATTACGTTTCCACTGCTGCCGATGTCACCAACTGGAACACACAAATTTTAATAAAAGACCACATTTCTGACATACATATGTATATATATTAAACCCACTATCAACGGGACTTAATCGCGTAAAAACTGTCCCGTTGGTGTCCCGTTGATAGTGTGTGACAACATATGTATATTATAGCTGTTTTGTAGCTTACTTATGTAAACTTGTGGTATAATAGGTTGCGCAAATGAATATGCGCCGTCGATAATTTGAACGCAATATTAAATTCAAGATTAGGCAGTAGATGAAACGGAATCATCTATGTATATGGTTAATAATACAGTATTATTTTGTCATGAATTATTTATTTATTAAAATTTTATTGCACATAAGGAAACTTAGTGTACAAAAGGCGGACTCTACCAGTCAACCTACAGGCAAAGCGGAAAACGGTTATGCGCGGTTCCAAAAAAAAACCAACATCATTGTAGTACGCAATCAAAAGTGCGAAAAAGTGATCACAACAAAAGGCTCTGGACTAGTGATAAAACAATAAAATAAAATATGACTAACACACATTGACATGGAAGACCTCAGTGCTATGCTCGTTGACCTCAGCAGAGTTTCCCATCGAGTTGGTCTGAAAATGAACATGGACAAGACGAAGATCATGTCCAACGTCCATGTTGTGCCAACTCCAGTAATAATCGGAGGCTCTGCGCTCGAAGTTGTTGACCATTAAGTATACCTGGGACAAACAGTCCAGTTAGGTAGGTCCAACTTCGAGAAAGAGATCAATCATCGAATCCGAATCGGCTGGGTAGCGTTCGGGAAGCTTCGCAGTGTCTTTTCGTCCAAATTACCGCAGTGTCTTAAGTCGAAAGTCTTCGACCAGTGTGTGTTGCCAGTGATGACTTATGGTTCCGAGACGTGGGCGCTTACGATGGGCCTCATAAGAAGGCTCAAGGTCACCCAGAGGGCAATGGAGAGGGCTATGTTCGGGGTTTCTCTGCGTGATAGAATCAGAAATGAGGATATCCGCAGTAGAACTGGGGTCACCGACATAGCCCAAATAATTGTGAAGCTTAAGTGGCAGTGGGCGGGGCACATTGCTCGCAGGACTGATGGCCGATGGGGCAAGAAATTCCTAGAGTGGCGTCCGCGAACCGGTAGACGAGCTGTCGGTAGGCCTCCAACAAGATGGAGTGACGACCTTGTAAAGGTCGCGGGAACGCGGTGGATGCGAGTGGCACAGGACCGGTCTGAGTGGCGCGCCTTGGGGGAGGCCTATGTCCAGCAGTGGACGTCTATCGGCTGAAATGATGATGATGATGATGATGATAACACATTGACAAAGTCGTGGCCGAGCCATGAATTACGTTAAAAGTTGAATATTTAAGGTTATGTAAATACTACCAGTTTTTGCCTGCGAGTGCGGATGCGCTTAAACTTAACATGTAAAATCTCATTTCAGCTTCTTACTACCAGTAGTTTCGACCTTGCGTTGTCATCAGTCAGTCAGTAGCGGAAGATTAGGTACTCATAGAGGTATAAGTATATCGATTTATCGAGTGTAACCTGTTCTCATGACGGCCGGATTGGTCCAGTTGGTCGTGACCCTGCCTTCTGTTCCGATGGTCGCGGGTTCGAGTCCCGCTCGGGGCAAACTTTGTGTGATGAACACGAATGTTTGTACTCGAGTCATGGATGTTTAGTATTTATATATGTATGTATTTCTCTATATAAGTATTTATATCGTTGTCTAGCACCTATAGTACAAGCTTTGCTTAGTTTGGGGCTAGGTCAATAGGTGTGAAATGTCCCAAGATATTTATTTATTTATTTATTTATTCTGGTGTCCAGAGTGTCGGCGGGCGGACGACCGCGGCAGCTCGGGCCACCATCGGGCGCTGGGCCGCTTCGGGGACTACGCGTGCGACAGCCCGCTGGCGCTCATCGAGTCCGCCGCGCGCTACATGCGCACGCGCCACCCGGACAACGTCGAGTTCGTGCTCTGGACCGGGTGAGGATTACCTACTGACGAGCGTGGCACAGCTCGCGACACGTAACTTGAGCGGTGAGCTAATGTAGAAGGTATTTCTGCGCATGTTTACGACTGAAGCGCCAATAAGTGTGCGCGCACAGCGCTCCCTGCGTCCCGCAACCCTCTGCCGATGAGATCTTAATTTTGAATTGAAAATAAAGGTCTAACTGAATTCCAAACAGACAAAGTAGCAAGAAAATATAGATAGATTCTAATGATTATAGGCCTGTGGGCTATGAGCTATGTTCCAGCTAGGTTACTTGATTATGTCATCGCAGGACGCCCAGCAGGATCATTGCGTTTGCGCCACTTGGTTGTAGAAGCGGTCGTCATGCAGGATTAACTCAATACGAGTGGCGCACATATTGTGTAGGAAAACTACTGGTCTGGTCGTCTTCGGCGTCGAAAATCAATGACCAAACGCAATGATCCTGCTGGGTGTCCTGCGAACGATAGTTGGACAATAAAAATACATGTTACTTAATGGTACTTCACACAGCAACTCATATTTTCGCGCATCCAAAGCCACCGCTCAAATTATGTGCCGATGCCTGTAGCACGGTAACTACCGGGCCTGGGGGCGCTTCGGTGACCACGTTTGTGCACGCTCCCACAAACAGTCGCGAGGAGCGTAGCGGCGAGTATGTATAAAATGCCACCAAGACGACGCATGTGTGTCCCGTTAAGGCAAAGGGTATGGAGGGTTGAAGTAAAGGAGCGCAATCTTTATAGTTCCAAAGGTGGACACCAAATCGGGTAGGTTAGCGCTGCGGTCGCCACTCCAGTCAAGCCACCTAAGCGGATAGTCTGCAGTAGCGCCTTCAGATGGCGCTACTGAGGCGAAAACGCAGCGAAAACGGTTGTGAGGAGAGTGTGTTTTGTTTTGTTGCTTATCAAATCCGCTGGACACGTTTTCAACTGCTTCGCCATATAAGATTGCGCTCCTTACCAAGACACATTCCACGCTCCATAGCGAAGGGTAGGCCAAAAATAAATTTGTGCAAATATCCTGATGAAATTGTAGCAAGTGGTCAATAGAAAAGTACTTATTCTGCACATAACCATACTCCAATTAGCGATCAGGTTTAGAGCGCCGATACGTTCCTAAATTCCTGTCATCACCTATATGAATTGCATAGAAGTAGGTGTAAAAAATTGGCAATGTAAAATGCTGCCTAGGCAGAATTCAACTTGTATTTTTTTTAACGGATTCATTTAGGTACGTATCGGCGCTGTAAATCGCTAATTGGAGTATGTTTATGTGCAGAATAAGTACTTTTCTATTCCCCACTTGATACAATTTCATCAGAATACTTGCATAAAATCAACTCGATTTTGCATTTTCATTCTACCTTTCGCCTTGAACAAAGCTGACTCGTACAACTACATATAGACACTCTTTCGTAATGATAAGGATTGAAATAGTCATTTGAAGGGGCGGGCCGTGCTATCGTAGTTTATATCTACATGCGAAACTACTACAAGATGGAGCAAATATATGTTGAAGATCGATCAAATACATTGCCTGCATTGTCGCGCAGAATCAGTCTGAGTGGAGAACTTTTAAGAATTTATCCAGGCGTCTTTCGACTGAAACGATCGTTATAAGGTAGGTAAATAAACTAATTAGGTAGGCACATACCTATTTCAGTAAATAAAAGGGATATTTTTAAATGGAATGTAAACAGAGCGATGAGGTGAAGGTTTTCAGTTCCAAGAATAACAGAATCCTGTTTGCAGGGACATCGTGGCGGCAGGCTACGGCGACGATGAGGAGCGCATGCGCGCGATGCGCAACATGACGGAGCTACTGGGGCGCACGTTCTCGTCCCACTTCGTGTTCCCAGTGCTGGGCCACCTCGAGCCGCCGCCCTCGGGCAACCTCACGGGCCTGTGGGGGCAGTGGCTACCGCTGGAAGCCATGCAGACCTTTCAGACCGGTAACTAAACTCCCCCCCTCATTTTTTCTCTTTAAATAATGGCTTATGTTTATATGCAAGATCATTTCGTCAATAGCAAGTAATTGGCCTACAGGCCGAGCAGAGTACCTACGGTATAAAAGATAAATTAAGTAAAAATGGGAAGCTCAACAAACGTAAACAGGCTTACACGAAAATATTATTTGTTATTTACTACTATATAACCTACATTAGTAATATTTTAAACTTAAACATTTCATTATAGCGAAACAGATATTGGACACGTACTCTAAGTTCAGCCATTTGATAAATTCATTTGAACGCGAGGCAGCGTCGTTTGTTTACCCTTGGACTATCTAGGTATACAAATTTAAAATTAACGTAAAATAAAATGAAAAAGTAAAATTAATTTTCAAGTGTCAATTTTTAAAATACCTAATAATTTAAATTGTCACACGATCCCTGCGGCTGCGCGGTGACACGAGCTTTTGCAAAAAGTTCATCCTATTAAACTCTCCCAATCGATTTCGAGTTAAATCCGAACATTCCCTGCCGATAGAGCTTTATCCAATTAAGCTCAATCCAGCCAGCTATTTGGCATCACTTTTCAACTTTTAAATGATTTAGGAGGTCAAATATTTTAGTCGGCGCGGGATCGCGTCAGCCGTTTTTGCTTGAACACAAGAAACTTGGGCTTCACCTTCGCATTACATCTGTGTAAAGTTAAGTTCGAAAGTTTCTCTGAACCTTACAGTTAGGTACTCATCATCAGCATTTTTCACTATGTTCTGCTGCTGACTTAACTTAGAATCAATGAGGGCTACCGCGAGTGAAAAACTCCGCTAGGGATTGGGGACGCCAGTGTCGTTGGTGTCGTCCAAGGCAGCCATTGTCATTTTCAATAGAATAGAATATAATCATAGAAAAAGTAAGTCACAAGCTTAAAACAAAAATAAATATTACAACAGAGAGAAACAAAAAAGAAAACGAAATCGTCTGACAAATGGAGCGAGCTCAGCATGCGCTGCGAGTGCTGCGGTTTGTTGATGAAACCGCGTCTGCGCAGTGCCGGTTTTCAGTTCGCCCCTTTTGTAGTGCAAACGTTTACATCAACTTTCTGGTAAAACAAGGGAAAAAACCAAAATGTATGTTTATTTGTCATGCAAAAATAATGGTAATCTTGCGCAGTTAGACATTGGCAGCTTTAAGATAGGGACCGCAGGGCGCCACAATGGCGTTGGAGGTGGTGAATGGAGGGCCAATACCCACCTCGAACACAGTCTCCAACTCCAGTGGCGCCCTGAGGTGACCAATATTATCAATTTTATACATGATGTATTTCATTATTTATTGACATTTTGAGACTGTCGACATCTATGTAATTTATATTTATTTGACAATGGAGGCCATCTCCATAATATATTTTTTCTGGACCCTTGGAGACTATACATCTCTAAGATCTTAGATTTAAGTTTAAGTTAGGGACTATACATCCCTTCAATGTAATTTTAGTACGTACCTATATGTATATTTTATGCATGTAATGTAATTTTTTAGATTTTGAAAAGAGGCCTTCTTGAGTTTCTTGCGGCGCTTCTTCTCAAGCAATGGGTCTAGGAAGCGCTGGTAAATTCTTTTTCTGACGTGTAAAAGTGCCCCTATGAGGCCAATTTGCTGAATAAATGATTGAATTTGAATTTGAATACGCTCTCGTTTTCTTGAACACCGATACAAATTACCGTTAATGTATGACGTCGATGATGATGTTTTTAAATGGCACTTTCTTCCACAGGAGGGTACTACACGATAGAGCAGACGCACAGTAAACTTAGGATAGTAGTTTTGAACACGAACCTGTTCAGTTCCCGGGAGTCGAACGCCGGCCCGGCGCGCGAGCAGGGCGACTGGCTCGACGCGGTGCTCGACACGGCGGCGAAGAACAATGAAATGGTATGTGCTTATTTATTTATTTAAACAATAAATCCCGCCCGCGACTGCGTTCGTATGGAATACGGTTACAGCGTTCCCGGGAACTGTTAATTTGGTCACACTTTTCGTTCAAATTAATAAATTAATGTTGTTAATTTAGATCCTATAATATAAATCGTTAAGGTAATTTTGATTTTAATAACCTCATTACCGAATAAAACAAAAGCGTATTTAGGTGTTGTTGCCTCCACTTTGAATTACTTCGCGGTTTTTTTTATGTATTAAGATTGACAGCCAGGCAGACGGCCCACCTGGCGGTAAGTGGTCACTGCCGCCTATAGACATTTCTAACACCAGAGGCGTCACTAATGCGTTACCGATATCGAAAGGGGAGGAGGATAGGGCGTATGGGATAAAGGAGGATAAGGGACATGGGACACCCTCTCATGATGAGGGGAAGCCTGTGCCCAGCAGTGGGACGCAAATAGGCTGTAGTAGTAGTAGTAGTTCAATATTCTAAAAGTTCGGTTTTAAATTGAATTTCGCACCTATAAGTTTAGTACCTACCGCAGAGGATCAATACATTATTTTATGAGAGGCGGTAACTCAAGGTACCTATTCCTGAAACTGTTAAACCATTTTATTCCATGGTTTATCGAGAAAACCTCCGCCGGCAGGCGCATACGCTTGGCCTTTGAGTTTACATTCGACGATGCGGTCTTATTTTCCTTTAAAACGAACGACAAAGAATTATATGAAATGCTGTTGAGAATCTCTACTTTACGGTAGCAAACATCTTGAAAGAACAGGAAAGTTCATTATCTGTGAAATATTTCAAAGATGTGTTTCATGTATCTACGACCACCATCAACAGCCTATTTGTGTCCTACTGCTGGGCACAGACCTCCCCTCTGCATTCTGATGTTGATGTTTGAACGAGCTATTAGATTCTTAGGTCTCGATTTTCTTCTCACTCGTTCGTTAGGCTCTTGACAGAGTGGTTGTGGCTGACATATTGTCCCATTCCTGACATCTTTTATTCTCCTTACATATTTATTAAAGATAGGTACAACAGAGTTTTCGCTCGTCGTTTTAATACACTCGTGCTATGCGCCGCCCACTCCGGCCCGGGACGGCAATGGATATATACAATATAATATAACCTAGTCAAAATTTTAAAATGTCTGACTAATTATCGTTCTCATATTTTAACTTCTCTCCGAGTAGTCACCCTCGACCAAACTGCATAACCCACATGGAATGGCGTGTTGTCAAAAAGTGTAAATCATTTCTGTCAAGACTTAATAAAATACTTAGTTATAAACAAACTGTGCGAGGAGTAAAAGTTCACGTATAATAAAAATGTCACTGCAAACCCCGACCTACATATAAGAAAGCAAAAAGCTACACTACAAACTAGCAGCAACTATAACAAGGCATATTTTCTGGAGCACGCAGTCATAACTACGAGTACGCCGCAGGAAGGGGAAGTCCGGCCCGCTAATAAATTACAGATTAGAAACTCGTTAATCTAATCGCCTTTCAAATATGCAAGGGAAAACGTAATTTTACAAAGAGTTCTTGGATTACGGGCAAGTTTATTTTGTTTTCGGATTTATCACGGCTATTAATTTTGGTGACGGCCCGTGAAAAGGGTGGACATGGAAAAAGATTAGATGAAGATTTTGCAAGTCGAAAGGAGTGCGTTGCTAAACATGCAATTTACACTGATAAGGTTTATGATCATGCTGGACTGGAGGCATATTGTCTTTAGAGAAAAGACGTTATAAATCGTTCGCGTATTCTCCGCAAAATATGTATGCATGTCCGAAGGTTGCCTTTTTCTCGGAATACAAAATAGATACTCTGTTTTCACAATACCCATAACACAGGCTCATGAAAATGAAAATTGAATAAATATAATAAATTCCCTTGGATCACCGATAATGATAAGAAATGAGGACAATTCAGAGACACTTTTTACAGACCTCAATACTTACATCACATTTGTACCCATGTTTGGAAACTGTAGCAGAGCCGAGTAGCGATCGAAACGTTTCTCTACTTTCTATATCTACAGTAGACCCCGAGTGTTTTTAGCATTTTATTATTAACGATTTCACTCTTCGTGGTTATTCATTCGTCAACTTAGCGAAGCCAAAGTACCAAGTTAAAGATCCAAGTTAAGTTTTAGTCAGCCGGAATCCTAAGGGTACTTTAATCTGCACCGGTTAAGATGCTTGTGTCCGATAACCTCCAGCCCAAGTGTTGGCACATAATTCTTTGCCAACAGCATGAGTTATGGGCCATGATTCATACCGTAACTTATCGTGCTACGTGTAATTTGATGCTTAGAAGTGGAACGATTCCACCTGGTTAGCTATCGAGGATTAAACTAGGCGTATAAAATGGCCAGACATGCCTAACAGACTAGTAGTTTGATTGCCATGTAAGGTTCAAATCAAATCTTGGATCATCCCTGTAAGATTACTGATGTCGGAAATCAAACTTATATTTACCAGTAGTCGTTTTCCAATGAGGGAAAACGTCGCGAGGAAACTTGAATGCATATGCGAAGCAATTCATAAATGTTTATGAGGTTCTTTTGAAATCTTTACCCAGGTACGCGAGAACACTGGTATCTCGAACCCCCTCGCGGATGATTTAAGCGGATGGCTTTATCCAGCAGTGGGACCTAAAAAAACTACTGTGGGCGTTTTCGTTGACAAATGCTTCAGTAATGTTAACTAATAATTAAAAGGAACTAGCAACGATATATAGATACTTACCTACAATACAAGTGACTTGGCAAGAATGTCTGCAGATAAAGTAAGTAAATTAAATAATACTTTATTGTACGACAGAATATTAAAACTGCAGATGTAAAATTCACAAACAGGAATAAATACAAAGGCGAACTTATTTTAAGTTTTCTTCCAGTTTTGCCAAGCAAAGGTCATGTTTTCATTTATGATAGAAAAAGACCTTTGACGTGGAGAAAGATAATACAATATTCTATCATTTTTACTATTCAAATAAAAGGATAACATAACTCACAAAAGGATCCGTCAAACCCATAAAAGGTCCTTGGCGGTTTTCTGTATAAATATTTCCCGTGGGCATAGGGGATATCTTTTGCAGTCAATTAAGAATAATAATATAATATAGCAATATCAGTTGATATTCATTTCCCTTTTGAAATCTTTTTCGGTATTCCTAGGATCAATTTATTTATTTTACTTATTTAAACTTTATTGCACATTAATAAAACCGATGGAAAAACTAATACAAAAATCGGCCAAGTGCGTGTCGGGCCACGCGCAGTATAGGGTTCCGAAGTTGACGATGCCCACAGTACCTTTCTAAGACTTATTAGCATCTAGCTAGCCTGTGGTATGACGTGCCCGCCCGACGCCCCTGCCGCTCGAGAAAAATCATTGGTTTTTTAATCATTTCATAAGTTGCTCGACTATGACTCGTAAGTTTGTACAGCCTACTTAGCTGTGATAGTTTTCCTTTCAACTACGTTATATATTCCACAACCGTGATTTTTTTCAGTCATCCAAATACCACCATTTAGCTGGCAGAGGGGGGGGGACACGTGACTCTAGCAAAAAATAGCACTTTAAAGCTTAATATTTCACAAACGCATCACTTAATCAAAAAATGGTCTGAACAAACCCACAATATTTTTTAAGACCTATTCAATGATATGCCGCGCCATGGGGTGCGCAAGAAAAAAAAATACATCCCCACTTTACGAGTAGGGGAGGTACCCTATAAAAAATAAAAAATAAAATTTTGTACCACTTTGTCAGCGTAACTAATATGTATATTCATGCCAAATTACAGCTTTCTAGAACTAAGCATCTCCGAGCAATAGTGCGGACAGACGGACGGACGGACGGACGGACGGACGGACGGACGGACATGGCGAAACTATAAGGGTTCCTTGTGGACTTCGGAACCCTAAAAAAACGTAGCCTATTGGTTCGACCTACCGCCTCTCATGCAGATGGTCGGGGATTTGATCTCGGCTCGCACCTGTAGCTTTACTTATGTGCGAAATTAAATTTGAATTTACCAGTGAGCTTTTCGGTGAAGGACAACATCGCAAGGAAACCTGCACGCATTTGGCAAATAATTCAAAAATTGTGTGTGAAGTCTTCAATCCGCACTGGGCCTCTCGTGATGAGAGGAGGCCTGTGCCCAGCAGTGGGACGCAAATAGGCTGTGTAGTAGTAGTAATACAGAAGGCTAACTTAATGCCATAAGGCATTTTCTACCAGTTAAACCTTTCGGAAAAGCAGAAGTTGTTGTACCAATTATACCTAATATAAAACTCTTCCATTACTGACTGACTGATTGAGTGACCGATGACAACGCACATCCGAAACTACTGGTCGTAGAGGGATTGGAAAAATCGGAATTTTACATTTTAATGTTCACGCGCATACCAAGTCGCGGGCAAGAGCTACAACATATAATTTTCACTTCTTTTGTAAGTTTTGTAAGTGAAACATTAATTTAAATTTCATTCTAATTTCATGTGACTTTCTGTTATTTTAGCAGCAAAATTGTTTGTTCTTCAACAAAACCAGATATGAAGTGTGTTTTATAAATTATGAAGTCACGTATTACTCACATCACATGGTTATTAGGTACTAAAACTCAAAGGTTCGTCTAACACGTGAGCCACATCTCGGCTGACTCAAGCAATGGCTACGAATCTACAAATGGTTTGGAATATAACCGCTGCTGAAAAACTATTACACAAATACTATGAAACATTAAACCGATAACATTATAAATAATTTATGTAACATTCAACATCTGAAAGTTTTTACCGCTAAGCGGTAAAATCGCTTGTAGAGTAATCGCAATTATAAATGCCAAGTGAAACAATGCAACTATAGCTCACGGATTAAATTTCCACGTGCCTTAATAATATAATAGTGTCCTGATATACCTCGAGCCGCATTTCCTCCGTTTCCTGAACCGCGTGGCCATAAAACAGACCATGCAAATACAGGCGGTTCAGCGGCGCAGCGGGACATAGCAGGATGTACCGCAATTTGATACGGCTGACGAATGGCGACCGTTTCATAAGCAAAATGCCGGGTCGATTTGTTGTGATACTAAAAATTTAACCCGCCTTATACAGGCAATGTAACAATACCTATTTAGTTCGTATTCATAACAAGCTCCTTGGTTTACATCTAGGTGGTTACAACGTCGGTTTTCAACTGCAAGTATTTTTTCCAGTCAAACGTTAGGTGTAATTTTAATAAGTTTGAGGGCTTCTGTTTCCATTATGCGTGTGTCAAGCTAGCAAGTCCTCGGTTTCTAAATCACCAGGTCATAACCATCATGTTCTTCTTATAAAACTAATAATCGGCTTAAGTAGGGTCAATAAATTATATTTGATCTCGTGGCTCTATTCGTTTCCGGCTACATATGGAACTCATATGATTACAAAAGAGACAAGCAAACTAATGCTGTCGTTCACATGACTGCGCCTAATACAATGGAAGAGTGTCTACATAGATGTGTTAGGTACTATTCATTGTTCATGCCACTCTACAGCGTATATTCGATTATAGGTAGGTAAATCCAATTCCAATACAATGTCGGCTATCATGTGAAATTCTATGAGATCAATCAATGTTAAGATGACGTAGTGGTCAACTAACCTATGAGTAGAAATGGGACTTTTTTCCAAAGTAAACCCAAGATCTTTCTAGATAGAAAGGGAACGGCAATGACTTGTTTTTCGTCTGTATGCTTTCTTTTTACCTACGTATGGCACGCGATTACCCACTCCGTCAATTGCAACCTTCGAATTCATCCCATTTTAATTTGGTTCAGTTCTGATGATAAAGATCCATGAGAAAATGAGGCAATCAATTTCAAAGACTACAGTGATAACTCTCACTGTAGTCTTTGAGTGTGTAAGACACACACAGAAACGAGAGACTCATTTTTGGAAAACGTAGTCGAAATAAAGTACACTCAAAAAAGCCTTCACACGCCTTTAGCAATCTGCAAAGTCTTGGCAAGTGAACCAAACTATAGCTATTACAATCCTATAGTGAACTTGCCATCGACTTTACGGACAGTAATAAGAGATTTAAGGCTATGT
>OZ020280.1:14716903-14864589 GCA_963971205.1 Aethes cnicana
GTAAGTCTTCTAAGACGTAAAAGATTGCGTAGACGATTGTTTAAGTTCTTAGAAGACCTAAGATGACACTCTTGTCATCTTCGTTTTTTTACTTTTTTTATTGTAGATAGCAAGGTACTGATCACCATCTTACCTGATGGAAAGCAAGATGTGATCTACGGTGGAACGTACCTTCCTAGAAAATACCTGTGCACTCTAGACTTGAAAAAAAAAAACATGTTGTACATTTGAGGAAACAAGTATGCTGGTAATGCATTCCACTCTTTTGCTATATCGGTACCGAAGGTCAAAGATCATTTTTAGAATAAGAATAAGAATAAATTTATTAAACTTATTATCAGTTACATATTTTGTATTGAAGGCTCTGACCTCTGAGCTAGGAAAACCTGTGCTACAGAGGTCAGTGTCCTCTCCCACTGTTTTAGGTGACATGGTTGTACAATCATTATTATGTTTTTGTATAATATTCTACATGCAAAACCACCACTGGCGATATATTCCTCAGATTCAGATTTTTCAGATTTTGGAACATTTGGAACATTTAATACCTATTGATACTAGCCACGCGCTTTATGACCGACATACGAGCCGTAGACGAACTGCAGACGCGCCGCAGACGCACTCGGAGTGACCCGGGCTTAAACTTATCGGATATTTATAAAGACGAAACACTCCATAAAACGACTTAACATCCAATGCAGATAATATAGTTGACACGTGGACGTTAGTAAGATGGCGGTGCATTGCTGCGCGTAAGAGCCTGCTCAGATGAGGCTCATCTGAACAGGATCAAAGGGTAGACGCCGTCAGATACATGAAAGTGAAAAAAGCGATCATAAATAGTACCTCTCTTATCATGATCTTTTTGTATTGTATAAGCCGTGGTGTATTATAAAATAACTATCTAATCGTCACTGTACATAATTCTGTCACAGTTACAATTGATTTTAAAACAGAAAATGAATAAACTCGGGCTAGTTAACATTTACATAGGTCATAATCTTGGAAACTACCTAATAAAATTAGTTCCAAAATAGGTACCCATATTTTGTTGAAGCCGGGCATTTCCAAATTCCCAGCTCAATATAAAATGATCTAGTATTTTTAAATAAAATGAAATTTTGGAAGGGGTGTTTTTTCTATAGTTATTTTTAGTTCTAGTTTTTTTTTTTTTATGTTGCCGAATGTTAGTAAACATTAAAAATATAAAATATATTGTACCTAAATATCAACTTCATAAAACATCTAGACTAGCTCTTTGTAAAATACCGTCATATGATATTAAATTTTGTGCTGGTATTTTTAAATAAAGTTGGTTTCCACTATGACGTTACCCTCATGTATTGTGTTGCCAGCTCCCTGCTAATCAAACAATATTGCCAGGATGCTGCGCTTGATGTCTTGTTATTACTGTTTATGTTCCTTTTTAAATGGACTAGTAAACTCGATTAGTGTTTTGTCATATTGTTTCATGGTATTTCAAGAGTCACGTTATTCCACAACTTTGACTATAAACGTAACTACGTTACCGCGAACATCATGACATTTTCTAAAGTTACTGAAATGATAATATGCCTTTCATTCAGGAAGCTCTATTATTTCATTCCTTCGAGATGAAACTCGAACAAAACTAGTCAATCTAGTATTACAGAGTAAAATAATATAAACAAAATTATATATTGTGGTTAGTAAAATCAAAAGGTTAATACAGGTTTACACAACTTAGAAGGCGCGTGGATTAAGCAATAATAGAGTCTGCGTCAACGGCTTAAGTGCTTCACTGCGCGCCTTCTAAGTTGGGTCGTGCTGTACCACGGAAGAGACAGTACTTAAGTGGAAATGTCGAGTTAAAATTTAACCTAGCTTATGCCTGCGACATTATCCGCGTCTGGTTAGAGCGTTATCGCGGGAACTACGCGTTTACGCTTTAATTTGTGCAAGTGCAAAGCATTAACGCATTCACTGCCACCGACGCATATATGCGTTTTGCTGACTTTCCCGTAGTGCCTCGAACGCACATGTGCGTTGCAATGATCCCTTAATGACAGATGTGGCACCTGGCGAAAGTTCTTAAAAAGAAGTGGCAGTGAATGCCTTAACGATTATTAGTAAAACATAATATGGATTTGCTTTCGCACATAATAAAGTGTTTACAGTGTGTAAATATGAAGGTATGTTATTAAAGTTAGAACATTACGATAAAAACTTGAGTAGTGTTTTTTTTATTATTAATAATTAAGCCTCTTCATGTCATACTTAAAATGGTGTAAATAAAATAATTACTATTTATTTTACTTGGTGGTAAGTGTAAATTGAAATTATATTATCAAAGTAATTGTTCCAAGTTTGTTGTTTCCGAAAAATATTGTGTACATTCATGATTAATGGCAGTTTTTAAATAAAAACGTGTCTAGTACTATGACGACGTGACGTTTTATGCTTATTGCTATGTTTTTTCGTAGTTTTTTATGTAACAGTTGAAAAATCATTAAATTTCGATATTTTATAAAATAAATGTAGATAAAAATACAGGAATTCTTTAAACCGTTTTATCACTCAATCTTATAGTTCACTTATTTACTTCAAAATTATATTGTTTTCGTAGATATTATTCATTGCTATAAAAAGTACTTACTTGTAAGTAGCTCAAGTATTAAAACTCTAGATTTAGTATTAGATATTAATAATAGGGGAGAAGATTTTTATATGCCAGTATTATCTAGTGATACGAATAAACGAAACTATGTAATATGGGCTTGTTTTGTATTACGTTAAATTATTTTCTATTAAACTTGAGTTATTAGTTTACTTATTTCAGTTAACAGAAAATTAAAAGTTACTTCCAAATAATAGCTTTCTCTTAGACTTAATTTTAAAAAGTCCTCGCATTATAAATAATATCATCTCTTCATCCCTTCTTGACCTGTTATTAGTTATTAATAAAACAGATAATAGAATATTTCATTAATAGAATATAATTACTTATTATGTCATTCAGCATGCGATGCTTCTATGGAAGGAAATGTGATTTTACCATAGGTATTTCTACGTTACATGAACTCTATATAAACGTAAACGAATGCGTTGTGTAAATAACTATTTAAATAAAATAGGTAAATTATTGTAAATGTGGAACAACTAGCTGTAAGGTGGAAAGATATTGATTTGCGTTGTTTCTTTCTAACCTTGGTTTTGTCTAAGAACTGTGAATACAGTCGAGAGCATTTTTAACAGAAAATAGTTATCTTGCAAATCTATATGAAAATATGTGGTAAAATTGTATAGTTATAAAAATTGGAAACGCTTGTCCGGAGAAGTTTGCAGCTTAGTAACTGTTATACTCGTACAGCTGCAAATTCCTTGGAAATATGTTTTATCTTGTTTATGTAGAAAATCCTCAAAATACTGCAATACATTGACCTAATATGACGAAAATGGCACAGTTGATCATCAAGGTTTTTCTCCACACCTCTAATTTGGATCTTACTTTTTTAATCTGCTCATAAATATTTTCAAAGATAAGAAAAAAGAAAATTCACTTTGGAATCGTGATAATTATTATTCTGTCGCAGACATACTTTGAAATATTATTCAAGACTAAAATTAAACATAATAATGGCGCGATTGACTTTTGCTGCCATTTCTGTACTTAATCTGCTAAAATTTGAGTTTAAATTCATGGAATGATAACATTTTTATCTGAAATGTCGCTGGATTAATTTCTGAAATGTTAAAGAAATCAAGAAGCTTATTATTATGTTTTATGTTACATCTATGCCTGTTAATATTTTTCGGCTGTATTCTCCTAACCTATTTAGATGCATAATTATATAAGTTTGCTTTTATCGTAATGTTATTGTAAACAGTATGTATGTTCCCATATTTATCCACTGGGTGTTATATTGACTAATTTTTAAATAAATGCCTTGATTCTAAGTCTTTTTTTTACTTATTACCTATCCCTTCGGAATCACAGAAATTGTTGCATGTGCAAAACCAGGGGCTTTATTCGGGGCGCAGCGGGGAATTGGTTTGCTGTTCCCAAGACAGCCAGTTGCTTTTCTGATTGAAAAAAAGAACTATATATGTAGGGTAGGAGTCGAAGTGGTTGTACAGTCAGCAGCAGAAGTAGATAAGCTATCCAGGTGTTCAAAATGACCTACACACGACCTTATTCTTAAGACGTTAAGGGCGTGTGTAGGTCATTTTGAACACCTGGACAGCTTATCTACTTCTGCTGCTGACTGTACCATGTTTGGACTGTCACTATACACTTTGATTTTGATGGCACGTGGCGCACATGGAATTCATATTTGTACAGAGGAACTACCATTTGTTTGTAGTTCAGTGGTCCTGATGATTAGTTCTAACAAACAAACAGGTAGAAAGAAACAACTCTTGAAATAACTCTTTAAGAGGGTTTATCCCGAAAGTTGGCAACGTCGCATACAGCTGTCAAATGTTTCGCTGTTTTTTTTTTTTAATTTCTCAATAACACTGATTTAAAAAGTAGTTATCATTCTGTGGTTGAATGACGCGTTTCGTTTTATATTTGTTGGTTAGGCATTAAAATGATAAGATTACTTAAGATTACTTTTGAAAGTTTTCAAAATCCTAAAAATTTCGTGTTTCTATGATAATTGTTGCAATCCATAGTTAATGTTTTATTCAACCATAGATACGAAATGAAAACATGAATTATCGCTCTATGGTTGAATAAAACATTAACTAATATTCAGAAATTAATGAAAACAGCGAAATATTTGACAGCTATTTGCCAACTTTCGGAGTAAACCGACTTAAGCTGTATTTTTAGATGGCCCTAAAAACCAGTGGCGCCTTCAATTGATCGCGGCTAGAGTTATTACTAGCATAATTCATTCCCCAATAATCGAAAACTAAGCGAGCATATTTCAGTCGCACGCGACGCAACGGCGACCTTTGATCTTATCCGCTATTAATATAAATATTGTATTCGTTTAGTGAGGTGAAAACGACAGAATTTAGGCGGTTATCGGCCAACATCGGCTCATTTGTACCGAAATTACGGCGCTCGCGGAATAAAGGTAATCATCGAGTACAGAAATGGTTGAGTGGTGAAAAATTGACTGTTTGATTGATATGTTTATTATGAGTGCTGGCTTTGGGTGGCTTTTTGGGTTATTTGCTCAAATGTTACGGTCATTACAATTTAGGAGTGGTTTTTATATGCATAACAAAGTCTATACAATGTTCCCTTATAGAAAACTAGCCTTTGTCTGTGACTTCGTCCATATGGTATATAATACTGCATATATATCGCTAATAAATATATTTTCATTTTTCATGGAAGTCGGTTTTGTTTCCGGGACAAAAAAAAACGCCGCAACTTGAGATATGGTTCCGTACGAATCATTAACACAAAATATTCAGTACCAATTCAAACTTCTCAACAGAATGAATCTTGATAAATCGGATTAGCGTAGGTTGAAAATAAGATTACTCGAAATATCTTTCTTGACGATCCTTAAAATATTGGCTTCTACTATCTTCTACCCACGATGTTCTTTTACCGCAAAGTTGATCGCTCGACGCAAGAGCATACAAATGATCACTTAGTTTTCAGTTGTATAAGGACAGTATATATATATGAAGCCGGGGTGGCCTAGTGGTTCGACCTACCGCCTCTCATGCAGAGGGTCGGAGGTTCGATTCCGGCTCGCACCTCTAAGTTTACTTATGTGTGAAATTCAATTTGAATTAACCACTGAGCGTTTCGGTGAAAGAAACATCGTGAGGAAACCTGCACGCATCTGCGAAGTAATTCAAAGATGTGTGTGAAGTCCCCAATCCGCACTGGGCCCGCGTGGGGACTATAGCTCAAACCCTCTCGTGATGAGAGGAGGCCTGTGCCCAGCAGTGGGACGCAAATAGGCTGTAGTAGTAGTAGTATATATATGTATAATGGGTGTTATAGTACCGTAGCGACACTTACCTCCCCGCACCAAAACAGGTTACCTCGCACCGCCCGCGCGGCAAACGGGCAATCCCGCACACACGCGCAATTTTGTACACCATAACGTTCTGTTTGTATTGTAGTACCGCGCATGTGGTATAAGCAACCTCTGCTTTTAGATTGTTTCAGTTTTGGGCAATAAGTATTTACTATTAAATATTCTGTGGCAATGCGCTCAGATTCCTGCGTCTTATTTAGGTAAATATAGACCAGTAAACTCAACTAAGTGCTAAAATGCACGGCCACCGATTCGTCGTCCCCGTTTAGTCTTAAATATTAATCCCAAATGAATATTCAGAGGTCCAACACGCTAACTAAGTTACACGGCATTAGGACGATGACAGAGCGATCCGACAACACAATACAAATGCCAAGTTCCATAAAACCATTTTACATTTGCGGCTAGAAATACCCTCACCCCCCACACCCCAGGTGTTTGTTTTATTTACGAAGCGCAAACACAATTTTGATAGAATGTCGGTGACATGGTAATGGAGGGAGTACCTGAACTTAACTTGTATGTATGTCACATTACAAGATGCTAGTTCGTGTACCAAGAGAGTTGGTATCGACTTTGTGCTTTGCATATATTTGCATGACAAGATGTTCGGCACTCGCTTATGCGGAAAACATGATACCGCCCCCTGGGCACATTACGCTGCCATAAAATTTATCAAGCGTTTTGTTGGAAATGACGCTAGTTTAATGTCAGCGTCGAGCGAGTCTGAGTTAAAAACTTAAAACCGGATATACTTTACATAAGGTCACGTGAGTTCTACAGACTTATTATTTCTACAGAACATGTTATTAGTGATCTCATGCAAAACTTACACGCACTAATTCAGTGTAAATAAGAGTAGGTACATAAAAAATACAAAACACATAACATAACGCATCTTTCACGGCTCATCCGTTAAAATGATTTTAATGATATTTTATTGTATCGTACCTGGTTAATTAATAATGCTTATAGGTGATAGTTATAGTCTTGTCATTCAAATACTGATATCGAACGACAACAATAACCACGGCATTTAGTAAAATATCAATTCAAATAAACATGTAAACATGTGACTATACGGGAAATACTTTTTTTTCATTAGAGTATTCGGATGATCTACTAGGAATAAACCATGCTTACAGAATAATTTTTCAGGAGTAAAAGCATCGGCAAGCTTGTTGACAATTTCCCCGAGCGTATTCTAATGAAGCACTTTTATGACGGCACCCTGCAGCCTGTATAAGGTTTGTATTAACGCCGTAATCTGCACAATTTTGTATACATATATTTCAGGCACTTTGCCCTCGTAAAAGTGGATAGCTGAAGAACGAGTTGTTTGATACAAAAAAGATGTTGAAACACATTTCGAGCAACAGAGAGGAAAAAGATACGGAAAGAGTTCAATTTGAAATTCGAATGGTTCTACTCTTATTTTTTTAATCTCTCTATTCCTGGTTCGGACAGATATCTACTTTTTTTTTCTATGAAATCCGGGAAGGCAAATTGCTTGCAGAACAATTTGCCTATATGGGGCCGACAAGTTCTCGGATCATCTTCGCCCTCGTCTTCACTTTCCGCCAGGTGAAATTATAGTCAAATATTTTTCTATATATATCTACAGTAAAAACTTAGGTATAGTTAATGGGTACCTACACTTATAGAAAAACTCCTTTATAGACAGAAGCCGTGGTGGCCTAGTGGTTCAACCTATCGCCTGTCATGCAGAGGGTCGGGGTTTCGTTCGATTCCGGCTCGCACGTCTTAATTTTGCTTATGTGTGAAATTCAATTTGCTACTGAGCTTTTCGGTGAAGGAAACATCGTGAGGAAACCTGCACGCATTTGCGAAGTAATTCAAAGATGAGTGTGAAATTCCCAATCCGCACTGGCCCTGCGTGGAGACTGTGGCCTCCTCTTATCACGAGAGGGGTTGGGCTGCAGTAGCCTAAACCCTATCGTGATAAGAGGAGGCCTATGGTCAGCAGTGTGACGCTGTCATAAAAAAAACAAGATGACGGTGTATCGCTAACAATTTCAATGAAATATTTTATTGTCAATTTTTTCAAACATGCCGAAAAAATAAACCTACTTATAAATGCCTATGCCGAATAGAATCGATAGCCGATACTGTGGGTTAATTATCGTCAAATGGTTTTGATCCACCCAGTATAAGTTAATAATTATTATATTATATTGTGAAATTCTAAGACAGAATTGTTCGTGAAGGAAAGGTTGTTGACAGAACAAAGTAAGAACGATTTCTGTTGACAATAGTCAAGTGGTTCGAATGGAACAGAAAATTGATTGCTAAATATTTGATATCGCAATATATGGCTTGTTGATTTAGGTTTGCTATTACGTTTCTTCAATTCATTTTTGTTCCGGACAGAACAGAACTACAAGTTCCCGCCGTGTGTTACACTCGGGAATTCCCATCCTTTGAAAATACCGAATTTTTAATTACGTCTAAACCTACTAGATGGTCATGGATAGAAATATAATATCTTATGAAAATATTCTCAAGTTAGAATAAGAATTCTAAGACAGTTTCATCTGTCAACGGGACATTATCTCGAAACATCCAAAGTGGCTTTTAAATAACAAAGAAGATGCGAAAAGAAATCGTGTTTTATGGAAATAAATTCATACTTCGTGGAAGTCATCAAGACGAGTTGCAAATGAGTGAATAATGCTACGGACAGACAAAGGAACTTATTAAAAGACCATTTGCATCGTTGGAACGACATAAATATGTAAACGATTGTTAGTTAGTATGTGTACGCAAGTGGCATTCGATGCAGATTTTTTTCAGCCAATTTCTGAACAATGATGATTCATTGTTCAGAAATTAGCTGAAAAAAATCTCATCATTTTAATAGGTCCACTGATGTAAGTAAACAATAATATTTCCTTTTGTCATGGTATTTGCATCATCATCCATTATCTCAAACTTTCGCGATACACACTCATATTAAACACACTATCAACGGGACTTAATCGCGTAAAAACTATTTATATTTTACCTAGACGTTTCGGCCGCGATGCAACGGCCGAAACGTCGAGGTAAAATATAAATAGTTTTTACGCGATTAAGTCCCGTTGATAGTGTGTTTAATATGCATCGTCATCATCATCATCATTTGTCATGGCTTTTTACCACATAATCATCTGCATGTGTTAAATCAAAAAATCAAAAAAATCAAAATCAAAAATGCTTTATTCATTTTTCAACAAGATATTAGAATACAGTTTCTGGGGCCTCCTTTTAAGCTTACAATGCCTGTGTTAGGACGCCCCGCTCTTCCTTAGCTTATACGAATGGCAACAAGTGTTTTTGCAAAATTAGTGGCTATCATTAAGGTATACACGTAAGTATTAAGTTTATAAATCCTCCTAGAGGATTACTCAAGATAGTTTTTTTTTTAGATTTAGTGTTCGTATATCATATTTTCTTCGTCACCGAAGCCAGGTGGAGCATTTAAATTAAACACACATAAGTCAAGCCAAGTTTTGAACATGAGACGTAGGTGTGGTATCAAAATTTAAACCGTTTAATGACCCTCTGTGCAACTCAAACAGTGCCGGACCAAAGACAAGCTGTAAAGAGAGATAACTCATAATGCAATTCTGTACAAACACTTTCGGGCGCGCACCAACGGAATTGCAATTTAAACTTCGGATTTTCCAAATATTTAGTTAATGTCCGACAGTGAGTTACACTTTGGAAGTTGAGGCTTGTAAATATAAGAATAAGAATAAGAATAATGTTTATTTACCAGAAAAATATGCAGAATACAGTTATAGAAATAATAGGACAACAAGTTGGTTCACGAAAGTTACATTGCCAAGCCCAATGAAGACATACTTAATATTAATAATCTAACTAAATTATACTAAATATATATTTTAGAACACTTACAAATAAAAAGGTTCAGGAAAAAGGAAATATGTTAATATTCATTGATTAAATGATTAATTTGGAGTTACTGTTGCATTTTCAAGGATAAATTGCTGCCATAACAGGCAAGAGTTTCTTTCACAATTATTACATTACGTATGAAAGTATGGGAAGTATAAAATAAACTCACATCTATACAATTCATACTAAAATTATATACCTACTTAAGGAAAAGTAACTCTACCTGCCAGTGGTTTGGTCTTACATTTTTGCGCTAGACCGATTTAAATGAAATTTGCGATGGAGATAGCTCGAGTTCTGGGGAAGGAAGGCTACTTTTTATCCCGACAAAACACATATTCCCACGGGAACGCCACAACTGAATTCCACACGGGGAAATTTGCGGATATAAGCTAGTAGTAGAAGTATAAAAGTCCAACGACTCGAATCGATTGGATATCACACACATGCTGCGCTAAACGCTCTGATGGAAAAATAAGCCTCGCAGTCCTGCTGTCCAATTTGGGAGATGGCCTGGACAATGCTCGCTAACAGGTCCGTCATTCCAATCGGTTCCGGCCAATCCACTCCCGCACCTGCGCCTAATTCGATAGGCTCTGTTCTGTATTGTCACGATAAACTGAACTTATTGAGTGGACTTAAGGAACTCTTTTGTAACTAAAGTAAATAAGAAGAGATGGGTTGTCAACTAGCTGTAGCAGTTCCAATGCCAATGCCCAAGCATATAAGTGCATGCCCAGCAATAAAGTTGGTCAAAATTGATAAAATAACAGAGTTGTAAATTACCTCCATAAGGTCGTGTAAGTGAGAAGGATAACATGACGTAGAGATCTTCTACTATCTAAAGTCCCGCCCTTCCAAAATTCAAAACGCTTCAATGTATTTAAAAAGCACCACCAACACTTCAACACATGTCTGCGTGCTGAGACAGCCATCAACTATGCGTTGAGAGTGTTGGTGGTGCTTTTTAAATAATAATAAAAAAATTGAAGCGTTATGAAATGTGAAGGCACGGGACTTTAGATAGTAGAAGATCTCTATAAATATTACGGCTTGCCGATTTTGCCTAGTATTCATGGGCCAGAGTGCAGGGAACGTTTGCAGAAAGCTTAACGTATTCGATTTTATACTCTTATCTCTTTCTGTTAAGAGTATTAAATACGGCATTTCGACAATATTCTGCATAGTAAATAAACTTTCTTTCTTGACGTGTATTGAACCGTGGAGGGACTTCATCGTTATTGCATTACTCATTAAAATCAGATTACCTAACGTGGAGTCGGTATAGAAGGTAGGTATGTTCCTTTCTTCGTCTTCTATATACATATATAGGTAATTTGAAAGCTTTCAAATGGGCGAGTTGGTTGCGCCCTTGTTTTATTGCAGGTGATCTCTCTTTGCCTTTAAATTAAATTGACGTTAGCTCCTTGAGGATTTGAGTGCAGTCATGTTGCTTTAATAAGCTGTGTCGATATTAAAATATTACCTGAATATCAAAGGAACGGTGCTCGCGAGTGATACGCGGCCGTTCATTATCATAATATCGCTATAACAACGAGAATCTTGAGGAGGGGAGGTGAACTTATTGGCTTACTTTCGTTTCTTAGAGACAATCTTTTAATCTGAATTTGAATTTTTAGTATTTTTTTTTGTTTTACTTTAAAACTATGCGTACAAATGCTTGCCAATTTATTTCAGGGAATACATATAGTGGTCTATCTGAAATATTTTCAGAGGATAGGTTACTAATTGCCAAAAAAAAAATTTCAATTTCGTAGACGTTGACTGACAATATTTTAAATCAAATAACCAAATCCACTTATTTTCTTATTTGTAGACCTACCTCAAATGCGTGCGTAATGTATTAACACACTTGTATGCATAATTAAACTAGTACAGCGGTTTGAAATGTGAACAATCTCTTAAAACGCTCTAATCCCATGTCGCTAAGCAATTCCTTAATGAAACGGAGACTCTTTAAATATTTCAAGCGAAGTGTAGTCTATAAATTGGAGTTGTATAAATTGCTTGGATCACACTAAACTCGAGTGTAACTAATTAGGGAGAGTGCTAATTCTCAGACAAGGAGATGCTTTTACAGAATTAATTCTAGTGGTAGGTATCTGTGTGTACCGCTTCACAATGTATTGTGTTACTTAAGCCTCACTATTTTGAGGTGGTCGCTATGCCAACCGATATGAGTGTGCTGCTTTAAAGCTTGCTTGAATAGTGGAGAATTTTCCAATATCCCTCACGATATTTTCTTTTACCACGCAGTTTTTAAATTTCTTGCTAATGCTACGACGTTCCTTACACCTTATGTTGGATTTGAATTTGAAATGTTGGAAAAAGACATGATTTTCATCTCAGCTTTCTTTTTTCGTCAGGTCTTTCCGAAACTCTGGTTCATTACTGCCGTGTTCAAAGTGTCCATCTGTGCAATTTACTGAATTAACTATTGGATTTTGAATTTCGAAGTGGGTTGAACGACCATTACTATGGTAATTTTATTAGGGTAAATAATGAATGCTTAGTAGGATTCTGGTAGGAATACCCAGAAAAGTTTTCAAATAGTGTTTGTATATTTCTTTGTTTGTTGTACTGAACTGGAATATTATTGCCATCTCTATAGACGCCACATGGGCTTAAATTGGGAATCGCTACTAGTAAATTCGTATTCGCCAAACATACAATGTAAAAACATAAGCACATAGTATTACAATAAGATTGATCTATGTGATATCGATATTGTAAATTCAAAAAATTAACAAATGTGAATACCTATACTTTTATAGTACAGTTACAGTAAAGGATAAAGTCACTAGTAAGTACCCTTCTTTTATAGAACGTACAATATTCTTTTTTCCAAAATATCCTGTCGCTTCGAGGAAAATCGAAGCAAATCTCATAATCCCTCAAAAACAAAACGGCGTATTGAATGTCTTGTTGTTGCCGGAAAGTGAGACGTTTTCCTCAATTTCGCGGGAAACTTGAGGAATCTGAACTGCTGAATAAATATGCTAATCCTGGAAGTACTATTAGATGGCCGAGGGTGTACTTTGGAAGATAATTCGATACTTACTGTATACTATTTTCTTTACACTTTATTACTCACTACACCCATTGATCTATTATAAGTAAGGATTCACAATCAGCCGGATAAAAATGGCCCCGACAAAACGGATGCCCGAACAACTCGGGCATCCGTTTGGCCTTTGTTATAAAGAGGCGTAATTAGCATATTGGAACGTATTTTCTAATGTCAGTTTGCTCCATATATGGAGCATTTTGACATATTCTGTTAGGAACTGTTCGTCCATATGTTATTATTTATTACAGGTCCATGAGTACACCTTACTGTTCGCCCCGAATTTCACGCGGAAGAACTATTACTTACATTAAATTATTTAACTTTTGTACAAACCTTGGTCCTGTCAATTTACAAACGCAGCACTCCCTCGTCCAAACCCAACCTATTTTTTGTAGTAGGTATACTTACATGAAAATCTGAAAGTTTTCGTATGTATATATGTATGAATTTTATTATTTGTATTTTTTTCTTGTGCACGTCTTAGTACGAGTAGGTACAGAACATCGCCTACCAATTTAATTTCCTTTCTTTATCTCGGCTATCAAAGGTGTCTGGTAGAGATCGCCGTTTATTTATTAGACACATCAACAGAAACATTAAACAAATAATTTTTATTTATTTATTATTTACTAGTTGACCCGGTGAACTTCGTATCACCCGAAGGCGATTCCCATACAAAGGTGTTTTTCCTTTAGATTTTTCCGAATTTTTCTTTCTAAACCTTTCCTGAATCACAGGGAATAAAACAAAAAATAATAATCAGCCAAATCGGTCCAGCAGTTCTCGAGCCTTAGCCAGACTAACACATAAGTTTCGAATCAAAGTAACGCCGCGCGTATTTTAAAACCCCTAACGAAATGGAGGAATGTTAAAATTTTGACGTGTGTGCCTGTCTGTGCAATGGATGAACACATATCATGTCGTTTAAAAACTACTACGTACTTGAAGTTTTAATTTTTAGTTCAAGGTAAATTTTGCATACTTCAAGTCAATGTAATTTTAATCCATTAAAGCTGACGTCACAGCTCCATTTAAAACTTTAACGAAAGATTAACGCCAAACTTTAACGAAACCTCTGAGAAAGTGACTTCGAGTAGTAGTTAGTAAGGGTGTCCAACTATTTAGTATTTCTCATAACACTCGGCAGCTTTCCAAAGGAGACCCATTATCCTTCAACTTTGTTTCTACCCCAGAAATTCCTTATAATAAAGAAATTGAGATTTATTTATGAACTTGTATCGGGAGGAAATTTTACTTTTATTGTTTTGTTTTCCTTTTATATATTTGGAGCGTTGTTGACTCGTTGTTTGTGATTGCGAGCTTGCGTAGCGATTCTATTTTTATTTCTACCGATATTAATTATTCATTTTATTCTCTAGACCAACGGAAATACGAGTATTCATTGACTTTAATTGATTATGAGCGTTATGATTATCGTTAGGAAACTTGTAGGTAACTATGTTATTGTTGTTTAAATGATATTCCACCAATAACATTTGTCTTGTAAAGGTACGCTAAGACGAGTACCTACGCATTGCTGTACAGTAAATTCGATGGAGAGCCAAGCTGCGTTCAAATAGTCGAAACGTGGGGCCTTGATGTTTCGTATGAGTGACGTAATCATAAGCTTTCTCACCCCAAAAAAAAACTAGTTTTTGGGTAGAATACGTTCTCGCGGGAACTATCCCCGTAGTTGATACCATAAAAATACGAAATTTCAGCGGTTTATCTGTGAAATCGTTATAACTTAGAGATACTACACTACCACTACACTCACCACTATCTACCTAGATAGTCAAACGGACAGACATATTAAAGACATTCCTATTAATGATATTAAAATGAATTAGAAAGGAATCCCAAAACGACGAACGCGAATAGCGGTGGAGCGAGCAAACCCGCTTCTATTCTTGCAAATAAAACAACTGTGTATCATTTGGCGGTAAATCAGCCCATTTCTCAGCTTAAAGCGAGATTAGCGTTAAAGCGTGAAATAGGAACAGCGCATGCAATGAGCAACGGCGAATACACGCTAAAAAGTCTGCGATTTTCACGAAAGCATTGTTATGAATGAATTGTTGCGAGGTTCTATTTACGGGTTTTGCAGTCGTTTACCATAGTTCTAAGTCTCGCTCGCAGGTGTAAAGCCTTAGATGAAAAAAATGAAAATGAAAATGAAAAATAATTTATTCGTTTTCTTATGTACTAAGTTTACATGTTCTGGTGTCCCTTTTTAAGTAAAATATATACCTGTGCTAAGGGGCACCGCTCCTCCATTTGATGGCATCTATAATTAGTACGTACATTTCATGAAAGGTAAGTTTTTATTATAATTAAGGTAGGTAAGTAATTTAGTAAGTATTCGGTGACTGAATGTGGTATACAATTTTTATCTTCACTATACCCTTCTTCTTCTCGTGTGAAGTGATCAAGCTTAATCTAAGATACTATACCCTAGAATTATACAAGATGAGATGTTAGTTAAACATAACACAAAAGGGGTTCAGGTACATGTCTGTATATGTATGAACCCGTGGAATTGTATGTGATGTGATGTGATGTGTGTGTGTGTGTGTTAGATAGATAGATACAAATGATTTATCTTCTTACCATAGAAGCACCACAAAAACAAATCCAACTCTATGTAATAATATTATTACAGTTGTACCTAAACATAACTGCTCATTTGTGGTTTCCATTTCCATCGTCCATTCCCCGAGCGCCGGCATGGCTTCCCCGTGATTAGTTTATTCAGCGCCTAATGAATTCGCAAATTGTTTACAGGTTTCGATGTTTGGCGTAGATATTTATAATACTGGTCCATTTACAAAACTATACGTAGGTATTGTTAATGAAGCAGTCGGTATATACACTAAGAACTTTTTTTCATAGTTAGCTATAGCCCCTTGTATTGTGGCGTGCCATCTTAAGGACTGAATCGCTTGCACGAGTCTCTTGCCCAAAAACGTTAACCGATGCACGACGCCCTGTCGACGTCAGAGATAATTACTTACTATTGTATTAAAATGAATAATTATTTATTGTTATTAACTATTTTTGGACCTCAATACAACCGAATGGGTGCAATAGTGTAAACATATCTCTTTGACTTCGACCGTACAACCTTTTTTTTTGACGTGATAATGTCTTATAAATTGATGAACGTCGGTTGCGCCCACAAAAAAACATGACGCAACGTATGTCCTCATAACGATATACCTATGTCCTACGTAACGGGACAAACAACATATTAAAGTACCTACTTATGCAATTTTTGTTAATGTTTTCTTATGATGTTATCACCGATTTACTCAATTATAAGGGGACTGTTCGATTTCATTTTAAGTTTAATCGTAACCATCGAAAAACGTCCCTGCCACCTCTCCTTTTCTAACATGCACACTGCTGTATGCCGCCGTCACACGCGCGACTGTGGCTCCATCTTATGTGAGAGCGGAAGAATCAATCTGTCTCTCGTTCGACTCGCACGCCTGACACGACACACGTTGCATCGTTTTTTTTCAATTATTTGCTGTTTTATGCTGTGAACTGCTTTGAACTGCTGTGAATCACCGTGAAGTGCTGTGGTACACGATTGAGCCGCTGGCCAGCAGGCGGGACGCGCTCCAGGACCTTCCAAGTAAGTGTGCATGGCCTTCTACCTTGGTTAGCTGCATTTCATCGACCAGTTTTCCAGCTCCTAAAGCAGCTACCGCTCCCTGCATTCGGTGGTTACATAGTTACAGTGCTAGCTATCGTTTGTTTTAAAGAACCAGATACAGTCCACACAAATTAGCGCTACGTGACCGAAAGGCACAAGTAAAGTGCACCGCAAAATCAAAACCCATCACATGGTGGTAATTCGCGCCACCATATTTTTTGGTCCTTCGAACCGGATACATCATAATTTATTCGTTCAATCAGCAGATAAACACATAAATTTGATGCTTTTTCTCGTCTAAATACATACATTCTAAATTTTTCTCACATAATTTCACACATTCGCACCATATTTATATATACTTTCGCATTTCACCGCAATCTATGTACATTTAATTTCAAGTTTATTCACGTAACAAAGCGTTAATAGCGTCATTTATGTTCGATTTATCGAAATTGTTGTTATTTTTCATTTTCTATCCCGCACCTAAACAGCTACTTCATTTATTTATTTCCCGCATATCGACATAAAGTACGTAATTACAGCATACAATTACGTGTTCGCATATTTCTCATAAAATTATCGAAGATTCCATTCTTCTCGGCTACTATTTCTCAGCTACCCGCATTCTTCGCTATCTGTTTTGTGTTCTACCGCGCCGGCCCTAGCGCGCGGAGAACGCTTAACCGACTTTGTATAGGTAATAAGAGTTATTCATTACTCGTGATCGCTACGCGATTTAATTAGCAAATTTTTCTTTCCGCTTAGAATTACGTACCTACTATTCATATTTGAGATTCCGAATATTTCAAAATGAGTACTAAGGGTGAAAAAGATTCTGATTCTATTGTGTCAGGCGAGCTTATTATTTTAGAGTCCAAACGCAACGCATTCTTTACTCGCTTACAAAATATTTATACATTGTCTCAAAAGGCGCACGAAGATGAAATTCAGCGTAAAACATTCATGAATAATGTAGTAAATATAGATCAATTGAGATCCGACTTCGAGCGCATTTTAGACTCGTATAATTCGCTTATTTTAACATCTAAACCAACCGCTACTGTTAATTATCAGTCCTGGATCGCGTTTGAGGAGATGTATTGTCAAATCAAACGCACCTACTCCGACATGCAACAACATGTAAACATTGCGCCTACGCATCATGATCTTCCTCAATCGTCCGTCAGTCATAAATTACCTAAAATAGATTTATTATCATTTAATGGTGAAATTCGTAATTGGCCATTGTTCTATCAACAATTCAAAAGCGTAATCCACAAGAATCCGCGTCTGACGGACAGTGAACGAGTCCAGTTCCTAGTCGGCAAGCTGACCGGTCCGGCCGCCGCCGCCTGCGCGGGGCTCCCGGCGACCGCGGATAATTATCCCATTATTTGGCAAGCGCTGATCGATAAGTACGAAGACAAGCGCGCTCTGGCCGCTGACTACGTCAATCAGCTGTTAAGCTTCAAACCTCTCACTAGTAATTCCGCGGACGGCTTGGAAGCATTTTTGTGCCATTTTGATGCCTCAGTAAAGGCGTTAAAACAGTTAAAGTTAGAAGATGTAGCGGATTTCTTGTTTTTGCATATAGGACTGCAAAAATTGGATACGGAATCAATTAATTTATTTGAAATGTTTAACCGCAAGGAAAAGTGTCCAACTTATGCAAGTCTTATCGAATTCGTAAAAGATCATAGTAAGGTTTTATCCCGATCTATAAATAAACCGCCCGTGGCGATAGCGCAACACAAATCGTCAAACAAAAACAAGAATTTTCCTGTTCCTAAAGACACGTCCACAAGGACTTTCGTTAATACTAAACAAAGTTCAAGTTCGGTTTGTTTATTATGTAAGACTAACAAACATGAACATTTATATCAATGTCCGCACTTTCTAAAAATGACTCCGCATGAAAGATATAATTTCGTCAAAACAAATTCAATTTGTAACAATTGTCTTAGTTGCAAACATAAATTTTCCGCATGTACTTCTCAGCGCAATTGCAGTATCTGTGCTGCACGGCATCATACATTGTTGCATTTTAATCCGCCACCGAAACCTAATAATAATAGTCCAACTTTGGACTCATCTTCAAATAATTTAATGCAGCCCGCTGCCGCTTGTCGCTCAGACCGCTGCCTTAGTGCACCATCTGTGCAACTGGTAAACAATAACGTTCCGTCGAGCAGTTTTCAACCGCAACATCAAGTAAATAAGGTCGATATTCCATCGCAGTCCAAATCCACATTGAATCATCTTGCCTCCGGCAATAATATCTGTAATGATCGTCAATGCATTTCAAGTCACAAAACATCACTTTTAGGCACTGCGAAGGTAAAAGTGCAGGATAAGACAGGTAATATTAATTACGTTCGGGCACTTATTGACCCCGGTTCACAAAGCGACTATATATCGCGCTCCTGCTGTGAACTTCTTTCACTTCCGATATCGACACAGAGTCGCTTCACTAAGGTCCAAGGTATCGGCGGCACCTCGCAAAAAATAATAGGGGTGTCCAATGTAAGCTTCTCGTCTCGTTTCGAGGATGATCACGCGTACTGCATCCAACCTCTCGTGGTGGAACAGATCACCTCGCAGCTCCCCGACTCGCGGGTCGAGCTGTCCGCGCTGGCATGCTTTGCTAGTATTCCGCTAGCGGACGACACCTTTAATGAACCTGGGCCTATTGATCTACTTTTGGGGGTTAATATATTTTGTGAAATTTTATTAGCTGACAAAATTCGCTACGACGGTCTCCCTTCCGCCTTGGAAACGACTCTGGGCTACGTCGTCATGGGCGACGCCTCCGTGACGTCACCGCCGCGCGTTTCTCGTGCCTTTTGCACGCTTACGCATGAACCGCTCAATCAGACTTTGGAAAAGTTTTGGTGTTTAGAAGAAGTCCCTTCTAAAATGGTCTTAAATCCAGATGATGAAGTCTGTGAGGAAATATTCACTTCCACTACCACGCGTAAAGAAAATGGTTCTTATGCCGTTGACTTACCGTTCAAACAAAGTCCAGATGACTTAGGCAACTCGTTTGCTACCGCTAAAAGGAGATTCTTAATGCTCGAAAATAGGTTTTCACGGTCGGCCGATTTACGCGATAAGTACAACGAAGTTATTCGCGATTACCTTGACAAGGGTATCATTTCCTTGGTCCCACCTGAAGCGTGCCTTACGCCAGGTTTTTACTTACCGCATCATCCCGTCATTCGTAATGACAAAACTACCACCAAGTTACGTCTCGTCCTCGATGGCAGCGCCAAGACTGATAGTGGCCTGTCATTAAATGACATTCTTCACACCGGCTGCAATCTTCAAGCAGACATTTTCCACATTCTTTTGAATGTCCGCATTTTCCGCATCGCATTTTTCGCCGACGTCCGGCAAATGTACTTGTGCATAGAAGTACATCCCCCGCACCGCAACTTCCAGCGAATCTTATATCGCTTTTCGCCAGACGATCCATTGGACACTTATGAGTTCAACCGAGTCACTTTTGGCCTTCGGTCGTCTCCTTTCCTCGCACTCCGCACTCTGCGACAGCTCGCGTCAGACGAGAGGGAGCGGTTCCCGCTCGCCGCTGACGTCGTCGAGAGAGACGTGTACATGGATGATCTGGCTTCCTCTGCTTCTTCTCCGGAGGAAGCAGTAGCGACAGCAACTCAACTCATCGGACTTTTCAAGGCTGGTGGTTTCGACTTAGTCAAATGGACTAGCAACTCCCCGCAGTTGCTAGATCACATTCCCGCATCTCACCGCCAGCCTAAAGCAGTCTCTTTCGACGACGACAGCACTTTTAAAATTCTCGGCCTCCAATGGCATCCCGGTTCTGACGATTTCGTCTTCTCCGTTTCTCCGCCGCAGCTCACCGGCACTAAACGTGCCATTTTATCTGCCACCGCCCGCTTATATGACGTCCTCGGCCTTGTCGGTCCCGTCATCCTTTACTCCAAATTGCTGATCAAGGAGTTATGGATTTTAAAGATGGATTGGGATGAATTGCCCCCACATCACATCTTAAATTTGTGGCATCAGTTCGTTAGTGAACTTCCGCTTATTTCATCTCTGAGGTTCTCTCGTCACTTGGGTGTTGAGAAAGACTCCAAGCTGACACTTCTGGCGTTCTCTGACGCGAGCGAGAAAGCTTACGGCTGCGTCATATACACTCATGTCGTAACTGGGGACCAAGAGCCTGTCGTCCGTCTGGTATGTTCAAGATCCAAGGTCGCACCTGTCAAGACTATCACAGTCGCCAGATTAGAACTTTGTGCAATTGTTCTAATGTCGAAACTACTACGCACTGTTTATGACGCTCTGTCACAACGTCATCCAATTGACGATGTGTACGCATTTTCCGACTCTGAAGTCGCCCTGTGTTGGGTACGTTCTTCACCGCACAGGTTCAACACTTTCGTGGCCAACCGCATTTCACAGTGCCAAACTAATTTGGACCCGAAACACTTCCATCATGTCGCTGGGACACAGAACCCCGCAGACTGCCTATCGCGTGGGCTTCTGCCGTCTGCATTGACGGACCATGATTTGTGGTTCAGTGGACCTAATTGGACCACATTGCCTATCGCTCAATGGCCCATTTTTGACGTTTCGACCGCTCCATCGAGCCTGCCTGAGGAGAAGACCGTCTCTCACGTATCCTCGGCTAGTGACGAGTCCGAGCATCCTTTTCTCGTTTTGAGTAAAAGGTTTTCTTCATGGCAGAAATTTCTAAAATGCATAGTTTTCATTTTAAGATTCATCAAGAGACTTCCTCGCAATAGCGAAATTACCGCCTCGGATCTAGACACCGCTGAGTTGACCATCGTCAAAGTGGTTCAACAAACGGCATTCGCCGTGGAAATCCGCAAAATCCAGCAGGGTAAATCGTGCTCTCCTGCGTTGCGTAAATTATTCCCTTTTCTCTCGGAAAACGTTCTACGAGTTGGTGGACGTTTAAGGAACTCCTCTCTGGAATTTAATCACAAACATCCCGCTTTACTTCCCAAAAAGGGTCATATTGTCGAACTCATTGTCGATTTTTATCACAATGAAAATCTGCACGCCGGTCCACAGACTCTCATGTCAATACTGACTCAAAAATACTGGATTCTCTCCGGCCGCCGTATAGTACGTCACCGCGTCCAAAAATGCAACGCTTGCTTTCGCACTAAACCACAGGCTGTCTTTCCGACAATGGCTGATCTTCCGGAATGCCGTGTTGAGCAAAGTAAAGCGTTCACTCACACTGGTGTGGACTACGCGGGTCCTTTCATGATTACGCTGACTAGGAAACGCGGCGTGCGTAGTCAGAAGGCATGGCTGTGCATTTTTATTTGTCTTGTGACAAAAGCAATTCATACCGAACTCGCTACCTCTCTAAGCTCAGCGTCGTTCTTAGACGCGTTCAAACGATTTATCGCCAGGCGCGGATCGTGCCAGGTCCTGTACAGCGACAATGGCACGAATTTTGTCGCCTCTAAAGCCTATCTCAGCGAACTTCACACGTTTCTCCAGTCTGACGATTATTATAAGGTTTTTCAATATGAACTCGCGAAAAATCGTATAACCTGGCGCCTGAACCCGCCCGCCGCGGGGCATTGGGGAGGAATCTGGGAAAGCAACATAAAGTGCATCAAAACTCATCTGCACCGCGTTGTAGGGACCCAAATTCTGACTTACGAAGAGTTACTTACGGTGCTCAACCAAATTGAGGCTGTACTTAACAGCCGCCCGCTGTACGTCTTAAGTTCCGATCCTTCGGAACCCTCCGCGCTCACGCCGGCACATTTTATTTGTACCGCACCTCTGTTAGGTTTACCCGCCGCAGATTTGAGTCAAGAACGAACTCACCTTCTAACTCGATTTTCGTTAATGGATTCGATCGTTCAGTCCTTCTGGAAACGATTCAGGACTGAATATCTCCACAACTTGCAAAGCCGAGAAAAATGGAACACTCCTACGAATCCGATCACTGTAGGAACGGTCGTCCTGATCGACTACGACAACGTACCGCCCCTGCAGTGGCCGCTAGGCATCATCACCCGGCTCTTGCCTGGGAAAGACGGAATTGTCCGCGCCGCGGAGGTAAAGACCCGCAACAACACGCTCCGGCGTCCAGTTGTGCGCCTTTGCCCCTTACCTACGCAGTAATAGGGTTGCCACTATAACACCTACTACACTTATTATTATGTATACATATATATTTTCATTATAATACTTCCATATTTATATAAAGCATCAATTTTGAGTTTTTCCGCATTCTTTAGCCACAGTCTAACTTTATTATTCTTTCTTTTTTTTTTTGAAGGGAATCCTTCAAGCCCGGGGGGATGTTCGATTTCATTTTAAGTTTAATCGTAACCATCGAAAAACGTCCCTGCCACCTCTCCTTTTCTAACATGCACACTGCTGTATGCCGCCGTCACACGCGCGACTGTGGCTCCATCTTATGTGAGAGCGGAAGAATCAATCTGTCTCTCGTTCGACTCGCACGCCTGACACGACACACGTTGCATCGTTTTTTTTCAATTATTTGCTGTTTTATGCTGTGAACTGCTTTGAACTGCTGTGAATCACCGTGAAGTGCTGTGGTACACGATTGAGCCGCTGGCCAGCAGGCGGGACGCGCTCCAGGACCTTCCAAGTAAGTGTGCATGGCCTTCTACCTTGGTTAGCTGCATTTCATCGACCAGTTTTCCAGCTCCTAAAGCAGCTACCGCTCCCTGCATTCGGTGGTTACATAGTTACAGTGCTAGCTATCGTTTGTTTTAAAGAACCAGATACAGTCCACACAAATTAGCGCTACGTGACCGAAAGGCACAAGTAAAGTGCACCGCAAAATCAAAACCCATCACATGGTGGTAATTCGCGCCACCAGGGACATACCTTACCTACATCTACTACCTTATGTATATCTGATAGTATGCTAAACCAGAACATTGACTTTAAATTTATTTTATTTTCTCTTTTTCCTACGTGGAATATTAATTATAACTAGTTTTAATGCGTATTTACTTTAACCTATAGAAATAAATTTTAAATGACATGTAAAATTGTACAATTTTATAAAAAAAAGAAAGAAAGAAAGAATTCAGATTTTTTCACTTTAGCACTGACGCTCAGTTTTACAACTCAGCATAGCTACTACTGTATGTACATACACAACTCAGTTGGGGATTCTCCGGTCACTGTGTTAAGTCTTGCCTGAACGCTCCCTTGCTTCAGTGCATCCTGATGCGTGTGCGACGATGCAGGGTTCAATAAATACGGTACAATATGCTACGGCACCTATTGGATGACAGCTCGGAACAATAAACTTGTATTGAGAAACACTTTCCCTAGCTCCAAACTGAGTACGAGGATATGGACTGAAAATAACATTTCAGACCGGTCGCACCGCATATTATCAGAAAATTTCTTACAGAAAAATTATGGCGCCCGCCGGAAGATAGCCGGAAAGCACTCGGTGCATATATTTTGTATTAGACCCCGCACACTGTCAATAAATTTCTGATCAGATTTTTTTCTAACAGTGTGCGGGGTCTAATATACAAAAATCAAATGAATGCACCGAGTGCCGTCCGGCGAGCTACAGAATTTTACTGTCAGAAATATTCTTATAACGTGCGGTCGGTCTGGTTCTGTAGTCCTGATGATGATGATGATGATGATGATGATGGTGCGGTGCGGTCGGTCTTAAGAGAGTTTATTCCGAGAATTGGCAACGTAGCATTTAGCTGTCAAGTATTTGACTGTTTTTATTAATTTCTCTATTACTGAATGAAAAAAGAAGTAGAGATCTTCTACTATCTAAAGTCCCGCGCGTTCACATTTCAAAACGCTTCATTTTTTTATTATTAATTTAAAAGCACCACTAACACTCTCAACGCATAGTTGATGGCTGTTTCAGCACGCACACATGTGTAGAGAGTGTTGGTGGTGCTTTTTAAATACATAGCAGCGTTTTGAAATGTGAAGGCGCGGGACTTTAGATAGTAGAAGATCTCTAATCATTATATGGATAACCATAGATAACCATAGAGCGACTATTCATGTTTTCATTCATTAATACACTCAACATCAATGAATTCGGGTCACTTTGTACGGAAAATGCTATACTAAGTGACCCAAATTCATTGCTGTTGAGTGTATGAAGAATTAATGAAAATAGCGATATTTTTGACGGCTGTTTGCGACGTTGCCAACTTTCGGAATAAACCCTCTTAAAAACGACAATTTTTCCGAACTGTCTATCGACACGCCAAAAACACACTAAAACCGATTCAGCAACTTCCGAAATAAAAATGGAGACAAACAACGGATTGAATACCATGATCGCGAATGGTGCAGGCATTCTTAAACATGTTCAAAGGTTTATAATGGAGAGATATTTTAAATCGCAGCCGTCAGTTTAAAACTAAACTAGCATGCAATGGCACATAGATAACTCTGTAATGGCCGTCTCGTGTTGCCAGCCATATTAAGGCCTGAAACATTTAAAATTTAAACCCCGGGCGTGGGTAAAAGCATTCTGTTTTATAGATAAAAGTGTTTTTAAGTTTTAGTCACGGTGAATTAAAGGTAAACATAGTTTTACGGCCATTGTTTACGGTTGTGTTAATCGGATGCGTTTTTTACTTTTTATTGTGACTGTGTTTGTGCACTGGATATGTACCGGAATGTCTCTGCTAGTTAAAACTTTTTAACTTATTTCTGCGTTGACGGATTGTAAAGTTTGGTTGCGTCGGTGACTAGTTTATATTTTAACATTATTTTCGGTATAGAAACATGCGTGTGTTGCAAAATTAACTATATCAAAGATGTGTTTGAAGTTCTCAAACACTGGGACTGTTTTTGAAGTAGAACCAATCCTACCTATTAATTGTACCTGTCGGATGTAAAAAGCTGGTTGTGTGACGAATGGTGTACTAAGATTTTCCTGGCGCCTAGTTTGACTGGGGCTCATGACTACAGATTCCCAATCCTACAGATTCTCTAATCTACGGATTCCCAATTTAACAGATAACCAATTACACAGGTTCCCAATTTAACAGATAACCAATTACACAGGTTCCCAATTCTACATATTCTTTATTCCACAGTTTCTTATCTGACTACTATTTTACCGGTAAGGGTCCACTCAGTCCGTTAGGTGTGAATGTAGGTTAGGTTCGTTAGTTATCTATATACGCCCGAAGGGCAAACTACCTAGAAATAGGGGCCCCGCGTAGCGGGGACCCGTCGACCCAGTTACATTCCTTGTATTATTTTGTAGAATACCAATTATGTAGAATTGGGAATCTGTGGAATTGTGAATATGCAGAATCAATATTCTGTAAAATTTAAATTATGTAGAATTGGGAATCTGTACACTTGGGAATGTGTAGAAATAGAAATCTGTAGACATGGTATTCTGTAAAAGAAATCTGTAGAACTGGGAACAATTCCCTAGTTTTGTGTGTTTTGTGTTTCGCTGAACTGTCTCCTGGACGATGTCAAATGGGCTGATTGTCTAATTTTATCTTACACTTTAAACGCGCTTATCTTGTATATTTATTTATTCAGCGATCTCAGAAACGGCTCTAAAGATTTGGACGAAATTTGGAATATAGGGAATTACGGGGGCGACAAATCGATCTAGCTAGGTCTCATGTCTGAAAAAACTCATTTTTAACTATTTTCACCCGAGCAAAGCTCGATGCCCAGGTCCCTTTATTTACTTGTTCATACCATTTAATCGTATTTCCTATAGCTCCATTTCCATTGTATTTTTTCTTAAACATAATCGGGTAGCTCATAAATTTTTCTTTCAAGGCTTGCGAATCTCTGACCGCCCACTAAACTTGTTCAATTTATTACGAGAAAAACTTGATCCCAGCCGGAACACGTCACCTTTCGGTGGCCATATTTGAAAAGTTTTGATACTAGCGGAAAGCTCCCACTAAAAGTGTATTTATTGATTTTAATTTATAGTCAAGCTTGAAACTTTAGTGGTGTCGTTGTAGTGTGAGAATAACAAAGTATAATTTCGGCACTTTTTTTTTCTGTAGCAATTTGAATTTGAAGGCTTTTTAATATTTCTAATCTAACGTTTGAAATAAAAATATGCTTAACTGCGAAGAAGCACATTTTAGACTAGGTAGATAAAGTTAATTTATAGTGGCCTATATGTATAGTAAAATTTGAATTTTACGCTTATCACATAATTGGCGAAGTTAACGTACTTATATATACCTACCATTAAAAAAACGAAATGCTGTGCAAAAAATTACATTTCTTAATATAGAAATTTAAAATTAAGTACAAAGTCAATCATCATAACTTCTGGCATATTATTAAAACCGTTTGAAATGAAAATAACTCCATCAGAATTTAATGAAAAACCTGCAAAGTGAACTGCAAAACTTATCTTGTAGTTTGTCCCCTTACAAGTGTCAGGACGCGGAGGAAAAACGGGTAATTATTCAACGCTGGGGACATTAATTCCGAGACCCCACGACGGCGGCCATAAATATAAGCGATGGGATAGCCCGGGATAAACCGGGGCAATTATATCCCGGGATATTTTAACCGCTGCTCGCCGGGTATCTCGGGAGTCTACCAACTGGCTATTTCTACATTGCGAAAATGTTCAGATGGACACAGTGCGCTTCCGTATTATAATCATAAAAATATTGACAAAACACGAAATAGAACATGTTCTATTTATGTAGATGTAGGTATGCAGGCTAATCCTACCAAATAGGTATTCGCTAACCTGCCGCCAAGTAGTTGTGTCGATGTAAGAGGTAAAACGGTGAAATTACTGGCATAGGGGCATTCTAAGGCATTACCATACTAAATTTTACAAAATTGGTTCTACAGTTTGTGCTTTTTGTCTAAATTTTATTGATGTCTAAATTAAGACCACTCTTAGGTGGATAAATGTAATTTTACCTAAGCACTAATAAAACTCAATCACAAAGGCTTCTTCGCTTAGGTATATCACATATCAGTTCCAATAATCCATTAAACTGATTGCCATTCTAATAAGCCCCGTATCCTCGTAATAAAAAGATTCAATTTCGTCGGCACCTCTTCATCTCCCTGAATGGGTCGATTACGCAGCCCGTGCAATAGGTACTGCTCATTTTAAGGGGAGGAAATTTTCTTTGGCAATAAGACTAAATTTGTAACAGTCCTGCTGGCTTCAATCAGCAAAATATTTTTTTTTTTATGACATTATATTAGTGAAATTTTATCCCATTATTTTTATTTGGTTTTCATTTCATGATCGCTTGAATTATAAGCAACCTTTATAATGCTTTCTCTAAGTCAGTTAAAAAGATACCCATGTTATAATTATATGGAACCCTTTCATCATGGGGTTTATAACCAAACCAGCCAGTAGGGCATAAAAAAACTCTTGAGGTGGGAAAACTATGTAGTAACAATTTCATGTTAAAAACTTATCATAATCGCAGTGTTCATTTAAAGCGAGCCGAACAATCGAAAGCATGACTGGCGCGAGTAACCACGCTTAGTGGCCGTCATCACGCGATGTGTTCGGATCTGACGGTTTCATTAGCCTTACTTTAAATTGAACTTTCTTACCTGTGATTATTAAGCCTTTTTTGGATTTTTCTTTCGTATTTGAGCACGTGTTTTGCACCCAGTTTAATAACGATCACGTCGTTTGCGCCGTTTGGTTGAGAATTTTGTTTTAAGTTTTGATTTTCAGCTGCGATAGGAGTTCAAGTTAAAACAGTGACTGACGTAGATATCGGTACCGATCTGAAACGTTATGTGGCCTGATTAAGTTGAAGTACCATAACTAACAATTTTCTGATTTATTTATTTAAACTTCATTGCACATACAAAATGTATACAATTAAATTTAATTTACAATTATTTAATTTCATTTATTTTCGTCGAATAATAATGACGAACTTAAAAAACTTCTTACAGTCTCTTTATTATTTATAAACGTACTATAAAATAATGAATCATGTGCCAAGCTTTTATTCTTTCGACCACCGCAAATGTTTGGGTAATCTTACTTTAAACGCGCTAATCTTGTATATTTATCTGTTTATTTATTTCTTTACATCACCCTTGGCCGTAAAGTGGGATTTTCTGCCCGCTACGCGGAGAGAAAATCTCACTTTTTGGCCAATGCAAGATGTAAAACTTTTGACAAACCACGGGCGGTAATTCGTAAAGCCCCAGATCGCATATTTATGGCCCTCACCTTCGGCTCGGGCCACAGAAACCTGCGATCTGAGACATTTACGAATTCACCACCCTAGGTTTGTAATGTACTATTACCTATTTATTGATTTATCCAAGCGATCTCAGAAACGGCTCTAACGAAACGGATTAGTTTACGGGGGCGACAAATCGATCTAGCTAGGTGTCATAACTGAGTAAACTCGGTTTTGGCTATTGTCACCCGAGCAAAGCCCGCCCGCCCAGATACTTGTAAGTGTAAGTCCAAGTTTAACAGACTTCTTGTACCAAAGTGTAGAACTTACTAACACCTATAAACATCGAGAGACGGCTATCACGAGCTGCACTCCATTCTCATTAATCTGAGAAGCGCTCACGTTCACGACGTAACAAAAAGCCAACTATGTCGCAACTTACCACCTCCTAAGTCCAGCAGTTACCGTAAACGCTCGCTTGATAAGCTTACAATACGCTGTTAACTAGTTCCTAACCCACTAAACATGCAACTTACCTGCCCGCTAACTAAATCACAAGCAACCAACGTAACGCGACCTCCATCTGGAGGGAACTGAACTAAACTTAAATCTTAACTCTTCAATGGTAGAGGCCAATTTTGTTTGGTGCGGGATTGCATGTTTAAATACAAATTTCATGTCACGTTCACTGACATAATAGGAATCGGCTGTTGTGTGACTCGCGAGGGACTCGGAGTACATGATACGAAATCGATTCTCGTCATCCTTTTCCATCTAATACGTCTTGATTGTAGTGTAAAAGAGATGCCTGTCGCTTTCCGAATGTCAGCGGTTTTGATGGTTTTATCGATTCGTCAACACTTGACAAGTTGGAATATTGTAAATACTGATGAAAGATGTTTTTGCACCTAAATATCGGTAGGAATCAAAAACGCAATTTAGTAACCTAATGGAAATTTGTTAGCACAGACGTAGATCTATAATAATAAAAATATATGCAGTATGCTTAATCTGCGACTAACAAGGTCTTTGTTACGTACAACAAAGACCTCAATTCCCAAATTTGCACAAAGCCCGTCATATCCCTCCTAGTAACTTTATCTTCCTAAGTATGTGACGTAAAAGCAATTTATATTTCTTAAAAGACGGCTCGAAGTCTTGCTTAGATTAATTGCGTCGTGTAGACCAGGGACGGAGAAATAGAAACGCGTTTATCCTTATCTTGCGTTTGATGTAGAATGGGAGTTTATTTGAGAATCCCCTACATTCGCAGCTGCAATATTGCATAAGACAAGCGTAGTTACGGAATTATGTAAGCAATATTATACAATAACTTGTTATGCAAACCCGTTCAGGCTGCTTGGTGAAAAGACACTGTAGGCTAATTTACTGCCACGTCTTCTCTGAGGTCATGAGACCGGTGACAAGAGAAGATAGTTCTCCTCTGTTGTTTGAAAATCATTATCATCATCATTCTCTTGCCCTTTTCCCACGTTATGTCGACATAACATGTTTTCTTCTTCCATTAGCTCCTATCAGCAGTCATCTCTGCACTAACGTCTTTCATACACAATTTACACATATCATCCTTCACGCAATCCATCCCCACCTTCCTAGGTCTACCTCTATCTCTATATCCATCCACAGGCGTTTAAAAAATAAATAATGTCGTTAAATATCTTCAAGATTGTAACATACCTTTATTACCTATTCATCATATTATGATTCAAATTGATGAACGATCAAACAATGATGTTCAATCAAAATAATTGAACATCATTGAAAGGAAGGTTTGGTACTACTTTTTTAGTACTTATAGGTAAGTAAGAAATAGGGTTGGGATAGTCGGCTGCCCAGGCGAGCTCATGGCAGATTGGGAACATACGAGTACACCTCAGAATTCGAAGATGCATGCGTCCCTCATGATTTATTCGTTTACCTAAAAGCTCAATTATAAAATTTTACTATATCAAGTTTAAGCGTTTGATCCTCCGGCTCTATCCCAGAGAGGTGGAGGATAAATAAATACCTAGAATAGCTTGGGAATTTGTGGAACTTTCTATTGATTCCAGAAGCGCCTTAGCCCAGTCTACCCTTAGCCTCGTCTAAGCCGCCCTCATGAAGATTGATGGTCCCCGTGACTCGGCCCGGCTGATTGACGCCGCAATCTACTTCATTGGCGTTTTTAATTTATCCAGTGTTGTCTCCGAGAATTGATTCGCTTCGATACGTTTATCGACTGTCTGTACTTCACGCCTCGTGAACCGAACACTTCACTTGAAAATTGGTTTCTTTTCAATGGCTTTTAGAATAACTGTCTAGCCAATTGAAACTGAACGTGTCAGATTCTTTCATAACAAAAAGACTTAGCGAAGAGAGTCGGGGGCAAATTTTGCATTATGAGTAGGAAATTCATGAATATTCCGAATGCAAAAATGAAAACATATTAATTGAATGTTATATAGTACCAAAATAAATATACAACATGCTGCGTCAAAATGCGTCTCGAGATCTCATCAAGTTAAATTAGATTATTTAACCTAAAAAAAAAATAGAAGCATCAAACGTTTATATACCAAAAACGCCTAAAACTTGATAAAATCCAAAGTGAAAAGTGCAAATCGCGGCAAAATGAATGGCGCCATCAATTCAGGTTACGGCGCAGGTGTTGCCGCGCCGGCCCGTTCGATGGACACCGAGCGAGATACAAAGTTCATGTTTTAGAGTTAGAGCACAGAATATCTAATAGTACTAGGTACTACATCCTAGCGAGCCAGCTATGGGCATGAGTATCCTCCGCCTATGACGCTTTTTTACTACCTCCAGGGAATGAATGTTGAATCTACGAGTATAAACACGTTTTAATCAGTTAAATATAGAAGACGATGATGAAGACATTTTCATGCTGATATTTACTTACAATCGATTCGATAATATTTCGTATACAAACATGTTCATGCTTAAAATCTAGGCATGTAGTTGTAGGATATCAAAGATTACTTGTACCTGTAGGACTGGTGATCTAAAATAAAAGATGAAAAAATTGACGAAATAATTTATTTCTGTTTTATTTTCAACGTACTTACTGCAAGCTCAAACCTTAAATATTCTGAACAACTCAGTGCACAAATAGAACTTTCCTTTAGACAACCTCAAGTCAAGTGAAGCTTTAATTAAAGTCCGGATGTAGCTCTCCCAATACCGGCCATGAAACTAGCGAGTAAACGACATATAATTATTTTTAAAGTAAAAACTTCTTTAGCGGCGCTGTGCACTTTTTGTGACGGGGAAAAAATGTTAAACTCGCGACAGATCACGTGACCGTAAGACGGACACGTGACCTGATCGAAAACTGTCACAATGTCTTTGAAGCCAGTAGACCGCCGGCGCGACGTAGGAGAGGAAGTATACCCCTCTCTTTCTACCGCGCGGCGAAAATGTATGCCTGTGCAAGTTTCCACTTCTGCCGGCACTCCCGGAGTACAACCCGTTGTTTTTTACAATGCATATGCTCAGAAAATGCCATTTGGTCAACATAAACCCAGAAAGTTTTTAATTTCTTAATTAGATATAGGTACACATCAAATACTTCTTATGAACAAATTTGACTTATTTCCTCGCATGATGCATTAATTGTAAAACGTTGAGTGACACTCGTGCGAATAGGTAATTCCCAACTTTACTTGTGACTTTGTAAATCTCGATAACGATTTATTAATTCTCGCCTTTGTTGGTGACTTTCGCGGCCCGACTCCAAATTTGATTGAAGCAAAGAAACAAAAGACAGGCAATTTATTGCGAGCGCCGGAGTCAAGACTAATAAAGGATTCCCTAATATTTCAAACTCAAACTTTAATATGCAGCAACTTCGCTGTACAATGGATCTTAATAAGGACTTTATTGTTGTCTAATTACAATCGAAAATATGTTTGTTATTTTTAATTTATTTAGAGCAAAACAAATATAATTTGAGTAATAAGTGCGCTATTATAGCTATGACTTGCTGTTGGTAGGTTGGTATTATCAGGGCAATTGAGAGGGCTATGCTCGGGGTTTCTCTGCGTGATAGAATCAGAAATGAGGATATCCGCAGTAGAACTGGGGTCACCGACATAGCCCGAAGAATTGCGAACCTTAAGTGGCAGTGGGCGGGGCACATTGCTCGCAGGACTGATGGCCGATGGGGCAAGAAAGTCCTGGAGTGGCGTCCGCGAACTGGTAGACGAGCTGTCGGTAGGCCTCCAACAAGATGGAGTGACGACCTTGTAAAGGTCGCGGGAACGCGGTGGATGCGAGTGGCACAGGACCGGTCTGAGTGGCGCGCCATGGGGGAGGCCTATGTCCAGCAGTGGACGTCTATCGGCTGAAATGATGATGATGATGATGATGATGATTATCAGTTGCTAAAATGTGGTTTTGCAGTCTTTTGTGGCACATGCATTTTTAAATTCGCATCTTTAAGTCGTATGACTATCATGACCGACTACTACTACTACTTCAGCCTATTTGCGTCCCACTGCTGGGCACAGGCGTCCTCTCATCACGAGAGGGTTGGGCTATAGTCCCCACGCGGGCCCAGCGTGGATTGGGGACTTCACACACATCTTTGAATTACTTCGCAGATATGTGCAGATTTCCTCACGATGTTTTCCTTCACCGAAAAGCTCAGTGGTAGATTCAAATTGAATTATCATGACCTTTTTTATTAGAATTCCTAGAACTTACTTACCTACGTGCATTATTCATTGTAAGTAAAGTACCTACATTAAAAAAAAACACGTGTGGAACTTCTGTAATACTTATCTTCTGTTTAATAAACGTATAGGTTATCATTATGCAATTTTCTAGTAATAGGTACTTAATATTTTAAATGTGAAAGTGTGCTTGTTTGTGTGTTTTTCCTTCACGTCGCAAGGACTGGACCGATTTGGATGAATTTTGGTATGGAGATACTTTAATAGATATGATACTTTTTAGGGTTCCGAAGTCCACAAGGAACCCTTATAGTTTCGCCATGTCCGTCCGTCCGTCCGTCCGTCCGTCCGTCTGTCCGCACTATTGCTCTGAGATGCTTAGGTCTAGAGAGCTGTAATTTGGCATGAATATGCATATTAGTTACGCTGACAAAGTGGTACAATAAAATTTTGAAATATATTTTTTTATAGGGTACCTCCCCTACTCGTAAAGTGGGGATGTAATTTTTTTTCTTGCGTACCCCATGGTGCGGCATATCGTTGAATAGGTCTTAAAAAAATATTGTGGGTTTGTTAAAACCATTTTTTGATTAAGTGATGCGTTAGTGAAATATTAAGCTTTAAAGTGCTATTTTTTGTTAGAGTCACGGGTCCCCCCCCCCTGCCAGCTAAATGGTGGTATTTGGATGGCTGAAAAAAATCACGGTTGTGGCATATATAACGTAGTTGAAAGGAAAACTATCAGAGCTAAGTAGGCTGTACAAACTTACGAGTAATAGTCGACCAACTTATAATGATGATTTTTCTCGAGCGGCAGGGGCGTCGGGCGGGCACGTCATACCACAGGCTAGTTAGGATGCTAATAAGTCTTAGAAAGGTACTGTGGGCATCCTAAACTTCGGAAACCTATAATTTGCGCGTGGCCCGACACGCACTTGGCCGGTTTTTTTATCTCGATATTTCTACAAGGAACGGGTTTTCTACCAGGTTTTAAATACTTCTATAACTATATCCATCTGTATAGTATCATAGGGTACGCAAATTCTAAGTCTACGCGGGACGAAGTCGCGAGCATCGGCTGGTAAGTGAATAAATATGCAGCTAACTAACCGGGTCCACGTGTTTCTTTTAATTAAAGTAAATAGCCGACAAACCGGTTTAACTCCCGCAGAAATTGTTCGGTAATTTATTCCGGCAAGTTGCCCTTTCATAATTATAAATTACTAATTAACGGCCTTTGTAAACGATACCAATGGTTTCTGAGTCGCTATCGGGTACCTTGTAAATACAATTTTGCTGAGGTTTACTTTAAACCATTTATCATTTAGCCATTTGAGTAAGTACACGTTTTTTTTTTAAATAAAACGTTTTTCAAACCTCAGAATATTTAATAGTACTACATACATACAGAACGGGCACGGAATCACCCGCCTGAATCTAACCGGCGCGCAACTCGCGCCTAACACGCCCTTACCGTCATTTTGTTTCATCCGGAGATGGAGAGTGAATCATTGACCCGCGTAGTGGTACACAAACATTTACAAGTGTATAGACGTCCTCACACGCACACAGACGTCCTCGCACGCAAAGATTGACACTTCATTCGAATTGTGTTCGAAATCGTTCTTTTATAGGCCGTGTCCGCCGTGTGATCAAACACCAACAAACTGCGAATTCGTTCCCTACAAAGTTGTTTAGTTTACTTTTTTAACATTTATTTATCAGAAAAAAACTACTTGGTTTATATTAGATTTTTGCGAAACTGCTTGACAGTTTGTTGGCGAATAGTACACTCTTACATTATAAGAACCTGCTGTGTTTCGTCGAACTTGATACTGACCTCGCAGTATGAAGGAGGTGATTAAATGTACCTACTAAATAAATCTGACCACAAATCCCAACATTGCTCGCAGGACTGATGGCCAATGGGGCAAGAAAGTCCTGGAGTGGCGTCCGCGAACCGGTAGACGAGCTGTCGGTAGGCCTCCAACAAGATGGAGTGACGACCTTGTAAAGGTCGCGGGAACGCGGTGGATGCGAGTGGCACAGGACCGGTCTGAGTGGCGCGCCTTGGGGGAGGCCTATGTCCAGCAGTGGACGTCTATTGGCTGAAATGATGATGATGATACAATCCCAAGGTAGGTACATCTAGACCGAGAAGAAGACGACAGACTTGCTGCACAGCTTTTTGAGTATCGAGAAGGAAGTGTAAAAGAATAGTGATAGTTCAAACAGAAAAATCTCAATAAAGCTAAGAATTGCCGACTCAGCTTCAAACCATTAAATTGTAACTCCAAATTCGTTTCCAGCTCAACGTTTATTGTTTCCATCGCTAGCTTCCATTCTACATGCCATCAAATAAGTAGTTTCCATTTTATTCGTCACAAAAACTCTTTTATGGTTGTACCAAAAATATTTGCAGCAGTCTACAAGAGCGGGTCGGGCCGAGTGGAACGCTTACACTTTTACGGTTATTGTTCTACGTGTTAACGGACTGCTAACTGCAGGTTGCACGCCGTTTAATCCTTTCAGCTTTCTCCTGCGGGAATTGGAGTCACTGACCGCAGCATTTTGTAGATTCGGTTTAATTTCTTAAGGGCTTTCGTTGATTAAGTGGAAAGAAGAACATGGTTGAATCCAATGAAAACTAACGAATGCAGTAGTGGTGATGTAATAACACTACATAATTATTATTTAACTAGCCGTTTGCCCGCGACTTCGTCCCGCGTAGACTTAGAATTTGCGTATCCGGTGATACTATAGTATATCTAGATGGTTATAGTAGTAAAAGTGTTTGAAACTGGATATCGGGATAAAAAGTCCAAATCCAAAACACAGGCTTCGGCTTATTTTGGATTCCAGAGACTTTCACTGGTGTTTTAGTTTAACTTTCGGTCAACCTATGTGAAGAATAGTAAATATATGTATCTCTTAAAAATGTAAATAGGTTAAGAAAGAACAAATAAATTTATTATTATTTTTTTTTTTTAAAAAAGTACCCTATGTTATTTCCAGGGTTTCAAGCTATCGCTATACCAAATTTCATCCAAATCGGTCCTATCGTTGCGACGTGAAGGAAAGACAAACAAACAAACACACTTTCACATTTATAATATTAGTATAGATTTACATCGCCGCCCAACTAAAGAGTATTAGGTTGTATTGTTAGTGCTGTGTTACCAAAATATTCGCAAAATATGGTGTAAAACTTGAAAATTTCACTTACAAAAAAATTCATCCACTAAAGAGATGGCTGAAGTCGGTCCTAAGTTGTATCTCGTTATTAGAAGAAAATCGGTAAGGGGCTCGAAAATTATCCGCTGATTCGGCATCAGAAGAATGTCGGTTTTTTTTAAATTTTGTTTATCTCACGCTACGCTATAATAATAATCAATTAATTATCTACACGCATGTTTAACGCATCATAGAGAGTTTATGATATCCTCTACGATGTGTTAAAAAACCGCAAATTATGACCGGTATTAAGATAAACGGTTTAGTTAGAACAGATTTCTTATATGTGAAAATGTTGTTATGGCCGTTTCATAAAACCCCACTCGTGTTCTAAGGACCTTTATTACATAAACTACTAGGTATTATTAATTCAATGAAATAGTACACTCATATTAAACACACTATCAACGGGACTTAATCGCGTAAAAACTATTTATATTTTACCTCGACGTTTCGGCCGCGATGCAACGGCCGTGGTCACGAGAAGACCACGAGAAGTTTTTACGCAATTAAGTCCCGTTGATAGTGTGTTTAATATGAGTGTGTATCGCGAAAGTTTGAGACAATAAAGAGTACACTGTTATTGAGAGACTCCCGCAGTGAGCTATAACACCGTGGACCTCCGGACCCTTGTTCGGAGGGTCTGCTGACGTGTCACGTCAATTTATATCGAACGGCATTTCTCTCGATACAGTCCGGACGTATCCCATCTCCTGAGACCCAAGCACTCTAGGAGCGGGCGAGAAAAATGAAAATTGACACTTTCGGGATCTTGTGAGGACAATGTCTGAAGTTAAAACGTGTTGCTGTGCTTCTGAAGTAAGTATTGATAGTTTTCAAATAAGACACATGACGACACTTATTTTACTTCTCGTACCTTTCAGCGTTTTATTAGAGGGAATTGTTATTGAAAGAGCGAGATAGTTCTTTACTTTTTGATTAAATTTAAGTCTGCTTTAAGCGATATTATCACTGTATGAAAAGTCGGTGGTGGGGGATACGAAAACGATCGCAGCGTGTGAAGTTTTCAAATAGAAAATGTTGCGTATTTATTTGCATTGCATTAAGTACAGTGGACGTCAAAGAGATATTTACACTTTTCGACCTTAATACAATAGAATAGAGTGAAAAATTGTAAACACTAAACATCTCTTTGACGTCTACTGTACATCTGGAGCGAGTAGCGTCATCCGAGTCTTCTTTTGTCTTTATCTCTCGTTATGAGGTTAGATAAAGAGAGATACAAGCCTCTTACGCCACAAAATCTGGTCACAGTGATGGCGCCGTCGACTTCGCCTCCGCTAATTGGTGTCGTCGTCGTGGACACTGCCAATAACCTATCGAAAACCATCATCATCATCATTATTTCAGCCGAAAGACGTCCACTGCTGGACATAGGCCTCCCTCAAGGCGCGCCACCGGGCGGGCAAAGCAGACCAGTTTCCCGCGACCTTTACAAGGTCGTCACTCCTTTGAAAATAAATTGTCCAAAGTCTACGTAGGTACTATTGCTAAACAAGCACATTCTTCCGGAACCAAAGCTGTACCTATTTATTCGCATCTTGAGCATATCTCCCATCTGATCGATCTCTGGCGCGGCTCGCGTGCAGCGATCTGCGACTAGATTGTTCCGAACAATCGCTCGACGTATATGGAGCGTGTCGCTATGCTAGTAGATATCGTACGCGTTACTGTTCCCTTTGAACTAAACACACATTTCTCACTATTAGCTTTTGCTCGTGTCTTTATCTGCGATGACATTTCTATTAACCTTTGTTACAGACAACATAACTCTTTGCATGTTAACTTTTCATATATTTAAGACTGGCCGGTTAGACACTCATGTTTTCTTTTTCTCTTCACTTTTGACATATTTTCGTACGTATATGCTCCTCATATTAAATTAATTGTATATTATAAATCTTCTTCTATTTTTTACACCTTACACCCTATGATTTAGATGTAAAAGGCAAAAAATATTCCTTAGTGGCCTGTACAAGTTCTCATCCTTCTGAGTCCTTGGGTTCTTTTTCTGTCAGTACTTAGCAGTTTTAAGTGCACCAATAAAGTCGCTATGAGCAATAATGGTTAGGACGTAATGATGATCATCATTAAATCAGCTTAGTAAATCACATTTATATGCTGAAGTTTGTCAATAATTATTGATCACCTCTGTTCAAATGACACAGGAAGACTCCGTGTGGTGATCCTAGAGAGTATTTGTTCTTAGCATCTATTTTCTGTTCTTAGCATCTCTTTCCTTATTTCAAAGTAGGCTCTCATACTAGATCCGAAACTTTATGTCCGAAAACCTGCAAATATTATTCACTAGCTTCTGCCCGGAGCTCAAACTATGTATTTCCATGCCTCATCAAAATCGATCCAACGATTTAAGCGTGAAGACGATTTCGTAATATACAAATTGGTCAAGAGATTTAAGACAGAAAGACACACAGACAAACAGCGTTAGTTTTGCATTTATAATATGAGCACTTAAGTTCTTTGTCGAACAATCTCCTCGCCTATTGAGCACATGTGCCATGAAACATGGGCCGGATGGATGGCTGGCGTATGTCTTGTAGCACGTAGTGCCTGGCAGGCGGCCCAACGCCGTTATGGCGGCGCCGCACTTGGCCATAGGGGCCTCTTGTCATCTTCATAAAGACTGATGACATGCCATGCAGTGAGTTAAAACTTGACGGTCATAAAAATTGCCAATTTCAATCGCTTAGTGAAGTATAATACGTGTATACGATCGATGGGTTAAATTCTCATGTGATAATTTCATGGCTTTGTCTTGCTTAGGTATATGAAAACCTATTTGCCTTTTTTATGTCATCGGTATTGACAAACACAGCCCACCTGATGGTAAGGGATCACTGCGGCCCATGGACGCCGAAATCCTATGATCTCCAACTAAGAAACCATAACATCTCGAATGCGTTGCTTACCTATAGGCCTAAGATGGAATGCAACTGTGCCAGAAATTTCACCGGCTGCCTTAACCGTCTACCGAAACATAACCGTGCGAGCACTGCTATTTGGCGGCAGGTTAGCGGGGAAAGACGGTGGTACCCCCCCGAACGGACCTAGCAGCAGGCCCTACCAATAGCAAAAGATTTAATTAGATTTAGATTAGATGGAAAGTTTATTTAGAACTAGCTACTATAAATTTTCAAACACATGTTTGTTACTAACAGGTAGGAAATCAAACTTACTAATAAAGCATACTTTTACTTCAGGAAAATTAATACATTTCTTAAAATGCGGTCTTTATAAAGATGCCCTCAATTATCTGCACATCTTCTTAGACCACCCTCCGACAAAGCCCCAGCCATTCTCAACTGCGCCTCATTACCAGCGGCTCATTTCCGTCGCTGGTCCGGCGGAGCGCGAAACAAAGCCTTCAAAATAAGGGCCCATGTAAATAATGCCCAATTTTTTCAAAGTGTCTCATCACGGGATGAGAGGGTATTATATCGTATAATAATTGCACCTCTCTTCAGCTCGTAGGTACATTTTTCTTGTCGCTCAAGAAATTAAATCGTCACGGTAGAATGACAAAATAACTCAAGATTTGGTGGTATGTACTTCTGAAATTTCATGAGCAAATTGTTTTAACTTCGTTTGGTACAGGCCACCCCACCATCACCATCAACAGCCTGTTACGTCACGTCTCTTTGCTGGTAACAAGCCTCCTATTATTTTGAGAGATGCTAAAGGAAAATTGTTTACCGGTGGTTAGTATCTGGATGCAGTATGCGTCCGGCATTTACCACCAAAGAGCTGAGTGTTTGCATCCTTACGAATCTTATGATTCCTTACGAGTATGAACATATGTCACTTTACCATCAGAGGTGGGCTATGTAGGTACCTACATATACCTACAGTAGGTAACTTGTCAATCAATTCTTTGAAATTTAAGTCCACAGTCTGCAGTGACAGTAGGTTTCCAATGATTTGTAATTATTCCTATGCCCAGAAGCAGGAGGGCGTAGGGGGCTGTTACGATGATAGTTTTTATTTCTTCAAATCATAATTTTAGAAGCTTTTTCCACTCGATTTAACGGTGAAACCGAAATAATAATATCTCTTTCTTTTTAACCAGGAACCGTGAAAGCCTGTCAAAGGTGTTTGCCTGACCTATTTCTTTTGTGGCTTATAAAAATAGGGGTTATTACTTGACATTAAGGCGGACTGATTCGGCGCTGTCTACGATCAAGATTGATAGCGAGCTCGCGGGAGTGGTTTCTCGTGTTTGAGGCCAAAGTTTTCAGTTGAGAAACCAATACAGGATTGGACGTGTGATTGTCTAACTTTATAAATACACCAATAACGCCAGGCAAAAGTCAACTCTGTCTTCCTAAGATAAGTCTCACATTATTTAAATCGCAGAGCGTATTTTCCAATAGGATTGGCAGGATAAAATTAGCTGTAACAAAATCGATGAGTTGTCAATTTATTGCTATTAAAAATATCTCTCGAGATCCAAAATTGTAAAAACACTAAAATTTGTTATATTCTTTCACTGACAAATATATTTTTCAATGCCATATGGACTGCTCACGAATGGATTTTAATACCACTAGATATCTGTTTTTGTACAGGTTTGTATAAAGGGATTTCAGGGCAGTAGTGAGTTGACAGTTCAGTACCGCCGACGTCTCAATTCAGACGACATCCCCTAGCGCGTTCGCGGCATTTCATGTGTTAAGCAAGGGGCAGTTAGTTTGGCAAAGCATAAGCAATATAACCGAGATTTGTGCGCCTAGTTCAACACACAGATACCACTCTCTGTAGAGATCTTCTACTATCTAAAGTTCCGCGCCTTCACATTTCAAAACGCTTCAATTTTTTCATTATTATTTAAAAAGCACCACCAACACTCTCAACGCACAGTTGATGGCTGTCTCAGCACGCACACATGTGCTGAGAGTGTTGATCGTGCTTTTTAAATACATTGAAGCGTTTTGAAATGTGAAGGCGTGGGACTTTAGATAGTAGAAGATCTCTACTGTCTTCGTAATTGATCTATTACGAGTGTAAGCAAGAATTCACAAACAGTCGGAGAAAAATGGCCCGTCAAAACCGTTTGGCCTTCGTTGTAAAGAGGCGTTATTAGCATATTAGAACGTATTTTCTAATGTCAGTTTGCTCCATATATTTTGATATTCTATTAGGCACTGTTCGTCTATTATATGTTGTAAGTGGTATTAAACAGCATTAGGCTAGAACCCCACTGCTGCGCGTATTCGAGGTGGGTACAAAAACGCTTCGTCTCAAAATATTCGTAGATACTTCCATAGCAACGCTATACACACGGTCCATACAATGTCTCCAAGTAGAGCGCGTGCGAGCGTAGCGTACGCAGCATTGGGGTTTCGGTTTTACCCTACATTATTTGATTTGTAGTTTATAATACAAACAGGCGAACAGCCGATTTGCGCGCCGCGTTAAATGGGTAAATATTGATGTTCGGAGTGTACGCTGACGCGTAACTGGTAAAGAATAAGAACGCGGTAAACACCGATGGACCAGTACGAAAGGTTTACGAGTCCTTATTATCTCGATCCAAAAGAAAATCGAGTAGAATTATTCCTAGCAAAGTTTACTTTTGTAAAAAACTTCGTTTTTAAAGACACTTTGCATAAATAAATTACACATATTAGGACTAGAAAGCAAATAAATACTTGCATTTTATTATTTACTCAGGCCATAATATTTTACAGAAAACAAAAAGGACGCGGAAATTATTTACTAATTTAACTTTTCTCACTTTTCATTGTTTTATTGTATTCTCAGAGTGATTTTAGAGTGCGTTAGGCGATCCGCAACGTGTCTTGGCGATGCTTGTTGTGTAGCGGCGTCTTACCTACTCTGACACAATGCAGAGCACTGGTGATGTTTATTCGGGTCATACACAGCCGGTCAGCCACCAACCGTCGCCAAAATGTAGGTACTTAGAAGAGCGACTGGAGAGATCATCTAGGTTAGGTATTTACTTATATTAAATCTGAATTGAAGTATGCAAGAGTCGTAGCAAATGGAAAGAAGTGGTCTCTGCCTACCCCTATGGGAAAAAGGCGTGATATTATGTATGTGTATGTATGTAAATCTGAATTGCGTTATTTAACCTCCTTTTGATTACCTACATCGGAAATCGATACTGCAATCCAATCAAAAAGTCAATTAAAAAAAGAAATATTAGTATTGGGAGATTTCAAAAAAATGCAACAGGATGGAAGCTTTTAAGACCGGTCGCAAATTATAAGTTTCTGACAGGTTTTCATTTATAATGTGCGGCCGGTTTTAAGGGGCAAATAACGGCCATGTTAAAAAAGATGCCATACTGCAGACTCAGGAAGCACTGTTGCGAGCTAAGGAAGTGGTCGGAGAAACTCCTCGGCTAACCCATCAAACACGCCCTTTGAAGTGGATCGCGCCGATAGCGGCAAAGGCCAACTCCGCAAACAAATTATTGATGCTGATGGGTTCTTTATTATGATGAATCCATTTCGCTTCGTTACCTGCCTACTGAACGAATCTATTGATTGATACGAAAGATTTTTAACGCTTTGATGACTTTCAAGACAGTTTCAGCGGTTGTTCAAAATGCTTTCCTAACTCAACGAAATTCGATTGTTACTATGCTTTACCTTCGTTTGTCAGCCATACTAATATTATAAATGTGAAAGTGTGTTTGTTTGTTTGCTTATCTGTTTGTTTGTCCTTCCTTCACGTCGCAACGACGGGACCGATTTGGATTTGGTATCGAGATAGTTTGAAACCCTGGGAATACTTAACATAGAATAACATACTCTTTATCCCGATATTTTGACGGGAACGGAATTGTCTACGGGTCAAACCGGTTTCTTCAATACTTCTATAACTATAACTTCCTATATGTATAGTATCATCGACTAGGTAAGTACGCAATATCGAAGTCTACGCGGGACGAAGTCGCGGGTTCGGCTTGTATTTCATAATTACGAGTAGGTATTGTCAGAGACGGACCCACAGGGAGGGAGGTTTTCCTTGACGGACGGGGTCTATTTTAAGGAGGATGTACAATAAATGTTTGAACTTTGAAAAATATAGCGTATGAACGCTATATTTGTTATAAATAATCAATTCTGTGTTAGACCAATAATTTATTTTTGTAATAACCTAAAGAGGACAAGTTTGCCTCAATTGCTGGTGACTCCGTCCTCTGTTCCGGCGGTCGCCGTTTCGAATCCCGCTAGGGGCAAACTTTGTGTGATGGGCACGAATGTTTGTACCGATAAATCATACTTAGTTGACAGTTGTATAGTATTTATAATATGTATGTAATCTACTATATAAAAATAAGTCGGGTTTTCCTCCCTGACGCTATAACTCCAGAACGCACAAACCGATTTCCACGGTTTTGCATTCGTTGGAAAGGTCTCGGGCTCCGTGAGGTTTAAGGCGGTACGAAGTCCGCGGGGTCAGCTAGTCTACTATATAAAAATAAGTCGGGTTTTCCTCCCTGACGCTATAACTCCAGAACGCACGAACCGATTTCCACGGTTTTGCATTCGTTGGAAAGGTCTCGGGCTCCGTGAGGTTTAAGGCGGTACGAAGTCCGCGGGGTCAGCTAGTCTTCTACTATATAAAAATAAGTCGGGTTTTCCTTCCTGACGCTATAACTCCAGAACGCACGAACCGATTTCCACGGTTTTGCATTCGTTGGAAAGGTCTCGGGCTCCGTGAGGTTTATAAAAAAAACTAAGGCGGTACGAAGTCCGCGGGGTCAGCTAGTTTCTCTATATAAGCTTTTATAACGTTGTGTAGCACCGTAAGTCTTGTACCTATGCTTAGTTTGGGGCTAGGGCTAAATTTGTGTGAAAAGTCAGATATTTATTTTATTTATTATTTATTTATTAGAAATCAAACTTTATTTTACTAATTAACTAGTTTAACTGGTTTGAAATTTTTAAGCTCCACTAAAAACATTGCTTTAAACATCGACAGCAAAAAGCTGAATCTAGCAACTTTCTAAAAATATAACTCGCCATAGCTAAATTCTCGTAAAAAATAAAACAGATCTCGTAAGAAAAATAGTACCTAACAGCGACGGGTTTTTTCCAAGAGGAAAGTTTCTTTTCGGTAGGAATAATGAAATGTCTTTCCCGCGAGTCAGCACAAAATTTCTTTTGAGGCTGTCTAGGGAATTAAGATTGATGAATTACCTTGTTGTTTTACTTTCGCTCTCGGTGAGTTTTATTTCTGTTCGCGAGCGAGCAGCTGGGACGGACTGCATTAACCTTGAATGCACTTCAGTCGCAAGTTCACACCGCCTCAACTTTAAGTAAGTTTATACTTACTATACACGGTGGGTCAGAAAATATGGCAAATAATTAACCCACAGTATCGGCTATCGATTCTAAGTATATTGTATAGGTCTTTAATTTTTTTCGAGTTGGTAAATAAAAACAATTGTATATGGGATTGGTTGTGTGAGCGCCCAAGTAACACTAAGAGTTAAGTTTGAGCGCTATAAGGGTGGTATTATGGCGGTCACTAACTCTAACAGTGTTAGAAGAGCGCTAGAATAGGTGGTATATCGGCGCTATAAGCCGATATAGCACCGATATAGCGCCATTTTTGGCATAACTTTTTATCGCCTTAAGTGCTATAGTAGCGCTATAACAGTGTTAGTGGCCACTATCAAGCGCTACAATGGCGCTACAATAGCAACCACTAACACTTAAAGCGTTACAATGGCGCTACAATGGCAACCACTAACACTTAAAGCGATACAATACTCCATAATAAGAACTTTTAAAAACCAATTAGAACATTTCGTTAGAAAATAGATACTTGTACACTGTTGTTGTTTTGTTTTAGAAATGTTTTTCTCTCGAGCAAGGCCAGCTAGCCAGAGGCCAGAGGCCACAGATTAGTTATAGGCACAGACTACTAAGAGATACTGTTATAGGTTACTCTTTATTTGTTTTTTTTTTGTTTTTCTTTTAGGATGACATTTTGTCAACGGTGTTGCTGTGTGAAATTCTATTTTATAATTAATTTTGGTGTTATTTGTTTTTTGAATGTAAATATTTTGTAATTTGTAAGTATTCAGTGTACCGTGTGTAGCCGGTCGAGGTCTCACCAAATGGCCCCAACGGAAGACCAGCGCTGGCATTTAATGCTAGCAAAAGCTGAGTTGGGACCATTTCGTGACAGGCCACAACACTTTTGTTGCGTATAAATGTTGCTCTTTTTTTTGTCTTTTGTGTGTGTGTTGTGTAATGTCATGAATAAATGTTTTTCTTTCTTTCTTTCTTTCTTTCCATAATTAAAGCTTAAAGTGACAGAGTTGCGGTACTATCGCTCTTAGTGCTAGAGTGGCGATACAATAGCTACTACTAACACTTAAAGCTCTACAACGGCGCTACAACAGCGATTACTAGCTCTGAAAGCGATACAATACTCCAAAATGAACGGTTTAAACTCTTAAAGTGGCGATATATACATAAGGTTATATCGAAGAATATTTTAGTTTGACAGCTTATAGTTTTGTTGCATTTGTGATAACTTAATGGCTGAAAGTGAAGTTAAATTAAGGTACTTTACATTTCGTGAGTGAGCTTGTGATTCCACAGGAAATCAATTGCGCAGGTAAGTTTACTGTGAAATACTATACATATTATTATCAAATTCTGAAAGGGCTTTCATTTTAGTGGCTTTTTGCAGAATCATAACAAATGTATTGGTGTAGAGCATTGTTACAAATATGTAAATATCCGATAAAAATAAGTTTAATGATTCATTTTCGTTATAAAAGAACATCGGCATTCCGTGTCTATGCTATATACTAAAACATTTAACAATTCTATAGGTCATTTGTAATGTTTTGTGTGTAATGTACATTATTTTATGTATTTATTACTTCAATAGAAATGGCGGACCTGTATGGGCCGCCAAATGAGTGGCTTTTAACTCCTATACCTGCACAAAGGCGCTATAACTCACTCATGGCTCTACAACAGTTCCAGAAACCTCTCTTGTAGCACCGAAAGTGATATAATTGAGTTTTATATCACTTTAAGCGCTATAGAAGTATTTTTAACTCCAAAAGAGTTCGCTAGCACTCTTCTACAACTAAAGCTCCTCTATAGAGCTTAGGGTGTTAATAATCACTATAGCCTGTAAGACAGCAGGCTTCAGCTGTATAATAGCGATAACAGACGCTCTTATATCGCTGTTATAGTCCTGAAGGCGTTAGTAGACACCACTATAGCACTGTTAGGGTTAAAAACACGAAATTATATCCTTTATAGAACTTAAAGAATTATATCATGCTAAAAGCACTAACTACGTAACCTGCACAAGAGTGATTGTAGTCGCTGTTATACGAGTTTAAGCTTATTATAACTCTCTTATAGACCCTTTTTACGCTCTTTAGTGGTAGTAGACTCTATTAAGCCTTTTGTATCGCTGTAACAGTTAAAGGTGACCATTGTAGCACCCTTGTAGCCTATAAAATAAGCTCTATATATCGCTAATGTGTTACTTGGGCGACGCCTGAATCCTATACATTTTTATTTTTTTTACCAACTAAAAAAAAAATTAAAGACCTATACAATATACTTAGAATCGATAGCCGATACTGTGGGTTAATTATTTGCCATATTTTCTGACCCACTATGTATAGAGCCGCCATGATGCTTCCCTTGGAATCTCGTATAATTTGTTATTCCAACAACGATATTTATATAAATCAACATCAATAAAGTGTGTCAAAATAACTATTCAGGCGTATACAAAGAAAATGAAACGTTTTTTTTATTTATAAACTGCTCATATTTTAATGTTTTGATGAATAGAAAATGGATTTCATTTTCTACCGCTTGAGGACTGAAAACACAATGTACGGCTTTTTCCCCTTGTAATGGCAGTGTTCGCGCAAGTGCGATAAAAATCGAGTTTTTGCACCAGAATAGTCGGAGGCAGCTGAATGTTTTTTTAATTGACAGCTTTAAATAATCATCACAATTGATTGCCTTAATGTAGGGTTTTATCACGTCAGGCTGTCGGAGCAGAATTAAAAGCCTCGGAATGGTGCTAAAAATGTTCAATTTAAAATATTCTTATCGACTGGGCGGCGTTCGACGTTGACAGACGAAGCGTTTAAAATACCGAACCTAGTCGTAATGCGCTCTGGGGAAGCTCGAGGTCGATGCATTTATTCATAAAATAACACAGAATTTATTTAAATTGATTTTACATTTCGGTAGCTATAAATAGTCAATTATTTATATCCCTACTTTGTATTTAAAATAGGTACTTACTAAAACTCGTGTTCTAGCCTTTACAAAAGTACATTTTGAATTTCAACACGCATGGTTAATTATTTGGTCCAAAGTCTCGTGAAGAGAAGACTATATTTTTTGTCTTTTAATCCAGAAACAATACAGCTAATTAATAAGGGCATTAACCCCAACATGTTACGTCCAATACAGTTTGAAATACTGCGCCCGTTACAATCAGATTTCAACCCGCTGCAAATTGGAAGCCGTCCAAGCCTCGAGTGTGGATTTAATGCGATAAACAGAAATCGTAAAGAAGGGTTAACTGTTAATAAGCCGCTGGCAAGATTCGTTGACGGTATTTGCTTCCGGTGCCAACCTTTTAAATTAACTTTGGGAAACCGTTCAGCTCTGAAATTGCAAGACAAATCATGAAACATTTGGTGCTGCTGTATTTTACGGCGGCTGCTTCCCGCGACCAAAATTAATTCGAGCATTCGAATCAAGGAAGCCTCGGTTAGGATTTGAGCGACCAGCGGAGAAGAAAAGTGTTGTATCCTTATACACACAATACACGATTGTCGCGCTGTCGGCACAGCTGTTAGTTGGCAACGTCCAATAATGGGTAGAAAAACGCCCATCGCTTCCGCTGATCGCACAAAATGATGTTAGTACTGTTATATCTGTTCACTGCTTAGTCTCATATAGAATTCTTGGTTGTTACATTGCGGACGAGTTCCCATCGTGTACGCCTTTATACTTATTCGGTTTGTATATGATTGAAACATGAAGCGCCCTGATGATCGTTGCGTTAATAACCTTTAATATTTTTTGGAGGGAAGAAGAAAGAAGACGTTTTTTTTTTAATTTATTATTTTACTAAAAAAATACACTTTTTTTATATTAAACAGCGGACGAAAACTACGCAGAGTTTATCTGCCGCTGACAGTCACTTACTTAATTATCTTATGTAAACTAACTACTCACTAAGTCTAAATTCACTTGATATTTCGGTACGTATAACTACTTACTTGAATTGATAAATAGGTATGTAGGTATAGTAGAATACAAATTACTAAGCTTAAAAATAAAGCAGTCTTTGTACAAAAAATCTATTTCTGGTGCAAAGTTGGTGCAAAGTTCGTCTGGAGTCGAAGGAAGTCCTGCAGTTGTTTACCGGCGCAAATGCAAACGACCCAGGAACTAGTTGGATCCAGTTAACAGACTTCACATTCATTTGCTCAATGTCTTATTGTTTTGTTTAAGAATAGCTTTTTAATAGATTTATAAAATAAAGGTCGGTAAGTGAAATACTTGCAAAACTGCCAGCTAGATATTGTGTGGCTTACACACACACACACACATACTTTAATAATGAGTGGGAGTGGGCTGGATCACGCCTGTCGCATACAAAAGATACTCGTAAGTTTTAGTATTTAAAATATGAGTATAGCGATATAATTTAGTGACTCGTCGAACAGTTTTCTTACCAAAACATTTTCTATGAGGTCGATCGGAACGGAACAAGTAACCCCGCTATGAGGCTGTTTGTACCAAAAAATAACTTATCCTTAAAAAAATAAATCTCAGTTTTGATGTTTAATAAAGTGTACCTATAACATCGACTACTACTACTACTCCTACTACAGCCTACTTGCCACCACTGCTGGGCACAGGCTTCCTCTTACCACGAGAGGGCTTGGGTTATAGTCCCCACGCGGGCCCAGTGCGGATTGGGGACTTCACAAAACATATTTGAATTAATTGGCAGATGCGTGCAGGTTTCCTCACAATGTTTTCCGTCACCGAAAAGCTGGTAGCAGTGGCAAATTCAAATTGAATTTCGCACATAAGTAAACTTAGAGGTGCGAGCCGGAATCGAACCCCCGACCCTCTGCATGAGAAGCGGTAGGTCAAACCACTAGGCCACCACGGCTTATAACATCGAGCAGAGACATGATATGTACACCTTTGAACCTTATTCTTTGAAGTAAGGTTCAAAAAGTGTATATCGTTTTTTGTCACTCGACTGTGTAAGCTTTATAATCCTACGCCCTGTACCCAAGAAACCCAGCTCCTGAAGGAAGCCTAGTAGACCCTTGATGTTACCGACGACTTCCTGGAGCGACCTCGGGTTCCGCAGGTGTGCTGCCCGGTAGGTTGCGACTCCAGAACATTCCAAAAGGACGCTCCATCCTACGCCCTAATTATTATAATTAATATTATAAATACGATAGTAACTCTGTCTGTCTGTTACCTCTTTATGCTTTTTTAAACCTCTGGACTGATTTGGATGATATTTGGAATGAAGATAATTCAAGTCCCGGGAAAGAACACAGGCTATTATTCATCCCGGGATAACGCTTATTTCGGAGTCGTGGGCAGAACCTAGTTCCTCATAATACTTGACATCATTTTACTTGACTGGCCGTTGTCAATGCGAGCGATTACATTCTGCATTACATTTCTCATGTCCAAATGATTCAATATTTCTCTATAAACTGCCGTGAACATGCGTCCGTGGCTGTCGTTTTAATATCGGATAGGAACGACGTTTCCTTTGAGCCCACTACGACTGACGGAATATTGCAGCTAAGACGCGCCAAACGCAGCATATTCTGGCATTCGAATAGTTATTTGGTCATAACGTTTAATGAACGATTACGTTATAAAACAGGAAACCAGCCAGGCGGATTTGTTGTGTGGACCGAAGGGTTAACCAACCAAATCGATTTTGGTAAGATTTTGGTGTATAAAAATTAGAAACATGCCAAAAAACGGGTTAAGAGTTTTCGATATTTTAAAAAATAATATTATAGGCTTGACTTTTATAAAGTGCATAGTGCTAATGGGAGGCCTATGTCCAGCAGTGGACGTCTTTCGGCTGAAATGATGATGATGATGATTCTAGTGCTACTGCTATATAGATAAGTCCAATCCATTTCGTACGATGACGAATTTGTTTGTCAACGACGCGAGCAGAACGTACTTGTAAGGAATCGTTTCATTGCATTGGAAAAGACTTACAGTCGACATCGGCTGATATCTCACTTCATCAGATCTGAAAAGATCTAAAGCCGTCACGATTTTCATTTGTAGAGTTCAAAGGGTTGAATATTACTGAAGTTGATGTTTTGCTGTTCTCTGACTTCACTTGGAGAGCTGCTGTCTGGTCACGATTTCAAATATTGCATTTAATAAAATTGTACACAAAGGAGACATAGCCTAGAATTGTAAACTTATCTATTTATCTTATGTTCCTTAGAGTAGTTATACTAGCCGTCTCCCGAGATATAACTCGCGTATTTCCCTGTTGCCGTGGGAATTTCCGGGAAAAACTCTTAGTGCTCCCCAAGACATACATGTCAGCTTTCTACGACCTGTAAGTTTAAGCTGTGCCATCTATCAGTTACCCCAATCAATAATATTGGTATGAATGTATGAATATTGTGTTCCGTGTTAACAGCTTAACTCAGATTTATTTGTATGAAAGAGATTGGTACAAGTGGGCTCTTTAGCGTAAAAAATATCCTATACATCTACAAACTTTCCCGTTTGCAAAGAATATTAAAAGGATAGGACAATAATTTGTGAACCGAATGTGGTACCTAGTCATAATGAAGGAATCGTTACAAAATCTTCTTGATATCAAATGATAAGTAGCTATCTTTAAGGGCATCAATTGCCGACATGAACTGCTAATAACAATAAGAGCGCGGAGAAATATCGGCGATTTGTTGGCAAGCGACCAAATTGCGGAATAGTGGACTGGCCCGCCGATATCCGATAGTACGATAGCTATTTCTGCCATTTTCTGTGTTTTGTTTTAAACATAGAACACTACTACAGCACTATGTGAACATTTTTAGATTTAAGTTTACAGGGTATGGGATGCCCAAGCCGCATAAGACCAAACAATCTCTTTATGAGAGCAGACACCTGCCTGCAGACGTAAATAGGCTGTTGTGGTGGTGATAATAGGTATGGACGACTTACCCATTTCGTATCGTAATATTAAAGTGAAATCTATCCATCCATCAGTTAAACATAGAGGTATTCAATCTTGGTTCTCAAGTTCGGCAACGCATACGCTATCTTATAATTTAGAGCCACAGAGACCACTTATTATCAGAATTATCTGTGTGCACTTTTATCAACCAGTTCCCATGAAAAAAATATAAAATTTTGTTGAAACCATTCAATCCTGCTGATTTATCATTCTACATAATAAAGGAAATTATCAATCTCCAAAAGTGTGAAAATAATTTTTGATTAACATTAAAATTATTGAATAACTGTAGTTTAGAAGCTCCTCCTTTGTTGTGTTATATTTAGCCTTCAAATTAATTGGCTTTTGCTGTAATTGTTTGGTATCAAACGAAAGCAACTTAGTACAACGTAAATGAAAGCCGTACACATTACTCACTGTAAATGTTATTATAGTTCCGGCTACGGATCCCACGGCCAGCGGGTTTCGTCAAACAGCGATTAAGTAATTAATACCTGATATAGTATTGTTACGTGAACATTTGAACACTCCTGTTACGTATGCATAATAGCCTGTGTCAATTGGTTTATTGGTGTGGCTGATAGCAGCTGATAGGTAGTTATTGCTGAGGCTTTAGGGCCGATATTTGTAAGATTTCGTTTACTAAACTGAGAAGGTTAGCGTCGAAACAGACCCCTTGAATGTCGGTGTCAGCGACTGGAGACAGAAATCCAAATAACTATAAATCTGGAAAACTATACATAGCTATACATAGCTATGTTGAGTAAAGTCCACCCGCAGTTGTACTCCTGAGATAGTTTACGAGACGATCTCTATCTTCGATTTCAAAAATCGAGGGATTAAAGTGCCCACTCAAGCCCAGTGCGGGTTTAGGACTTCGCACGCTTCAATGTTTGTTCAACACGAAAATATTGATTTTGTTTACAGCAAACTGCTAGTTCGGCTTGGAGCTGGGCGAGTCGACAAGGATCGATGTGCAGTGCAAATAAGTCTGTAGCTCCGGACGGCAAGTCCACAATTTGCATCCCAAATTCTACAATTGACATGCTTCGGACTTCGAGGAGGCAGTGGCACCGTCGCGTACCTAATCTTACGAAAACTCCGGTAGTTTAAGATTATGACATAAATGCAATGTGCAAAAATGACAAATTTTCATCATTGTGGAAGGTTGTTGAATGTTGAACGCCTTACGCTCGCATTTCTATGAGATAATGTCTCTCGCCTCCACTTTTGCTCTCTAAATATATTTGGAATAAACTTGTCATACTGCGATACAATTTATTTTGGGCGGGAGCAACCTCAGAGCGGATAGTTGATTTAATTTCAGGTTTCGTTTTGACGAGGCATGGTGTGAATTTAAACGTTGTATTGTAATGTTATAGTGTTGTATTTGTTGTGTTGTGTATATGTGTGATTTTCTGTTTTACTAAAATGTTTTTTTATTTATTTAGTTATTTAATTGGATTACCTATTTTCGATTGCTCGCAGGACTGATGGCCGATGGGGCCAGAAAGTTCTCGAGTGGCGCCCGCGAACCGGGCGGGAGACGAGCTGTCGGTAGGCCTCCAACAAGATGGAGCGACGACCTCGTGAAGGTCGCGGGAAACTGGTGGAAGCAAGTAGCACAGGACCGGACTGAGTGGCGAGCTTTGGGGGAGGCCTATGTCCAGCAGTGGACGTCTTTCGGCTGAAATGATGATGATGATTTTCGAGACAAGGCATTCGACCGAGGTCATAATATTGGTCTCAGCGTAATGCTGCTAGTGGTGCGCTTTGCAGGGCGATTTTAATATTCTCTGTTCCCTGCGGTGTGACAGAAGCCGTAGTACAAGAGACCGACTGTAAATTTCCCTGCCCTACAATAGTTACGGAGATTGCACCTGCTGTCTTAGCGTAAACTTGGTCGCACAAATCCGAGCGACAAATTAACTTATCAACTCCCTCGACGGGTTGCTCATTTTTCTTGCTTTACAGGTAGGTTTATTGTGTTAGCTTGGACGGGTTATGTTACAATTGTCAGACGAATAAATGTGAAACAATTATATAGCATGGCAGCTTCTTTATTATATCAGATCTTTTGTTATTTAATATTAGAGGTTTTCCTTTTTTTATTACGAATGGGCTTCCGTTTGACCCTAATCACGCCTGATGGAAAGTAATGATAGGGTGGTGGAACACTAAGTGTGTTCAGAAGATGCCTATTCACTCTAGACTTTGAATACACCAAGATTATAGGAACTGGGAAACGCAAACGCAGGGCCTTTTATTTCGATTTTAATTATATTTACTAATGGTTCTAATGCAAAACTCTACTAGTTGCTAATGGGTTTCTAACCTCACTAGTTGAGATTGTTCGTCGTGTGGCAGTCAAACTTGGAGCTTTAGTGGGTATAGTCGTGTAGTGTGTGCTTTAATGGATTATATAAGCTAAGAGTCGGATATTCGTCCAGTGAGAATTAACCTTAAGGATTACGATTAAATGAAATGAAACAAGTTTATTTGCGTTAAGTGTGGGTATTGTGTTAAAAAGAAAGATGTCACGTGTTTAATATCAGTTCTCACACTTAGCTGCGTTCAGCATGCAAAAAATGTTATGTTAACGCTAAAAATAATGATTTATTATACATCAAAACTAGCTGACTCCGCGGACTTCGTGCCGCCTTAGATTTTTTTTGGTATGAAAAATAGCTTACATCCTATTCTCAGACCTACTGAACAAACACACCAAATTCCATAAGAATCGGTCGAGCCGTTTGATCACAAACGATTGAATTTGGTTACAAGCACTGCGACACGAGAATTTTATATATTAGACTAGCTGACCCTGCGGACTTCGTACCGCCTTAGAATTATATTTTTTGGGTATGAAAAATAGCTTACATCCTATTCTCAGACCTACTGAACGTACACTCCAAATTTCATAAGAATCGGTTGAGCCGTTTCGGAGGAGTTTGGTTACAAACACTGTGATACTAGAATTTTATATACTTAATAAGATTTAATTTTGTGATGGCTCTCAAAAAATTCTTTTACTGCATAAAATGCCCCTAGCTTTCTGATATTTTTATTGAAGTTAGTACCTGAAAGTATTTATATGACAGAGCTCTAATATAGTTTACAAAATTAGGTTCTTTATTCCCACGCTTGGCGTTCCATTCATCTAATGTTAGGTACGTATAAAACAGAATCACGTGGACCGGGAATAAATGGCGTCGAGTGATGCTCATCCCGGAGGGGCGATAAGCGGGATGAATGAGAGATCTCCGCCCGATATCAATGACAATCAATTCGAGAACATTCGAGAATGATGCGCAGTCTGAAATAGAGACAGTCACTATTGTCTGCCTCTATACAGTCAATAGATATAATGGGGAGGAGAGGATGTCCAGCAGTGGACGTCTTTCGGCTGAAATTATGAATAGATATAATGGTGGTAGTAAATTGATTAGTTCAAGAATGATATACTTAGAAGGAAACATTGAAATTTATGGGATTCCGTTGAGTTGTTTGAAAAACAGCCAACGCCCTAAACCTATGGCACCTAGTAGAAAAATGAGTCTTCATGGAAGATCCTCCAATGTGGGAATAAAATATGCGATGCAACTTCTATTCTACGTAAAAGTGCGTAACATATTTGTGCCCACGTGGGGAATGCGCATATTTCTGGTGGTGACTGTACACTACTGTACGGTGTAAATAAGGGAGCACTAAGACAGCGGGGATGGACGATGGTAATGAAAGTATAGCGTAAGTTCCGCTCAAACATCGTACAAACATCTACACAACACAACCAGAAGCTCGGAGCCTCCAATATCAGATTGAAACCGAGAAAGCGTCTCAAATTATTCATTGCATGTGAAAAAAGTGACAATCCTTCACGAATTGGCGGAGTAAACGCAAACGCGTTCAAGGCGTTTCTGTCCTTCATAATTTTACAAGTGAAAATGAAAATGAAAATGAAAATGAAAATGAAAATATTTATTCAGCAAATAGGCCACATCTGGGCACTTTTACACGTCACTTTTAAATGAATTTAACAGAAATGAATTTACCAGCGCTTCCTAGACCCATTGCTTGAGAAGAAACGCCGCAACAAACTCAGCAGAAGGCCTTTTTTCCAAATTTAAACATATAGATTTACATTAAATTTACATTATTAATATGTATAAAAATACACATACATCACATTTAAGGGATGTATAGTCCCTAACTTAAACTTAAATCTAAGATCTTAGAGATGGTCTTATATTAGGTACAAATTAATGAAAAGATTAATTAAAGTACTTATCTAAATATGTATACTAAAAATAATAATAAAATCGCAAATGTTTAGAGATTGTATACGTCTCTAGGTATCCTAAAGTTGTACACAGTCTCTAAAATTATATCATACAACACAAGTTTAGGAGATGTATACGGTCTCCTTAGTCAATTTTGGAGATGTAAGGTGTCTCCAAAGGTCAAAATAACAATATTAGTATTAATTTAAGTACTTTGGAAGTTAATCTAGTGAACTCTGGTGGTAGGGCCTCAAGCAGGGCCCGTCCGGATAGGTACCGGTCTTGTCTTGCCGACAAGTAAAATTAGTGTGGCGTTGAAATCATTTCCATCGAGCAAATTCAATCATTTATTCAGCAAATAGGCCACATAGGGGCACTTTTACACGTCAGAAAAAGAATTTACCAGCAATGCTAGTCGTCCAATTGCTTATAGGCCTCAGAGATCATTTATTTATCATCAAGTGAACCGCAAACTTGAACCCAAAACATACTGTACCAAGGTGAGCCAATGAAATACATTAAAAATATCAATAACCTTTAGTAGGTGGCATTTAATCAAGGAAGGGCAGGAAACGTAACTTAAACGTATGATATCGCACGGTCGTAAACAAGAAATCCTCCCCAGATCCCTCTCCCTCGGACTGCTAACCGCACAAAATTACAAACCCTTTTTGGGAACTGTAAAACGATAAGGGTGAGTGGAACAAGTACGAACTTGGCCAACTTAATTTCCCTTTGGCTAACTCCAAGGAATCTCGATAAATCTCGTCAATTTGTTCGGCATGCTAGTGCGGGGGGCCAAGAGGAGTTTCTCGGATTAACTTGAGCGCGTCAGATTTTAATATAGAGGATACCATTTTGTCCTGCTGCTGCTGAGTGCGCCGTAGCGCACGTGAGTTGCCACAACACTAAGTCACCTCAACCATCAATGTTTCAAAATAGGCCTCACGATCGTGTCCGAGTTTCGTGTACCTAGCCGTAGCGGAACCGAGATCCGCGGATTCGGACACGAATGCACACACGGAAACGTATCTGGCGTGTCCGTGAAATTCTTGACCTTATGGTTCGGCGTGTAACACAGAAGTTTCGTTTGGTTTAATTTTACATCCCTTCTGCTGCTCAAAATACTTAAGTAAATGACCTGTTGTATGTAAGTATTTGTGTCCCAAATTGATATAAAAAATTGAGAAAAATTCAAATATGGGCGTCAACTTTTTTGCCTATATTTGATGCGTTTGAGTAAATTTCTTTCCGTCTTCCGGTTTTGTAAAGCATAATAGGTAGGTTATGCCTGTATGGGCGTCCCATGGCTATGCCACATGGAGGGAAAGTACTTTGAATATTATAGATGGCACATTTTACTGAAGGAAGATATTATTTTAATTTAAAAAACAATTTGAACTACATTCATGGATTTTTAATAATTACATGGTTGACCCGGGAATCGAACCCGGTACACGAGTTAAATTTAATTAAAAAATTTAAAGTTCATGGTCTGCCTTTTATTTATGACACTATGTTATTTAGCAAAAAATAATCCTTATGATGAGGCCTTTCGATCGGTATGATAAAGCTGCAGGGTATATCGAGACACGAGTCCAGTATAATATACGTCGAATAAGTCCCTGTTTTTTTGTAACATAGTTTCTCAACCCTTATTTTTCCGTCATTTCAAAACCCAACAGGTCGTGTGATCGGTGCTCGAGTATCTCCTCGTTCAGTGTCGCTGGCTCCCCCACTACGAGTCGTGGGTTATCGCGCCCGGCGGGACCGGGCTTTTCTTATTGAATTACGGACCCTCCGGCTTTTTTGGCGCGTGACGTTTGCAACCAGATAATGTATTTATTGCGTGTTTAAACTCCGATAATGTCGGGGAAGACGTGGGTTCGACTTTTCGAATGTGCGTTTTGTCAAACCTTATGCTTCTTTTGATCTTGAACGATGAAAAACTTCGAAACAGCTGTTAAAGAAAAGCTTTCCTAAAGTAGGTAAATCCATATCCATACTCCACTACATAGTATAAAACAAAGTCGCTTTCTCTGTCCCTATATCCCTATGTATGCTTAAATCTTTAGAACTACGCAACGGATTTTGGTGCGGTTTTTTTAACGGGAACGCTATAACCGAATTCACGCGGACGAAGTCGCGGACAGAAGCTAGTAATATTATAAATGCGAAAACTCTGTCTGTCTGTTACCTTTTCACACTTCAACCGCTGTACCGATTGAGATGAAATTTGGCATGGAGATAGTTGGGGTCCCGGGAAAGCACATAGGCTACTCTTTCCTCTATTCATCCCGGAAAAACGCATAAATTGAATAAACATAATATGAATTCCACGCGGGCGAAGTCGCGGGCAGAAGCTAGTAGGCACATATTTTGCAAAATATATTTTTAACTTACTTTGTCTTATTTCATTTTTAGAATGGCTGGCTAATCTGTAAGTCTTTCACTCCTACATATTTATTTTATTTTTAAGTTGCCGAATTTGTATGTTAGTAAACTTTATTTCAGCCGCATTGTAAAAGTAACCAAATTAAAAAAAAAGTTAAGTAATTTCCTATTTCACCAGTCAAGTGAACCTAAAGTTAACCTAAGTTATATAATTTTATGAAATTACATAAAGTATAAATAAAGATCACTGCTATATTTATGAGCATCTCAAAATCATTAAAATTATAATATTTTAATCTCGCTAACAATTCCAGTTATTCCCGAGAAAGCTGCTACTGTGGCATGTCAACTCGAATTGAGATGTAAAAATCAGAGAAAATAAATACCTAATGAAAAATCCAACGAAGGGAAATAAAGTGGAAATAAATGTGGAAAGGATGAAACGCGCAGTTACGCTGGATCGACGCAGTCAAAGTTGTATTTTATCGTTAAGAAGATAAGTTTCCACCATCCCCATTTCGTCACTACAGGACTAGGCGTGGTCTTGGATTCCATCCTTATGTTGTAGATACTCGTATTCCTCCAGCGCGTACGAAGCGCTTCGCTTCACGCTTCATCATGCGGACAGCTAAAGAGTGAATTCTCTACCGGCCCGATAGTTATAACTTGGATCTTTTCAAGTCCAGAGTGAACAGGCACAGGAAGTAAGCATGTTTCACCTTCGACTACATCGTCACTTACCACCAGGTGAGATCGTGATCAAATGCTTGCTTATAATAAATAAATTTAAAAAAGTAAGTTTTGTTTCTAATTTCAATATCCTTCATTAACTTTTTATCTGCCCTGTAACACAGGAGATCGGCTGGGATTCAAGATTCGGAAGCGCAAATGTGCCATCGTATCAAGAACGGTTGCAGCGTATCAAGAATGGTTGCAGCGTATCAAGAAATGTGCTGTCGGTGTCAATGGCCCTCCAGCAAGATAGAGCCTGTACCTGTTGAAGGGCGCGGGAATACACTATCTACATGTGAATACACTTGTCTATCATGCAACGATCAAGTCACATAACATACCTACTTAAAATTCAGAAATGCATATGAATACAACCTAATTTTGCTATTGATAGGATACCGTCTTTCCCCGCTAACCTGCCGCCAAATAGCAGTGCTCGCACTGTTGTGTTCCAGTAGGGGGTTAAGGCACCCGCTGAAATTTCTGGCACAGGCATTCCATCTTAGGCCTCAGATTAGGCAACGCATAATAGATCTTATACATGAAAAAAAAAACAATCTAAACAATGACGGCAAATCAAAGAACGTAAGAAACTAATTTTAAACAAAATATACACAAACACGAGTGGCGTCAGATATTTCAAGAATTCCCTCCTCGTAAACAATAAACATTTTTCACGAAGCCACAAAGCCATTTCGCTGAAGTCGCATTTTATTCAAACAGCTCATTGTGCATTGCGACCCACTGACCCACTGCGCAATCAAAATGCACGGTTTTAAAGAAAACATACGGCAAAAGGTTCTGCCAAAGCTTACATGGCTTATAGATAGATAAGTACTCGTAGTAAATGGATATTTTACTAAATGATGGCTGAAAAGTCCGTTTATCTACACTCATATCATAAATCCTCTATGATGCGTTCAAAAATCGCTAGTAATGACATCTGTTATGACAGCGAGTTCTTCAAAGCCAATTTCCTATCAGATATACAGTAAAATTCATTTAACAAAATCGAATTCGATGTTGTAATGTCGTTCAAATTGCGAACATCTTCGAACAGCAATGGCCCGCCTATATTTTTGAAAATCGGATGTGAGACACTGACGTATTCGAATCGCCGCCACTGTGGACAGATTTTGAAGCATCTTAGGGGATTTATAAAATGAGTGTAGATAAAGTTTTGTATGCAACTGTACATAATTACACCTTAAAACACTCGTGCAAAATTATTATAAAACTCGCCTGCCGGCTCGTTTTAAGCCCCACTTGTGCTTTAAGGACCTTTATTATATAGCAGTTACATAAACTACTATTATAATTATAGACTCGAAGTTGACGAGCCATTTGATTGTAAAAGTTTCAAGGCACAATTGAATCGGTAAGTATAGAACGCGACATCATCAGCTGAGCTGGCTGAATCCTTGGACCATACCCAACGCTAGCTATAGAGATTAAAAAGTTAAGTTCAGACGCGATGTAACCCTGAATGCATCCTCTGAGGTTACAGTCACGTTATTACGACTGAAAGAAGTGTAAGTGACGTAGAGTAAGTGACGTAGAGTTAACGTAACTTAAGATTTGAGAAGAAGTTGTGTACTGACTGACTCACTCTATTACAATTTACAAGTGTGACGGTGCTGAAACATTTTTTTCACTTCTCATGCTCTTAAAATGTTTCTTTAGTCTCTGCACATCGGGACTAAAGTTCTTTTTTAGTCTCTAGGGACTAAAGTAACTTTTTTTTAATTTACATTGGAAACCCGCCTAAACAGCCAACCACAGAGTTTGTGAAAGGAGGATTATCCCCATTTCCAGTGAACCTAGACAATTTCTAGGGCGTGAAAAAACGATTTAATTTCGTGAAACACGATTTAATGATTACGAATACCTATGAATCTTGTTTTATTTAAAGTGAATTCATTTAATAATGCATGACCCAATTAGTTTTAAAATATATTAATAGTTTTCAAGTTTGAATCTGTTGGCTAAATATCATACAAAACGCCACGTGATAAAAAAACCGGTCAAGTGCGAGTTGGACTCGCGTACCGAGGGTTCCGTACCTACAAACTTGATGATGCAAATTTAACAATACAAACTTATTATTTGCGGTTGGTGAAGTAGACACGGCTACTGCGCCAACCGCAAATGATAAGTTTGTATTAGTAAATTGGCTTTTTTGCACCAAAATATATAATATTTATATCAGATTTATTCCTATACGTGTGCTGTAAGAACTTGCTTCTGGCCAAATTTCATGATTCTAGGTCATCGGGAAGTAGCCGGTTATCTACTTTGTTATAATAAATATCGTAATTTTGTATGGAACTTCGTTTTTTTTCCTCGCATTCGAAGTGAAAAGCAGAGTGTTTAACGCGTGACTAAACAACCATTATGACACTCGAACTATAGCCACCTTCGCTCTGCTCGGGTGGCTAAACATCTCGTGTCATAATGGCTTGTTTTAGTCCCTTGATAAACAATCTACTATTGTTTCCTCTTGCATAATCCTCTTATCAATTAAGATTAAGATGGTATCTGAAACAGTTTTTTTTCTTGGTTAAATAGGATCATTCATATTTAATTAAAAATTGAGATAGTATACTCTTCGTGGAATTTCAAAACTGAAATATTATGAGCGTCAAAGAAAGAACGAAAATTATAAATTAATATTGCCTGCCACCAAAAAATTCACAACTTCCAGGCTCATTTAACCGTCGGAAATGTATTTTTTCGAGTATTGTACTAATTACTGCAACGTTTATGCGGGCATGCACGTAAAAATCAAATCTTTGAAGTGGTCCTCCTGCTAGCGTTTATTTCGAGGGTTATCTGCAGTCATTTGGAACTTAGCTCCGGCTCGCCTTTATGTAATTGGATAAGATAGTGGCTCTTTGAATAGGCATATCCGGTGGCATTACCCCATGTTCGTAGCCCATAAATACTCGTACATACCTAATATGGCAATAATATAAGTCTGAATCTCACGGGGTTCTATATTATTATGACGAAAGTTATGAAAAGTTGTAGTACTTATGAGTAATGTTGCAGGTGACTTTACGAGTACCTACCTACACTTTTGTACACTCAACAGCAATGAAAACGGGTCACTTTCAGAAAAATACGTCGACAATCACAAATAATACTTAATAATCGGAGTATTCTCAAAAATATTCAAGAATCATTTCCCAAAATGTATGACAAAATACGTAAAAGTTTCATTCTCGGTATTGAGAGTACAAAATGGAACGAGTGGATTCATTTATTTTTGAGCCAATGCACTTTTTCTTTAAAGAATTTTGCAGATTGCTCCTTTTTTCTGGTCCTCCTAACAAGCGCCGGATGTTATGTAAGTCCGGGCGCAGTGAAACAAAGACGTCCCGGCGTGCTGGCTGCGGTGCCACAGTATATTAGGATCAGTAACATGAGATTACACGAAAAGGTAATGCCGTAGTAAAGACGAAGAGAACTAGGCTCACCGACATAGCCCGAAAAATTGCGGAAATTAAGTTGCAGTGGGCGGGGCTCGCAGGACTGATGGCCGATGGGGCCGGAAAGCTCTCGAGTGGCGTCCGTGAACCGGGAGATGAGCTGTCGGTAGGCCTCTAACAAGATGGAGCGACGACCTTGTAAAGGAACGCGATGGATACGAGTGAAAGTAGCGGTCTGAGTGGCGCGCCTTCTTGGGAGAGGCATATGTCCAGCAGAGGACCTCTTTCACCTGAAATGATGATGACTGCAGCCGAAAATGTGGGAAATAAAATATTCCTGGAAGTTTTTTTTTTTCATGGTGCAATGTAACAAAATATATTAGGAACCTGTTTTCATTTTAGTGTGTGAGCTCTGTGGTCACGTGCACCGCTTCCGCCGGCGAGCGGCAAATCTCGGGGCGGCGGGCGAGAGCCGAGGAAGGGCACACCTCGGTCTAGCCGGCCTAGGTAACACTTAAAATCTCTCTTAATAACCTCATGTAGCCAATAATCAATCCAGGTATTGTATACACCTTTGACAATGTTCAATTTGCAAATGTAACTAAAAAATTAAAATTTCTTTTCATCTTTCTTTTTATTTTTTATTAGTTTTTTTTTTTATTGTTCATGTTTTAGTTTGTTTGTTTTGTTTTTCATTATTATTTTTTCAATGTTCTTTGTCGTTCGTGTGGTCACTTAGGGGTCACTGAAAATCAGCGCCGACGCTCCAGCGAGCGTTCCGGCATTATGCTGAGTGGCACCCTGTTTGACACCGTTCGGCACAGAGTTTTTATGTAGTTTTTATTATTATTTTTCTCATGTATTATCATCTGTGTTCGTTTGTATCTCTGTGTCGTCCGATTGTCAATAAATGTATTCTATTCTATTCTATTCTATTCTAAAATAACCCAATGGAACCGTAGTTAGAGCTGGTTAAGTTCGATACGCTATGGTAGCGGTGCGTTGGTTTGCTGCCGACGAAGGTTGCCAGTTGAAATCTCTGCTGACACTTCTGATTATGTATTGTATGGGTAGTCTCTCATGCGCGAAATTTAATTTAAATTGACCACCAATTTTACTGGCAGAAATGAAAATACTTTAATTTTATTTTTGTTAGGTATTAAATGTAAAAAAATACCTTCCAAATATATTTTTTTATACAAATTTGTTTTTCTCTACAACTAAAGGTATGGACAAATAATACAGAAGTCATTAAATACTTTTTTTTAATTTCCGACATATTATTTATTATAATTACATTCACTGGTAGGTACAAAATTATAAAATGTTAGAAAAAGGTTTTAAATGTTCAGATACGTATCGTCAGAAAGTGTTGGATATTTTTCCAATACAAGACTCCAATAATTATTGTTTTTGCCTGCAGCTATTAATAGTTTTTTGTTACATTTTTCACAAACGCTTAAGAAATACATGTTTCTTGATTTGATGGGACAGTCAAAGACGACCAGAGCATCCTACCCCATACATACACTTCATCTACATTCATCTTTAATTTACCATGCATGCGGTCTTGTCTCGAGCTCATCGTACCTATAACATAACAAACTTAATAAATACAAAAAAAAAACAATTGAATACAAACATTCTTTGACCTTCTATCTTTAAGTATCAGAATTTCCTGTAGTCTCAATTTTATTTCTTATCCATTCACCTAAGTAAGAGCTTACCTAGGCTACCTATGTATATTGAGAAACCACAGACGGCATGCAGAGAATATAGGGTTTTATGACAATATGCCACGAAGTAGCAAAACGGCACGGGATCATTACCAAAGATCGCGGAACACAGGATTACCTGTCCGCTGCCGGCCTAGACCTTAATACCCTAAGTATTCATTCATCTTGCTAGCAAAAGGACTGCTACAGCACTAGCGAGCTTTCGTCGTACATCGCTTAACAGTAAAATTGACTAGAAATTCGTCAAGGTAGTTAACTTATAAGCTAAAAGCCAAGTTGTCAGTGCCATTTTGTCCAACATCGGAGACTTCTGTGTGAGGATCATTCTTGGAGGCAGGCTTCCAGGCCGGGGTGGGCGTGAAGAATTCCATTCCGCGCTATGAACAAGAAGTAACATAATGGCATCAATTAACAAGGGTTTGTATTTATGGGCTAAATTTTAATGTCCTTGATTAGGAAACACGCAGTGTGGAAGCGTCAGGTCTGCATTAAAATGGAACGAAAACTGTCATGAACCTAACCAAAGTCGAAACAATCTAATTCATCTGTAGGAATGCTGAATCTAACAGATCTCTGCTGATAAACGTCTGACTTAGCGCCAAAACCAGTCTGCACCAATCAGCACGGTAACCTCAAATCTTGCTCTAAATAACTAATAAGTACCTTAGTTATTTATTTATTCAAAAAAGCAACAACATATAATGGATATAGTTACAAGGTTGTTTTAATAAGGTAGCAAAGCCAATTATAGGTTTTTTGGGGTTAATTTACATATGTACTTAAATAAGAAACTTAAGACTTTACTCTTTACTAATCGAACAACAACGATAACTAACAATCGATAAAGGGTTCTAGAGAACAGACATTGTTCGTTCTGCGTGTCCTTTTGACACCTGCCCAAACCTGGATGACAGAAGCGGGTGAGTTGAGTCAGTACTCACGTATCCATGGTAGTACGCCCAGGCGAGCCCGACCGGGAAGAGAATGAGGGTGGACAGCCCGACAGCCCAGCCCAGCAGGTCAGCAAACAGCGGGAAAACGTAGTCTTCGTAGGCTGGTGGCGTCCAGTCCAATAGCACGAACACGAGGATAGCCTGGACATACGCAAAATAAATCAATCAATATACATGGAACTCTCCCGGTACTGACTGACTGACTGATCACAGCGAACAGCCAAAACTGCTGATGAAAGAGAGCTGAAATTTGGTGTATAGGTTACTTTAGGAGAGTAGGAGAGGGTACTCCTCAAATGCATATAGTTTTTAGTAGGAAATGATTATGCATAGCAAAGAAATATAACAATAAAAGATTATAATAACAACAAAATTGTTATTTAAATATCCAACCAAACATTCGACATGAATAATAAATATTTTTTATCAGTCGCTTCCCCGGTTTATTGATCGGCGATAAGTGTAAATCCCGGTCGATCTTTGCACCTCGATGTCGACAGGAGCTTATCTGTCGAATCACGTGTGACGTCACGAGTGTCACAACGGGAGTGTATTATTTTAATCAAATGCATGACTAAGCGCCGAGAACAGCTAAATGTTTTATTTTTAAAAAAGCTAATGTCTCTTTCAAGTACCAGCGAGGCGACGCTCATTGCATGGCGATGCAAATTTATCGAATTGTATGAAACTTTTTCTGGAGTAGCGTTGTCTAACGCAAGATCACTCCTGTCTTCTTCTCTTAGATTTAGTACACGAATACGATTTGATTGTTAATACGCATTTTAAAATGATATACATGCATAGTAACATCCCAAACTGTCAAGTTATAATAATAGATAAAAAGTTTCCTTTCACTGTGTAATAAAAGTCAAATTTAACAAAAACTTTTAAAAATCAATATTTTAAAAACACAACAACACGCAAAAATTATAATTTAGAATAAAACTACAATATTAAGTAAAAAATAAACAGGTTTTGAATTTTGTTGTGAAGACAAATATAGATGAGCAGTCTCATATTACGAAAGCGATTTGTTTGATAAGACATTTTTAAACGTATATTTATTGTACCTATTGTTCAGGATAATAGTACTGTCTCCGATCATTGCAAACCCACTGCTACGATAGTTTTTCATTTAGATATGAGATCTGAGATTGCAATTTTCACTAGAGAAGATTAAAGTTAAGTATTTTTAAGACTATTGTGCCTCACTTCATAGGTATCAAATTAGCTGCTCAAATGAGGCGTAAACAAAGACAAATTATGGTGGTGATGATGATGATGATAATCACGATAGTAATGTTTCTGATGATGATAGTAACGAAGAATATAACAGCATGTTAAACACTTACAAAGCTTCCGACAGGGCAGATGACGGTCCACACCGCCCTCCAGTAGAACCGCTTGAAGCCCCTCATCTGCATGTTCATGATGCCCAGGTCCTTGAGCGCGCGCTCGATGCCGTAGCTCCACGACACCGATATGCACTGACCATTCACGAACAAGGATGTCAACTTAAGTAATGACTCAATAGAAGGTAGTGAAATACTAAAAAACAACTCGAAAATCTTCGTGTAAGATGTCAAGAAAGATAATCACAGGCTGGGTGCCATGTGTATGAGATTTCCCATTTTATAAATGAGGTGGAATCGGAGTCGAAGTTATCTAGAGATATGTGTATTAATATAGACCATAATATAATAGGTACGAGAACTGAGTTCGTAATACTCGTATACTGATTGCCGTTGGAGTTAAAAAGTTCTCGGCCAGTCCGTTCGTCTACCGGAAAGTGACGGAGATGACCGTAAGTAGTATTGTCTTACCTCAGCCGTTCCAATGAGCAAAATAGCCCACGAAGCCGTGTTCCAATCCAAGAGAGTGAAGAGGTAGACTCCGCCGCTAAAACACATCGGGATCCCGAGGATGAAGCAGGATGTGCAGGTGAATGCTGTCACCTGAAAAAATACTTGAAATCAACATTTTATTTCATTACAGACTTTGGGGTCCCTTCAAGTCAACAGTGTACAGGTATTGTCTACAACGCATGGGTATCATCTTCCGCCGCATCGATACTGCCTTTCAGATGAGATTGTAATCAAAAAATCCCTCCTTATATTAAATAAATGCACTACCTTCGAAACAGTGTTCATAAATGAAGATTCTAATAAGTTTCAGAACTTTCAGATCTGTAGTACAGTTTATAAAATTCTCCTGTGTCAACTTGCTTCTTATTCAGATCTGCAACTTTACATACCATCCAGTAGTTCTTCCGTAGCTTGGGCCACTGGTCTACAATCGCTGTGTTGATAGCTTCGATCCCCGCAAACTGGCTCCCGAGTCCAAGGATGAACAGCATCAGGAAGAAGAGGATCGACCAGAACCGGGCCACAGGCATCTGCAGCAGCGCTTCCGGATATGCCACGAAGGCCAGGCCGGGCCCTTGAGATGCCACATCTGAGGGTAGTTGAAGACCCTCGTGCTTAAATTGCTCATGATTTTTTTTGCAAGTAGGCACGTAATATGTAATATGGTTAATAGTGAAAGTTGACCGAAACATCTGGTGAGTTGACATCTTACGCATGACTTTGACTTTGTTGCTTTTCTTTTCTGATTTTTTCTTTATCGTTGATTTAACATAGTATTTTATTTATAAAATACCCGTGAAATTTATCCACACCTACAAACATATTAATACACGGAAAAATCTATGCCCCACGTGAATTCGACAATGAAAATATGCTAATCTGCCAACAGTGGCCACCACACATACAAAGAATGAAAAAAATATTCGAGCGCATCAGATATTTAGAGGAGATGAGAGGGTAACAATTTGTTCTGTGATAACAATTGCCCCAGACGAAGCCCCCATTTATTTATCTAGCAAATCAGAAGTGACAATGAAATTGCCCAACAAGCGCGGCACTATTTTGAAGCCTGAAATTACTAGAGAGGATACCATCTCCCATATCTTCACCTGACGCGCTCGAATCACTACATAAAGCTCCTTTTTTGCTCCAACTCACTCTACTACGCGGTATACTCGTAGTTAATGCGCAGTAAGGTACCTCGGGAATTGGGAACCACGTTACAAACAAGTGAAACAAGTGACGTGCCGTAATCTCGCGACCGATAGCTGTTAATAAAGCTGGAGAGTGTCCATATCCGACGTTTATTGGGTGATAACTCCTCCGGCACTGTTATGGTGCAATATCGGCTTATCTGTCGGCGAGAGCTATTACGCATAGATATGAAATATACTACAACTACTACTACAACAGCCTATTTACGGCCCACTGCTGGGCACAGGCCTCCTCTCATCACGAGAGGGTTGGGCTATAATCCCCACGCGGGCCCAGCGCGGATTGGGGACTTCACACACATCCTTGAATTACTTCGCGGATGCGTGCAGGTTTCCTCACGATGTTTTCCTTCACCGAAAAGCTCAGTGGTAAATTCAAATTGAATTTCGCACATAAATAATTTCAGAGGTGCGAGCCGGATTTGAACCTGCGACCCTCTGCATGAGAGGCGGTAGGTCAAACCACTAGGCTACCACGGCTTTTGGATATGAAATATACCTGGTTATTTTTGACAATGGGTAAAGAGCAGACAATGCTAATATTTAACCAGCTTTTCGTAAGAAGTCAACCACAGTAAAAATTAGCACTATTGAACACAGTGTTACATTGTGTACTTTTCGATTGCGCTGATATAGGATAGGATAGGTGCCTGATTATGACCACTAGCGTTTATGTGTAGAACGAGCACAAAAGCAAGTTACAGCTGACAAAAAAGCGAGACATATTTGTAGGCACTCGGCAAAAAAAAAACTAAAACTCAGACAGAAACTTGTAATTTGCTTGTACCATTTTTAGTGCTAGTTTTCTTGAAGGCAGTTAGCTTTTTGAATAAAATAAAATAAAACTTGTGAACCGCACTAAATTGAAAAGTTCAGATAATTGCAATAACACTTATGTTTCCATCAAGTTTAACTTTGACAATTTTCCATAATCCCAAACACTTAAAATGATTGAATTGAATAAGTCATAATGTTACCATCGACACTGACGCCCATTGAGTGCGCTTGGAAGCCGAGCACCGCGAAGATGGCGAACCCGGCGTAGATGGAGGTGAGGAAGTTGGCCAGGCTCACGAACACGGCGTCGAAGTGGCAGTTGTTGTGGAAGCGGCTGTACGACGCCAGCGTCACCAGCGACCCGCAGCCCAGCCCGAACGAGTAGAAGATCTGCGCAGGTACGTACAGGTTTTCACAACTTAGAAGGCGCGTGGATTAAGAGTACCCAGGACGCTCCTTTCTCCATACAAACGTAGTTGCGTTCTATTTCAAAAACAACCAGTACAGTAGTTCCAGAGATTAACTCTAATTATCAGACAGATAGAAAGAAAGACATACAGAATAGCTCCTTTTATTATAGTATAGATTAACTATAACTCCTTTTATTATAGTATAGATTACTAGCTTCTACTCGCGACTTCGCAGTTCGCGAGTTCCTGCGTGTTTTCCGTATGAAAAGTAGCATATATCCTTCCCCGTTACTCCAAAATTATCTTCATATCAAATTACTTCTAATCGGTCAGGTGGCAACTAACAGCCAGACAGACAGAATTACTTTCGCATTTTATAACATTAAGTATGGTGACCACTGTGTTTAATAATCGTCGAATTACATCTCTCTGGAGCGTCGAGTTACCTGGGACGCCGCGTCGCCCCACACCCGGGCGTCGAGGAGCGTGTCCCACACGGGCGCCAGGAAGAAGTAGACCCCGTCCCCCGCGCCCTCCAGCGTGACTCCCCGCACCAGCAGCGCCGTCAGCATCACGTAGGGAAACAGCGCCGTGAAGTACACCACCTTGCCCGCCGATTGTACTCCCTGAGAAGGAGAAACGATTTTCTACCATTTTTCTCTTATCTAGACCTAATAAAACTAAATCATTTGATTAAGAAACGTACCTTAATTACAACCAGAAAGGCCAGGAACCAAGAAAGTGCGAGGCAGCCCACAAGATGCCACTGTATGGAGCCCCAGTTCTCCCAGCTCGCGTCGCCTCGACCCAAAACTCGTTCGCTATGTACAGTCAAGAGATTGATAAGCTGCTCAAGAAACCCATTGAATTATAATATACTTAAACCAATGTTCACATGAGGCCTAAAGCAGAGCAAGATGAAAATATATAATATATAATATATAGACAGACAGGCTATTTGACCACTCTTTTATGAGGGGGCGACTAAAAAAAGAATCAATTCATATAATTCGAATAAGTATACATAATTTATTTACTTCTACAATGTTAATGTCCTTTATATGTAACACTTGGTTAGCATCCTTTTACCTGATTTTAAGTGATTATTTTAGTACATTTTATATTCCATGTCATCTGCGCTAACTTTTAACAATACTGTTAAAACTCTTTGTGGATAATGTCGCTAGTTTCATACTTATTATTTAATGTTAGTTTATTTGTAATCCCTGTGTGTCACTGTTTATTATCCCAAATAAAGTGAAAAAAAACTATCGTAAATTGCTTGGTAGGTTTTATCAGATTATTTCAAATCTGCAAACTATGCAGGGTTTAAGATGACGTATTAAACAGTAGCAATGATCAGTCTAAACTTGTGCAATGAAATGATATCAGTGATATCAAATTATCAATTGTTTTGATAAAAGTTTATGCATTTCAACATCTATCTATGTGTTGAGAAAACGTGCACTTATCCGATATCTGTTCATCATTCAGGAACACCTCACTTAGGCGACATGACTTATCATGTCGCCTAAGTGAGGTGATAAGTCATGTTAGATAATTTAAATCTCCCAGAGGTCGATAGAAAACTGAGCATTTACCTACATCTTGCGTTTTTGATAATTGTAATCTTATCACTAATTGGGCATTGGCGGATTGTATGATGTGTATGATTATGGCATCAATTTCAAAGACTACAGTGGACTTACGTCCCGTTGTACCTATGTTTGGCAACTGTAGCCGAAAAAAAATGCTGTCGTTATTATTATCGACTATCGTTGAGATTGTTATGAAAAATTGTTTATAGACTCTTTATGGTATAAAATAGGTAATCCTATCTCTAATGCACTCACTTGTAATACTCCTCCGATGCCAAGGTCCGCGTTATCTCCGAGTACCAGGGCACTTGTTCGGTCCCGTTGAGGCAGGAGCGGCCGTCGTAGGGCTGGAAGCCGCTGTGCCGGCAGATTTCAGCAATGGACACGCAGTCCTGCTGGAAGTACGTCAGGTCCGTGGCCATGCCGGAGTTGTTGCCGCGCAGTCGACAATCCTGGTCGTACGAGCCGCTGTAGCACTCTGCAATGGGACTTGATCACTCTTCATCATCCAAAAAACGTGAACGAGATATAATTTATATATAATTATTTGTTTGTATCTATGAGTAACACTGTACATTTTAAACTCCATAAGTTCAACTGATTTTTGTCTAATAGAATACGATCGTATCTACCGTACGAGATAATATCGAAATCATCTCTTAAATATCAGAAATCAAAATAATTCAGAACTGCTTGATGGATACTGGACTAAATCGACAAGTTTAGTATACTCGTACGTACCTGGAGTGTTGAATTCGTTATCACACGACCCCCAGTCTAAATAGCCAGCGATAGACACGATGGTGTAGAACAAGGTCCAGGCGACGATGATCATGTAGTAGATGGAGATGATGGTGATGACGACGAGCGTGCAGTAGCCGAGCCCGCTGAAGAACGGCGAGATGGCGCTGAAGGCCTGCAGCGGCCCGATGCCCGTGAACTGCCCGATATACAGCTCCAGGAAGAAGATCGGCAGCCCGATGAACAGCAGCATCAGGAAGAAAGGGATCAGGAAGGCACCTGGTAAAGAAACGTTACATTAATACACTCATATACAATGTGGTGGAACCGACGGAAAAAAAATGCTTCATTGATATTTTTAATAAATGACCTAGTCGGTAGAGTAAATTCAACAAGGACTCCATACGAGAAGCAAATAAAAATCCAAATTAAAAATTATAATTCCACCAAAGATTTTCTTCAAATTACAAAGAGACGCGAAGAGAAATATCAAATAATAATTTTATGGTTCAGTTTTCGTTTGGAGCTACTTTGAACTAGTTACATTGGATTTAGTTTGTAGTTCGATGGAGTAGGTACAGTACTCGTACATGAAACTTTTTTATGACATCGCATACCTACTCGTATAGTTGAAATTTGAAATTTTATTTGTTCCATACCTAAGTTTTGATCCAATGATCGTTAGGACACTTTTCAAAAATTCAAAATTCAATCATTTATTCAGCAAATTGGCCACATAGGGGCACTTTTACACGTCAGAAAAGATTTTACTAGCGCTTCCTAGACCCATTGCTTGAGAAGAAGCGCCGCAACAAACTCAAACACATAGTTATAACATTTACATTACATGTATAAAATATACATATAGGTACGTACTACAATTACATTGAAGGGATGTATAGTCCCTAACTTAAACTTAAATCTAAGATCTTAGAGATGTATAGTCTCCAAGGGTCCAGAAAAAAAATTATTATGGAGATGGCCTCCATTGTCAAATAAATATAAATTCCATAGATGTCGACAGTCTCAAAATGTCAATAAATAATGAAATACATCATGTATAAAAGAGTTCATTAATACATGTCAATAAGAACATGATGAGGTCTCTCGCTTAAAATGTTTGACTTAGTAATATACTTAAAGCTAATGATTATTTTTAAACGTCCTTGCAAGCATGAACAGACCGGACCCCACTGTAAAACTAGATCACCCCTATGATTAATAAGAAGCAACTTTAGACGTAATAAAACTTTACAATATAAGCAAACGGTATTGGGTTGAGGATGTTTGTAGGTGAACTGATTGCGTATTAATATCATAGTCATCATCACGCTAGTCAAAAAAAGAACTCGGAATAGTCCTCCCTCAGTTAAGTTTGGCAATTCTTTGTGCTGTGTAGGCGATTTCAAGTTGGTTTAAGCCATAAAAATTACCTCCTCCATTCCTATAGGCCAGGTAAGGGAACCGCCACACGTTTCCCAGCCCCACTGCATACCCCAGACAGGCCAGGATAAACTCCAGGGGCCGGCCCCACTTCGCGCGCGAAGGAGCTGACGACACCGAGCTGGCATCACTCGGTGGTAACGGCTTCCCATCAGGTGGCGACTGACTTGACTGCAAAAGAATAACTTATTAGAAGGAAATCACTCAATTCGCGAAGCCTTGTAATAAAGATATGAATCTACTTGCTATTGCACATCATGTCCCATCCTCAGGCTGGCTTGGCACAAGAAGACCCAGTATCGATTAAGATCTTGACTTTGAGAATATATTTAACACAATGATACGACTGATAGAATACTGATCTGAGTGAAGATTTGGTGAGGTAGAATTTTTCACTTTTTTCTACTAATCCTCCAGACACTACGTTAAAATCATGACATTTTGTCTAGTTTTTATTTGATGATGCTGGAGAATTTCTAAAAATACATTTGCTGACAAATATTTCTTAGGAACCGATACCTATTATACTCAGGATATCGCAGTTTGGTGGCATACTTATCTACATTCAGGTGACTGTAAACATACCTAGTTTTTTAACCTACGTAGTATTTCATAAGCTTGGTCAGGCTCGAATAACAGATGAACATTATTTTTCCTAATACACCATTATCCACTAAAATAATGCCACTACATGGTTCAATTTTATTGTAGAAACAAGACGGGGATATTTCCTTACAAGAAACCCCAACTACTTAAAAAGACGATGCCTTCAAACAAGAGTATAATGGTTCTTATTTAAATGTTAATTTGGTTCAGTCGGGCACCGGACGGCAAGTTTTCCTTCGATTCACGTCCCGCTCTTCAAATAATATTATGCGCAAGTTGGACCACTGAGGAAGAGGAACTAGCTGCCACATACTTTACGTTGATTATGCTGCATTGCGAGCGCCGTGGAGTCGATGTAAAATTTTGGTTCTTCTATTAGTTAATTACATTGGAATCAAATTCATAGTTGAAGCTGAAGATTGTGAGCATCCACTCGCAAACAAAGCCCATGGCATGACATTCATGGGCAAAAGCGAACAGGGAATTCATAATAAATACTCATACATGTTTATGCATGGTTGCATAAAGTTATTAGAGATGTTTCTTAAGGATCAGTAAACACACAGGCCCTTGAATATGAAACACCTTTAAAATTATAGTAACTTCTGACATACTGTCCGTGGTAGCCTAGTGGTTTGACCTACCGCCTCTCATGCAGATGGCCGGGGGCTCGCACCTCTGATATTATTTATGTGCAAAATTCATTTTGAATTTACCAATGAGCTTCTCGGTGAAGGAAAACATCGTGAGGATACCTGTACGTATCTGCGAAGTCATTCAAGGATGTGTATGAATTCCCCAATCCGCAATGGTCCGCAAACATCGAGTTGCTTAGGCTACAGGGCGTACCAAAGAAATTTAGGTACATACATACAAACACACACTCGATAAACGTAACCCTGCTTCTGGCGCAGTCAGGTAAAGAGCTGAACTCTAAACTGATTTTGAAAGAGCATTCTCGATTAGCCGTGAAAAAACAAATCGAGATTAGGCAATAAGCAAATTACATTTATCTACACAGGTCAGTCATGTTGATACAATTGGCTATGGGTGAAAAATGACAATGTACTCGATTATTTTTTCAATTTCAAATCAATAATGTCAATAGTGTCAACACTTTTTTTCAAGAAGTAGTGCTGCATACTTGGACCAAGGAAACACCTTTCTTTCAATCGTCATAACGTAAAACGAATTTTATTTTTTACGCAGAATCTACGGCACGGAAAATTCTGAGATTTTTTTCTCTTGATACGGAAGGTTATTGCTATCCTTAAAAAAAAATTGAGCACATTGTCATTTTTCACTCATAGCCAATTGTTTAATAAAGGGACACATTTGCTATACTTATTTGAAAATTCCTTCCAATATGAGATTTTTAAGTAAATACTTTTCTATCGGCTCAGCTGTGTTCTTTCTCAATAATATCGTAGAATTATTACTTGCGATCCGCGACTCCATCCCTCCCTGGTCCTAATAGTCTGAGTCTTCTTAACGCTCCGAAGTCGACTCCAGAATAAAACTAGGAGCCGATTCTATGAACGTGTGCACCGCGCACCTGCGCTCGCCTGCAACTTCAGACCTTTCACTTTGGAATCAGAAGTTCGGAACAACTTCGCAGCGCCTATGTTAGTCGAGTTAAGCTTATTAATTATCCAGTTAGATTCATGCTGCTAATTGGATTTAAACTAATGAGCACCAGGTAAACAAATGAATATTTTGTAAATGAAAAGTAAATTTACAATTTTACGTAAAGTAACTTTTGAATTACAATTCACAAGTCTTTAGTAAAAGAATAGTCGCAAATCTTGGTAAGATCATCGACGATACTTCAATTAATGATTAAATTCGATTGAATGCAAAGAAGTCAACAGTTTAAAAAACAGCAGAAAGTGTCAGCGCCCAAACAAACGCCTAGTCACAGCTAAAGGGCCCCACTGAAAACCAGCGCCGCGGTTCACCAGTGGGATCTTTTTGGCGTTTTATTTTATTACACTAGCCATTGCCCGCTACTTTTTCTATAAATGGTTACTCTACTGGTGGTTATAGAAGTATTGAAAATCTATCTCCATACCAATTTCATCAAAATGGATCCAGCCGTTTTGACGTGATGGAATAACTTGTATGCACATGTATGTATATATGTATATTTATGTGTAGAAACGGCTAACGAATTTGGATGAAATTTGCATTATAGGGGTTTAAGGGTGCGAAAAACAATCTAGCTAGGATATCTGGGAAACCCATATTTTTAAGCTATCGAGCAAAGTTCGTTCGCTCTATACACGGTGGGTCAGAAAATATGGCAAATAATTAACCCACCGTATCGGCTATCGATTCTAAGTATATTGTATAGGTCTTTAATTTTTTTTGAGTTGGTAAGAAAAATAATTGTATATGGGTTGTGTGAGCGACGCCTGAATCCTATACAAAATAAATTTTTTTACCAACTCAAAAAAAATTAAAGACCTATACAATATACTTCGAATCGATCGCCGATACTGTGGGTTAATTATTTGCCATATTTTCTGACCCACCATGTATAGACTCTAGTCAAGCCAAGATAATCTTGCAAAACGTCCCAATACGGTTACAGCAAGGTGTAATAAACTCAATCAGCATCCAATAAAAAGGCAATTTATTAAAATTATCATATCCGTTCGTTAATCGTTTGTTGATAACGTTAAAAACTGATTTTTTATGACGATTAACTGTGTTAACTAATACGCTGCTGTGATTGGCTGCAGATAGCGCTGTCAATATCGAAATATTTTGCAACCATCTCCTGATTGAAATGATTAGAGATTAAGTACAATGTAAATCGGCAGGTAGCGACCCATGCGAGATATGGAAGAAGAAAGCGATCTATATGAGTAAATAACATGTAGGTACAAAATAAATAAAACTAAATATATGGACTACAAAACGACAGACACAAGATGGAGCGACGACCTCGTGAAGGTCGCGGGTAACCAGTGGAAGCAAGTAGCACAGGACCGGTCTGAGTGGCGAACCGTGGGGGAGGCTTATGTTCAGCAGTGGACGTCTTTCGGCTGAAATGATGATGATGATGATGATATGGACTACAGAACTGATTGACACCCGAGCTACGCTCCAAAACAGAACTTAAGGGCCGTCGTGTGTGTTAAGAGGGTTTATCCCAAGACTTGGCATATAGCTGTCAAATGTTTCGCTGTTTTTATTAATTTCTCGATATTACTGAATTAAAAAAGAAGTTATCATTCTATGGTTGAATGACGCGTCTCGTTTTACATTTGTTGGTTAGCCATTCAAATGATGAGATTACATTGAAATGCATGGAAAATGCGATGGAAAGTTTTCAAAAGATAGTACTTCCGTAATCCTAAAAACTTCGTATTCCTATGATAATTGTTGCAATCCATATTTAATGTTTTATTCAACCATAGAGCGATAATTCATATTTTCATTCAGTAATATTCAGAAATTAGCGAAAACAGCGAAATATTTTACAGCTATTTGCGACGTTGCCAACTTTCGGAGTAAACCCTCTTATGCACTTGGTAAAAGTGCCCAGCTCTGTGACACGTCATCCGCATCCATTCGGGACGGTGCGGTGCCGCGGTGCGTGAGCCAATAAAGCCACAAAATGGGTGCCACGAGTCGGCTACCGGAGAGGAAGAAGATGGACGGTCGATCCGGACACAGTTGACGCAGATTGGCGGGAGTTTGCACGCAACATATGCTAACCTACCTTAAAATAAGCGTTGTCACGATCAGTGAAATAATGCTTAATCGAATATTCTGGTAATCGTTAAAGTATCTCACTTGCAATAAGATCGTAGAGAAAACGACAAGATGCACTTATTTACACGTTAACGGGGATTCTACCAGTATTATATAGTTCAACTAAAACTGGGAGATGTACTCAATTTTATGAAAAGTTTAGTTAGAGATCTCTAGCACATATTTTACGCAAAGTCTTTGTATGTAAAAAAATACTAAAGTGACTTTATGAATGGTCGCAGATGAACACATTATTTATTATGAGTAGTTAGTAGCGAGAATTAGGTCAGAAAAATAAAATAATGGCTACCAAAGTTTCGAAACATTAAATTGCTTATCACGTTCTTAAACTTTGTTCCGTAACGTCGCGTTGTTTTGACCGGACCCGGCCGAAGACTGTACACATCCTCAGCGGTGGGAACGATCGAAGAGCAGTGTTAGTGATTTTCTTATTGTGAAAATTCTTTACCTATGCGTTAAATAATTTAAAGGTATTTAGGTAGTTATGAAGTTTCTTATCCATTAATTTAGTGGTAGTGTTATGTTCCTAAATTACTTTTTCACTCAGAAACATAAATTTCATAATCCTAGCATATACTTTATTAAAGACCCACCTTAATCAGCAGAATTACGTCTGCATATGCACACGTAAAAAATACTTGAAAAACGTAAAAGAAACTCAAATTGCGTCTATACAAATTAGCCCAAACAAAACTTCCGCATATCATAGCAATGAATCACAAAATAAACGAAATTGAATGGAATACGTGCCCCGTTCATAGAGTAATCTCCACCAGCCATTCTCGCCAGCAGGTCGCGGACTCGTCGTAGCAACACTCGGCCGTCGAAACAAACATAGGGCACATAGGGTGGTCACAGAAGACTCGCGGCTGACATGCACGCCCCCGCAGTCGTAGTGGGTGACTGAGAGGATTATCACACCTTCCGATATGAACGAACACGATAAAAACATAATCATTATTTTATTAGACGAAATATTTTACCTTATCTGACAAGCTGATGTATTAAGTGATACACGTGCTAAATCATTTTGGTAGTTGATATTAAATTGATTACACTGCACTTTGATCAAAACATTGCTTGTGAAAAGAAGAATATAGGTTGTTGAACACGCATAGTTTAAAAATCTAGTAATGATACTTGATCTTTTCATTAAAACTTACGAGTACTCGCAGTACTTATTGTTACAGAAGTTGCCCACTAGACATTACGTTATCGGCCACATTTTCGAATCATTAATTATAATCCAAGTGAAAGCTATCTTATCTGATCACTAATCACTCATTACCTATTCGTAGAGGTACATCCGCTATTTAATTTAAATCTCAATCGTAAGACTCCGGATATTATATTGTATATTTATTCATAAAACAATATATAAATTGTATTCGAATGTAGCTAACTTAAAACTAATGTTAAAATTAAATTGTGAAAACTATGTCTACTTATACAAGGGTGCAATTTAACATAACATCAAATAAATAACTAATAATAAATAATAATCCGAACCATAGTCGATAGTCCAGATTATTACAATTATTTGGGCATAATTACATAATCCCGCCAGTCGCAGAGGCTCGTCGTGCAGCTCCAGATCGAGGATCTTCTGCATCTCCTCTGGCATCTTGAATTCTAAGATCTGGAAGAGAGGAAAGCTGTTGAATCTTTGTAACGTTTAATACACTTAGAGCACCAAACAATGAATAAATCATCATCAGGCTGTAATCAACTAATCACATTATATGCGTCTTGTAATCACATAATATCCGGTCTACAATCAAGAATGATCTCTATCTTCTAATCACACACTATCCGTTCTATAAAAGCAACTACAAATCCCACAGTCACACATGCGCTCTGTTATTTTACACACACCATACTGTTACAGACTGAGGAAAGTAATATGTGGCTATATGTCCTGTGGTTATACATACTATCCATCCTGTAATCACACACTAATCCATAAATGTATTCATTCCCTCTCTCTCTCTGTGTAATTACAAACTATGTATAAATATTATAATTACTAAGTACTCATACACTAATACACATTGTAAATTCCACAGTATCTTTCAAGTAACGCATTATCAATCCCATAAACTTCAGGTAGTCAGCCAGTATCCATCCTATAATCACAAAATCATCTTATTAGCCAGTATCCGTTCTGTAATAAGCCAGTAGGCCAGTATTGGTCCTGTGTTATCAGGTACCATCCATCCTGTAACAATGCAGCGGGTATCCATCCTGTCATAACGCAATGGGTATATCCATCCTGTAATTAGCCACTATCCATCCTGTAATAATGAAGCAGGTATCCGTCCTGTAATTGACCAGTATTCGTTCTGTAATCACTCACTACTCTGTAAGAGTCGAAAAGTCGTCTCCAATCTTCAAGAGTGTGTGTGTGAGTGTGTCCATAGTTCATCGGACATACATTGTCTCAAACTTTCGCGATACACACTCATATTAAACACACTACTAACGGGACTTAATCGCATCGCGGCTGAAACGTCGAGGTAAAATATAAATAGTTTTTTAGTAGTGTGTTTAACATCAGGACATAGTCCTACACCTACACCATTGATTTTTATTTACAAAATTAAATGGATAAGTTAAGTACGCATTACGTCAAAACTTTGAAGTCTACCGCATTTTTTATGGCATTAGTTATGAAACGGACTCACAGGTCATCCATCAGATGGTAAGAGGTCCCTGTGTCCCATGGACTTCATCAGACGTAAGGAATAACAAGATTTCGAGGACTAAAAGTCGGCAACAGTGCAAGTTCTCCTAGGTTAGTGGGGAAGATGATGGTAGCGATCCCGACGGACTCTACGTCATGTGCTATCATCGTTTTTATAAAGTCGCAGAAAATGATACTTTACTTCATAGTAAGGTTACATTAGTAAATACTTTTGTGTCAAGGAAGTAGTAAACCATTTTACCGCGAAACGATATGGCACCCCCGTGGGAAATTCAAAGTATTTGCATAGTTTCTCGCTGGAAGGCTCAGGTAGCACCTATTTTATTAAATAATGTTCAATTTACTATGGAACATAATAGTGTGAAAGCCGTAGATAATAAGTAGGTACGACGTACCTCATGCATAGGGTCGGGGGTTCGACTCGCACCTCTGAAATTCTTTAAATGCGAAATTCAAATTGAATTTACCACTGAGATTTTCGGTGAAGGAAAACATCGTGAGGAAACCTGCATGCTTCTGCGAAGTAATTCAAGGATGTGTGTGAAGTCCCCAATCCGCATTGGACTCGCGTGGGAACAATCACCCAAACCCTCTCCTGATGAGAAGAGTTAGCAGTGGGCCACAAATAGGCTCTTGTGGTGAATATAATAGAGTCATTCAGCAATCACTCTAGTATAATAAGAACCCACAATTCCTGTTGGAAAACGTATGGTTAAGGTCTCATAAAGAATTAAGGTCTTATGAAGCCGTGGTGGCCTAGTGGTTCGACCTACCGCCTCTAATGCAGAGGGTCGGCGGTTCGATCCCGGCTCGCACCTCTAAGTTGACTTATGTGCGAAATTCAATATGAATTTACCACTGAGCTTTTCGGTGAAGGAAAACATCGTGAGGAAACCTGCACGCATCTACGAAGTAATTCAAAGATGTGTGTGAAGTCCCCAATCCGCAGTGGGCCCGCGTGGGGACTATAGCCCAAACCCTCTCGTGATGAGAGGAGGCCTGTGCCCAGCAGTGGGACGCAAATAGGCTGTAGTAGTAGTAGTAGTAGTAGTAGTAAGGTCTCATAAATGCAGCATTTAATTATTTATGTACCTCTGTAGTTATCTATTCTCTAAATGAGCATTCACTCAGATCTTAAAGAAAATGAAAGACTTTGAAGACACGTACCGATATATTCGATTATCAGAAATAGTTAAATACATTACTGAAAATTGGTGAAAACCTTTTATACAACAAAGTATAGAAGTCGAGAAAGCATCATTGATTTATGAACATTTTCCGGAAGAGATGGGCCGAGCTTGTCTGCAGTGAGGATGATGGATCAACCTTTAACTCCGAGTTCTTTGTCAAAAGCGAGAACCCTAAATCGCACTGAAGATCGTCCGGACAAATTGCAGAGCCGTTCGTAAATTACAAATAATGCTGTGTAGCGTCCAGCGGGCATTGATAAAAGATGTTTCCGATTTGCATAATGAGGTACTTTAGCCTTTGTCCTTTCGTTCTTACTTCTCCGATTACTTTTCTTGTGAAAGGACGAGCTTACAGAACCATAGCAGCGTTTTATTTTCCATCGCCGATTATTAAAAAAACCGGCCAAGTGCGTGTCGGGACACGCGCAATGTATAGGGTTCCGAAGTTGACAATGCTCCTAGTACCTTTCTACGACTGCATCTTAGCTAGGCTGAGGTATGACGTACCCCGCGTGCCCGCCCGACGACGCCCCTGCCGCTCAGTAGTACGTATGTATAATAGAATTTTACTTTTCCGTACCTACGCATTTTTCCTTGCTTGCAGTTCGTCGACTATGACCCGAAAACTTGTATAGCCTTCTTAGCTGTGATAGTTTTCCTTTCAACTACCTACGTTATATATGCCATAACCGTGATTTTTTTCAGCCATCCAAATACCACCATTTAGCTGGCAGGGGGGGGGGGACACGTGACTCTAACAAAAAGTAGCACTTTAAAGCTTAATATTCCACAAACGCATCACTTAATCAAAAAAATAGTTTGAACAAACCCACAATATTTTTTAAGACCTATTCAACGATATGCCGCACCATGGGGTACGCAAGGAAAAAAACCGGCCAAGTGCGTGTCGGGCCACGCGCAAAGTATAGGGTTCCGAAGTTGACGATGCCCACAGTACCTTTCTAAGACTTATTAGCATCTAGCTAGCGCACGTCATACCACTCGTATGACGTGCCCGCCCGACGCCCCTGCCGCTCGAGAAAAATCATCATCATAAGTTGGTCGACTATTACTCGTAAGTTTGTATAGCCTACTTAGCTCTGATAGTTTTCCTTTCAACTACGTTATATATGCCACAACCGTGATTTTTTTCAGCCATCTAAATACCACCATTTAGCTGGCAGGGGGGGGGGGACACGTGACCCTAACAAAAAATAGCACTTTAAAGCTTAATATTTTACAAACACATCAATTAATCAAAAAATGGTTGTAACAAACCCACAATATTTTTTTAAGACCTATTCAACGATATGCCGCACCATGGGGTACGCAAGAAAAAAAAATTACATCCCCACTTTACGAGTAGGGGAGGTACCCTGTAAAAAAATATATTACAAAATTTTATTGTACCACTTTGTCAGCGTAACTAATATGCATATTCATGCCAAATTACAGCTCTCTAGACCTAAGCATCTCCGAGCAATAGTGCGGACAGACGGACGGACGGACGGACGGACGGACGGACGGACGGACGGACGGACGGACGGACGGACGGACGGACGGACATGGCGAAACTATAAGGGTTCCTTGTGGACTTCGGAACCCTAAAAATACATCCCCACTTTACGAGTAGGGGAGGTACCCTATGAAAAAATATATTTCAAAATTTTATTGTACCCTTTGTCAGCGTAACTAATATGTATGTGTATGTATGTATATTCATGCCAAATTACAGCTTTCTAGAACTAAGCATCTCCAAGCAATAGTGCGGACGGACGGACGGACGGACGGACGGACATGGCGATAAGTAAAAGGGTTCCTTGTGGACTTCGGAACCCTAAAAAGTGTAGCGTTGCCTGTAGATGTAGATGATGTACGAGTATTATTAAGATAAGAGCAGACTGAGATGTCCATTATTAGGTAGTATTATAAATACGAAAGTAACTCCGTCTGAATGAACTCCGGACCGATTTAAATGAAAATGTATGGTATGTAGATAAGATAGAGTCCCGGGGAAAGACGTACTTTTCATCTCGGAAAAACGCATAGTTCCCGCGGGATCGCTGTAGCCGAATTAGATGAGAACAAATATTCGCGGGCAGAAGCTACTTAGTATATGGCAGTGAATAATTACATTCATTAATGAGATTGATTGAAAGTTTACCATAGATCAAAAGTAGGTGCTTTCATTTAAAGCATACGGTAAAGGTCAGTCGCCAGGGGATTTTTTTTTTTATAATTTGTCACGTTGCCGTAAAAACGAATGATTAAATAATTAAATCATCTTTGAGACGGCAACGCATTTGTGACACGTCCTCTGGTGTTGCAAACGTCTATAGATGACGGTAACTACTTTCTATCAGGTGGGCCGTCTGTCTGTTTATCCGTCTACAACAATAAAAATAAACTTAATCTAATCCGTTCTAAGATTTTGCACAAAAAGAATAGATATGTCCTCTCCGTGTTGACAATGTAGCTTAGTTACAGGTACATTTACAGTGGCATGATACGCGAGTATTAAGGCATTTTAATGAAAGGGCAAAGTATTGCATTAATTATTGTTGAAGCAGCTGCGGCGAAGATTTATCCTCGCTGCGCAGGCGAGGAGAGGAAGCTGGGAATATTTACCGGAGGATATTAGGTACCCGTATACCTAAATGAAACTGTTGTTTCGCGCTTAAACTGCTAAAATTAAGCTATTATTATAGGTAATGTGGGGCTAAATTTTACTGTTTAGTGGCAAAATTATGTACATCTATGAAACTTGATTGACTTGCTTGAGGATATTCTGCCGAGTCCTAACAAAATTTAGGGGGCATTTAAAAATGAATGCCTAAGCTAGTACCTGTGTATTTTTTTCGCTGAATCGAAAAAGACCAATTCTCATAATTATAGGATCAATATTTGGCGAGAAAAGTGTTTATGAATACCCAGCATACCCTATATCAAGACACAAATTGACCCGCCAAAGCCGTGGTAGCCTATTTGGTTTAACCTACCGCCTCTTATGCAGAGCTATTGTTGTGAGCTCGTGTATCGTGGGTTCGAATCCCGCTTTCACCTCTGAGTTTACTTAGGTGCAAAATTAATTTTAAATTAATTTCTGAACTTTTCGCTGAAACAAAACATCGTGAGGAAACTTTCACGCATGTGCGAAGTACCTACTTTAAGGATGTGTGTTAAGGCCGAAGAAGTTCCCTGACCCAGCGTCTTCAAATTGCTCATGTAAGATCATACTTTTCTAAGAAATGTTAAAGGTTAAAAATATGAAAAAAAATGTTATTTATGATTATAACATCCTTGACATGACAGCTTTCGTTACACGTTTCACGAAACTTCGCTCGATACAATTTAATTCCAAAGTAACCTCTAACTCTGACTTTAATACAACTTTTCTCCATGTTATTATATAAAACAGTGTAAAACTAAATATAACAGAAAAAATATCCATATTATATGCATACATTGACAGCTTTATAAATGCCATGTTTTTAGACGGTAATTTTTATAGAAATCAAAACGCGTTAAATACTAACTAAATCGGGCGTTCTGTGCGTAGCGCTTTCTCTTTCACTCGTTGCGAGTGACAGTGACGGCTGAGCTGGGTATAGGAACGGCCTTAACTACCCAATCCGCACCGCCCCAATAATCTCGTCGCCTAAAGTTTGCTCTTAGCGGGATTCTAACCCGCGACCGTTGGAACAGTGGGCAGAATCACTAGCAACTGAGCCAATCCGGTCGTTTCTAATTAATTAGCAGAATGTTCGATCACTAGTTTGAAACGTCAATTTTCATCTCAGTTCGCTGGAAATCTGCGAAATTTCATATTTCGTAGTGCCACCGTTATTTTACCCGGAGCTCGAGAGTTGCACATGTGGAACATGTTTATTTGTTCTATTATTGTCCATGTTGAGCATCGACGGCAAGCATGAATGCCCTAGTGATGGGACTTGGAAGTACGATGTCGATTTTAACATTATCAAGGGCTAAAGTTTACACAGTTTTTTTATTTCAATGGTATAGGTAAACGAGCGCACGGCCTACCTGATGGTAAGTGGTCACTGCGGCCCATGGACACCGAAATCCTATGATCCCCTATTAAGAAAATTGAAAATGTTAACCATGTCGCTATCAGGGTGGTTGAGGTTGAAATAATTATGAAATGGTGCGAAAGTAACTCTGTCTGTCTGTCTGTTAATCTAAATCGGTCCAGCTCAAAATGAAGATGTAACAGACAGAGGGAGTTAGTTTCGCATTTATAATATTACCATGTAGTTAGTTCTAGTATCGTATTACTAGTATACCTATATTTACTGGTATGGATATTCAACTATTTTTACAAAGAAACAGAACTCTTCAACTTTGACTATAAAAATGGGCGATAGTAAAACAAAATATCATCACGGCCATCCTTTTGCAACTGTGATTCATGGCTCGAGACTACAAAAGGATCCGACGCAGTTGATCCTCCCTCATTAGCCAGAAGGGCCCGCGATCGTACCTATTGTCAACTTCCCTTCCGATACACATTCCCAATGGAATTTGTAGATATCGCTGATCCGAACGAATTAAATGAACTGCAGTTTCTCACTTTTTATTTAGACTGCAGATATTTTCTATATTTTTTGAATACAAGTGAAGTTTTATGTTCATGAGTATTCCTCGCATTTTTGTGATAATTGTAAAATACTAATTTCTCCTTTGAAAATTACTTACCTACTTACTTATGGAGTTGTCCCAAATTCTAACTGGTACGTATAGGGTAGGTATGTAAAAAATAATAGCTTTCTGTGACTCTATTACGTAGTGCTATCAAGAACAACAAGAAGAGAACACTTTTAAAAAGCAGATCGAGTTTAAACAGGCTTTTTGGAATACAACAGCGACGTTTACAACGTATCTCTCAGACGGCGGATAAATGGCTCCATTTAAATAATGAATGTGCGGCCACCGGCGCAGGTCTCGCCGCTCCGAGATCATCGCTCTAAATGACGACAATCACGAAATTAAGAGCGCACAGACTACAGTTTAACGTGATGTTAAGCACCGTCCCCCATTCCGCTTCCGATGTCAGTGACATCTTATGTGATTGCATCCGAGTAAGTACCAAAATTACCCGAATACGAGTGGAACTAACTCTGTATATCTGTCTGTCTGACCTCTTCAGGTTTAAATCGCTGAACCGATCTACTGAAAATTTGGCATGAAGATAACTTAAGTCCCAGGAAAGGACATAGGATAGTTTTGTCCCGGAAATAACTCTCCAAAGTGGTGAAAAAGGGGTAGAATTTAATACTTCATCGCGGATGAAGTCGCGGGATAACAAAATAGTCAGAAAATAAAAAGAGGGATACCTATTATTCTCTGATGTGCAGTATTTGTCGATTTACTTTCAGGGTGAGAATAATTTGACATTTCTTGGCACACGTTCCCAAAGGCCCGCCTACTGCGTTGGCTCCGCTGCGCGGTCAGAGGCTAATACCTATCCGGGGACCTCGGACTTACTTTATTTGGTCAATTTCTTCCCATTTGTTACAGGGTTACAGGGTGGTAAAAGATTTTTTTCTTGTTACTCTGATACATTGGATGGGGAAATTAAACGCGGCCTATTTGGGGGAAGAGAGGTGTGAAGGTGATAATATTTACCTATTTTGTAGCTCGACGTTAAATTACGAATACGTATAAAATTTCTTTTCAGTTCGCTGCTTTAGAAAATCTCGCTGAAATAGGTAACATGACAAATATTATTATGGTTTAAATAATATAACGTCACAAGATGGAGCGACGACCTCGTGAAGATCGCGGGAAACCGGTGGAAGTAAGTAGCACAGGACCGGTGAGTGGCGAGCCTTGGGGGAGGCCTATGTCCAGCAGTGGACGTCTTTCGGCTGAAATGATGATGAATATAACATCGTTTTGATTTTGAAATTCATCTTTGACTTTCAATATGTACGCGTATTGTCATTAGAGGTAGCAATTTATGTTTGCATAATTTTGTGTCTGAACTGAATCGAGATTCGGTTGTCTCCATTTTGATTGTTTCTAATAATGAAAGATTCTGCTGGCTGGTGTTATCACTTGAACTGATTCATGATCAAACTGTAATACTATCAACCTCGTCATAAATAACTAACACTCAACAGCAATGAAATCCATATACCGAGGTCGTTTAGCAAGATCTGAAACTAACCGAAAGGCTCAAGGGCTCGGTTTGACAAACGCCTGAGCGCGAGGACCCTAATAAACTTAACTAATGTGATATCAAAGTCAGGCCCACCCATAACGGCCACATATTCCCGTGTTCTTCGCTAAGAACATTGTTTCGTTACACCATAATGTTCTTGGTATCTCTTCTAATAATACAGTGAACGTCATATTCGTCTCTCTATTGAAATTTAGAAAATCAAAGGAAGAAAGCTTGGTGAAGTTTTGCATCGGTGTATCCTACATCGTGGGTCTATCTCGAAAGTAGGTCGGTCGGTATTTTCTGGAACTACTACTACAACCTATTTGCGTCCAGTGGGTCGCAACCCAGCCGAAACCTTGTGCCCAGCATTGGCTGGGCACAGGGTTTCGGCTATAGTACAGTGCGGATTGGGGACTTCACACAAATCTTCGAACCACTTCGCAGATGCGTGCAGGTTTCCTTACGATGTTTGCCATCACCGAAAAACTCAGTGGTAATTCAAATTGAATTTTGCACATAAGTAAACAATAGACTGTAGTAGTAGTAGTAAAAAACCCACAGAATGTTATCACACTATACCAGAGAACGACAGTAACGATAGCTACCCCTATCACAAATTCACTCTCCAACGTGGCTCGGACGGAAGGTATAATGTTGTCATTTACCTTCAATAGATGAAACAAACACGACACAACAGTCTTCGAATCTCCAGAAACCTGGCGATAATTGGCCCAATGTTGACCATTATACCCAAATACTGCCATGAAAAAGAATTAATGTCCAAAGTAAGAAATTTGTACATTTGCTTGTGTGCGGGCATGTTGGAAATATCATTCTGGTTGTTACTTGCTAGCGGCAGTCAGATGAAGAGCCTAGGCTACCAAAAATAAATGATGCATCGGAACACCGGTCGGTATGATGCATCGCCTCGTGAACGTCCAGGCTGTGAATTATTCCCGCCATAACGTATTGCTGCCGGGTCTGGATTCAATTCGAGCTTAGGAATTAATGCGGCTGCGTAATTTATGGGCTACTTGTTTGTATAGGAGGATTCCAACGACGTGACTTGTATTTCGATGCTGTTCTGTTTCTAGGTAGAACTCCAATTAAAGGCATGCGAGGCAGGCCAAGTCTAGTTACTACATAGATCTAATATCTGTATTTATTCATGAATGAAGGTACCTCTACGAATGTTCAGGCAGATATAGATCGCGCGAGAACGTTTCGTTGCAAATGCGACAAAGATCGCCCTATTACGAAACTAAGACAGATAGAAAATTCTATCACCGTCTCTGAAAAGGATTTAATCTTGACTGTTATATAAATACGAGTAGACGCACTACAACGTTCTAACGTCAAATCTATGGAACGTATGTTAAGGAGCAATACTAGATCAGATCTCTGGTGGATTTGGCAGCGGAACAAGGCGTACAGATCGCAGTCGCACGTCGGCTTACATGTGTCGTCCGCCGGCGCTATTCGTAGACGGCGAATAGGAAAACTAAAAATGTTACAAAAAGGCGCAAATATTGCCAAGTTTCACAACTTAAACTATACTACAAAAAGTGTCTTTTTGCGTCGAACCACACCAAGTTACCTACAAATTAAAGTTAGTATATTTTTAGAGGATGGTTTTGTTCACCCACTGTCTAAAAGCGGTTCAACCATCTTCATTTATTGTTTTTTTTTGTGTGTATGTCTCTAAGGGCCCTCGTCCACGACGACTTTTTGTAGCGATGCTGCCGCGCTACTTATATCACTATCCTTTTTCTACATTAAAGAGTAAAAAGGATAGCGATATGAGAGCGCGGCAGCATCGCTATAAAAAGTTGCCGTGGGCGAGGGCTCTAGGAATACATATTTTCCGTGGCGTGAGCCGAGACTCAGGACGGGTTCTCATACGAAGCCTGCTGCTTACTGAAAATACCAAAACACCGGCACGGCGGCTTAGAATTCTTTACTCCGCGCGAGCTACGGATTTAGCCAAACCGTGAGTGAAGTGAAATAAGTTCTGGGTTTCTTTTTTGAAGATTTTTTACAGTGAGGGTAAAGAATGGACTGGCACCCTACATGTATGCATATTTCGTATGATCAATTCCAAACTTCAAACATTTATGACGAGAGTGGCCTGTGCCGAGCAGTGAGACGTAAAAAGTCTGTAATGTTTCATACTTGCATTATTTGTGAACCTGCACTTTGATTTGACTTCAACAATTTTATCTGATTAAAATGAAAATTTAAAAAGGAGCTTCGTGATTTGAACTTTACTTGTTAACTTAGAAAATTGTTTAAGCAATCAGAAGATTGAAGAGTCGATGTTGTATCCGGTGTAAATTCCTTTACAACTTTACGTTACTAACCGAATGCTTTGGCACAATGGTCGTACAATAATCCGGCCAGACACACGTCTCTAAATTAATCTCGCAGATAGCAGAAGGATGTAACAGTCGGCTTGGCGCCTCGGCACCTCGGGACCGCGGTATCAGACATGCGGGGCTTTGCCGTGTCGTGGGAAGAGGCATTTGCTTCGTTATTATAAGTTTTAGAGGTATCTGGAGCTTTCAGAGCGATGTATATTAAATATCAAATTCCTGGAAGGGTTTTGTTCTTCGCAGTAAGAATGAGCGAGGCAATCATCGATCACGGTTATTTTTAATAATCCATTTCACGTCAGTTTCAGTGAAGACTACACTACTGATAGGATATAACGAAACTTTTTCGCACTGCGGATATATCAACGATATATGTTCCTCATTTCACTGGAAGCCATCATCATCTATCTAAATATATAAAACTCAAAGGTGAGCTGACTGACTGACTGACATAGTGGGCTGAAATTTGGCATGCAGGTAGATGTTATGACGTAGGCATACGCGAAGAAAGGATTTTGCGAAATTCCCACGGGAACCGAAAAAAAACGGCATTTTACATTTAATATTTCTGCGCATACGAAGTTGCGGGGAAAAGCTAGTCATCATTTATATGACGACAGGTTTGGCTCAGTTGGTTGGTAGTGACCCTGCCCACTGTTCCGACTGTCGCGGGTTCGAATCCCGCTCGGGGCAAACTTTGTGTGATGAGCACAAATGTTTGTACTCGAGTCATGGATGTTTAGTATTCAAGTACCTGGGCTAATACTTAGCTAAAAACGAATTTTCCCAGATATGAGACCTAGCTAGATCAATTTCTCACCCCCTTAAGGCATAGGGCCTTACTTAATTCCAAATTTCATCGAAATCGTTGGAGCCGTTTTCGAGAACGCTATTACAAATATATATACACAAATATTGCTCGTTTAATAGTATAGGATATGTATAAGTATTTATATCGTTGTCTAGCACCCATAATACAAGCTTTGCTTAGTTTGGAGCTAGGTTTTGTGTGAAATGTTCCATAGTATTTATTTTTATTTATTTTATATCAGTCGAAAGACGTCCACACCTGGACACATGGCACGCCTACGACCGGTTCATCGGCGTACATTGGGCAAGGCCTATGTCCAGCATTGGACTGCTATTATGGCCGGTTGGTAATGGGGCAGGCCCACCGTAATCGATGCGCAGATGTTATTAGTATTTCTAAACTATCATTTTCCAGGCTAATGGAAACGACATTTCCTTTAAACCTGTAGTGTGACGTTAATTCTCATGTCATTGTATACGAGAGCCTTCCAGAATGTAGCCAAGTTGAAAGTGGCGCGGTCCCGGCGGCGCCGCCCCGGACGGGACTTAGCACTTCGGCGTATTCCCGCCCGCCTCGCTCGGGACAGGGAACATGCAAAACAATTCAGCCCTAACAGCTCGGCTACGAGTTTGCGGGACCTGCGGCATCAGCAGCTTATCTCCTAATTATGCGATGTCGTTATAATGCTCGCTGCACAGTTGATAGGGTGAAATCACGCAATGTACTCGTACTAGTAACACCGATATTAGGTTCTAAACATTGATCTATTATAAGTAAGGATTCACAATCAGCCGGAAAAAATGGCCCCGTCAAAACGGGTGCCCGAACAGCTTGGGCACCCGTTTGTCCTTTGTTGTAAAGAGGCGTTATTAGCATATTGGAACGTATTTTCTAATGTCAGTTTGCTCCATATATTATGACATATTCTGTTAGGCACTGTTCGTCCATATGTTATTACTTATTATAGATCAAAGGTCCTAAATGATAGAAGAGTCTAGACTAAAGCAAACAGTGCGAATTAGAGATTTTAAAGTGATATTAAAAACATCCACATTTTATTATTGGTGAGCCTTACTACATCTACATCATCATTTCAGTCGAAAAATATAGTATTCTGTACATAACGGCCTCCCCCAAAGCGCGCCACTCAGACCGGTCTTGTGCCGCTCGCATCCAGCGTATTTATTTTCATCACACTTGCTCGAAAACGGTGTCATTACAGGCAGGCAAAGCGGTCTCTAAGGCCCAGATTATGACCACGGGCTTTCGAGATTTCTTATGAGTTTACTTCGAAATAATACAAATTAAAACGTAAAACTACTTAAATGGTGGCACCATTGTTAGGGGCCAGACGAATTGAATATTTTAAAAAAAACGGAGGTTTGTTCGCGGTGCCGATTAACGTACATAAACAAGTTCACAGGTCGTCCTAGTGAATATTTCCTGTATTTTCCTTACAAGTGTGATGAAAACATTGTGTGTATCACAGGCGGTATAGGAATCGCAGTCTCGAGCCCTTTTAAAGCCCTCAACCTTCTGTTTCGGGCTTATAAATGCTCTCAACTACAATTCCTCGCTTACCGCCCTTAATACACAATGTACTATTTATTTTGTTAAGTCTGTTAAACCAGCTTATCCTCCTACGATGACAAAGAAACTTATTTTCATGCATATTCCCTATCCCTGGACGTCGTAAATACTCGCGTCTGCTAGATATGCAGGTTGAAGTACGTCGCAATACTCGGGGGTGGGACTGAGTACGTCTGAAATACTTAGTACTTTTAGTGTCGGATGACGATGTTACGTTATCTTCGCTAGAAATAACGTCTTTTAAAATGTATTGCAGATATCGTGCGGAAATGTGAGGACTTTTATTCCATTTTTAAGGATCAGAAGCGCCGCATCTGTTACGTTTTCGCGCTTAAACCGATTTCTTTGAAATATAGCATTGGCAGATAGCGACTAAAGTTTACAAAGCTCTTTTGGAAAAAGAACAAACCTATGGTAGCTTGTAGGTTTCTCCTACAAAATGCAGCATCAACCTTCTTAGGATGCGTGAGGAACCCACATACTTCGTTCGGCAGTAGACATCTTTCGAATGAAATGATCATGGCAGTATAATAGTGGCCTGGTGGTATAAATAACCACCTCTCATGCAAAGGGCTTTGAGGTCAAATCCGCTCGAATCTCTAATTAGATATGACTTATATTAAACACACTTTCAACGGGACTTAATCGCGTAAAAACTATTTATATTTTACCTCGACGTTTCGGCCGCGATGCAACGGCCGTGGTCACGAGAAGACTCATAGATATGTCTTGTGTATGGTAATTACATTTTGGATTAAACACTGATTGGACATTTTAATCTATTAGTACCTGGGTGACCTTTGTTCGGGTAAAAATGGCTAAAAATGATTTTTCCCAAATATGAGACCTAGCTAGATCGATTTGTCACCCCGGAAAACCCCTATAGGTACACGGAATTTCATAAAAATCGTTACAACCGTTTACGAGAACGTGATTACAAATATATAGGTACATACATAATATACAAATATTGTTCGTTTGATAGTATAGGATAATTATGACTATTTCATTTCATTTATTAATTCATTACAATAATTAATTGTGTAGAATATTTTTACATTTACATTATATGACTACATTAATATTTACTAAAGACACATCTTTTAATGGTAACAAATTAATCACTATCACTACATAGTATATAACAAAGTCGCTTTCTCTGTCCCTATATCCCTATGTAAGCTTAAATCTTTACAACTACGCAACGAATTTTGATGCGGTTTTTTTTGTAACAGATAGAGTGGTTCAAGAGGGAGGTTTTAGTATATAATTTGTTATAGTTTAATTCTCGATTCCCGCGGGAACGCTATAACCGCATTCCACGCAGACGAAGCCGTGGGCCTATTGAAGTTCTAGAACTGATAACTTAGTGGTTATAGCTTAAAAACTATCCAGGACACCTGCCGTTATTCACTCCCCAGCTGCATCATTTCCTAAATGAGCTCGAGGTGCCTTTATTTCCACTGATATTAAAAGTTGGTCAAATGCACGCCCATTGTCTCACGGTCTTTTGTTCTATTCTAACATTTTCACCGCTTTATTTATATGCTTTGTTTGAATGATATATGGGGATTTGGATCGTTAGAATTTACGTTGGAAACCTGGTACAAGTAATTAATTAACAGATGCCTGTAAAGCTGGGCAGCAAATAGTGCAATACCTAATGTTAACTACATAGTTTCTTGGGTATTTGTTGAGTTAATCCTTCATAAATCATAATATTCAACGAATAAACAAGCCTTGTGAGCACTACACAGCTACTCTAAAGTGAAACGATAATAGGATTTTGCGAACAGGCAAGGTGACTGGTGTAAGGTTGTTTGGTAAGGCGTCTTTTAACGCAAGCATGTCCATGGGACCATCATAAAAATGCTGAAGTTTCACATCAACTGTATCAAATCCGTATTTACCTTACTCGCATTATTATTTTTCAATTCTGTATCATAATTTTAATGGTGCATACAAAACTTTGAACACCAACATCTCGTCAGTCTTGAAATCATGATCAAGCATTATTATTCAAGGTCTTTGTGATCTTTTTTAAATTTTCACCATACCACACGCAACACATGTCACACAGCTCAAGATTTGCTCAAGACAGTGTCAATCTATTGCCACTTGCGGTTGGTTGGCAGTATTACTCCCTTGGGGGTAATAACTGACCATGGCTCCCCGGACAGTAATCGAGACGACCACAAATCGAACATGGATGTAATAAATAATGGCATATAGTCGGAAAAAAAAGCTGGTAAAAGTGTGCACAATACAACACAATTTGATCAACAAGGTGTACCGTAGTAGTCCAAAATAAATAATAATTAACTAGCTCTACCCGTTAGTTATGCTATCCCGATTTCAATTAACAGATAACATTAATAAAAATCTGGGATAGTTGTTGATTAAAACCTAGCTCTGAGCAGCGGGCTCAATTTATATTTTTTCAAACTATAAAAAATTGCCTTAGTCGTTCTTTTATCAAATTATCATCAAAAATTATAATTATATTAACTTTCCATCAAAATGCGGTCAATGGTTAATTTCATAGACAGTTCGTTTCACTTTTCGTATGAGTTATAAACATTTTGAGAGTTAGTGAATCTTGAACTTTTTAGAATAAGAATAAGAATATGTTTATTGCCACACAGAAATATACAATGATACAAATAGTTAAAGAAAAAATTTTTTTTATAATTATACATAACACAACGAGAGAAAAAAAAAGAACTTTGTGGCAACCGGAGCGAGCTCAGCATGTGCTGCGAGTGCGGTTCGACACAACCGCGTCACGCAGCGCTGGTTTTCAGCTCACCCCTTTGCACTCGGTACCACATTAACTTACATCGGTATTAGGTATCGCTACAGGGGGGTACACACAGTTGGACCTCTCAATGGAAAGGTTCCACCGCCCAACCTGCGGACATCTGCATTACCAATGCTTTGCCGGTAAGCCTTTACAAATCATAATATATCTTCTATCTGGTTATATTATGCAACTAGTTATGCCTCGCGACTTTGTCTGCGTGGAATATAAAATTGCTGATAACTTTTCTTACCGGCATCCATTAATCAAACATAGCTCATATGTTGCTCCTTGTTGAATGATGCTCTACGCGTACCCTTGAAAACCGCACACAAATTGGTTCAGTCCTTTTGGAGATTAACTCTAACAGATAGACAGACGGTTAGAAAGAGACAGAAAAATTACCCTTTATTAAACATAGGTCAGTAGTTGAAGTATTAGATATAATATTAAGTATAGACAGATAATAGTAGGAGCAGAAAGCTAGCGACGATGGCCGAGTAGCTTTTAGCATAACAGATTTTCCTTTGTGTCATCAACTAGGAAAGTCGAGCAGTTGCTCGACTGTATTGAGTAATTTGATTCGACATACGTCCTTTTCTGCTGGTGACAGCCTCCCCTCATCACTACATTCTTGACCATAGTCCAGGTTTCCTCACGACGATTTCCGCCGTCAAATAGTTTAGTCATAAATACAATATTCATTTCAAAGGTAATTTCTCCCCCTTGAAAGTCAAAAAACCCGAGAAATTCCCATCCACCGCTAGCTTACTACGTGCCAGTGCTGGATCAATCACGATACAATTAGATGAGGGCTAGGCTATGGTCACACATCAGATGGTCATCACATACATCTTTAGATTACATAATAATATGCAGATACATGCATGTTCCTTCATGATGTTTTCTTTCAAACCCGAATCGAGATTTGTATTCCGCGAGAAGCGGTAGTCCATCCGCTTAACTACCACGACTACACGAGTTAGACAAGTTCATGCATGAAAATGAACGCTGGTAGTTTGGTGCTAAAAACGTCCAAGATAAAACTATTTCAATGAGTGCGGTGCGGTGGCACTTTACAGCAGCAGTTAAACCATTTGCTGGAATGTTCCGCCGCAGTCCCGGAGCAGGGCTGAGCTCCGCAAGTCCCCAGCCTGCTTTCTAGCCTCACTTTTATGACGGCGCGTTACTTTGCTGTTTAACGGCATAAGGATGTCGCCGCACAGTTCTTAGGGCCATTCCCTGACCCAGCATCGTCAAATTGCTCATGTAAGATCAACTTTTCTAAGAAATGCTAAAAGTTAAAAATATGAAAAAGCATATTTTATATTTGATTATATCATCCGTACTTCACAGTATATATTGACAGCTTTCGTTACACGTTTCACGAAACTTCGCTCGATACAATTTCATTTCAAAGTAACCTCTAACTCGGACCTTTAATCCTACTTTACTCCAGTTTATTACATCAAACAGTGTAAAACTAAATATAACAGAAATATTATCCATATTATATGCATACATTGACAGCATTCATGTTTTTAGATGGTGTTATTATAGAAATTAAAACGCGTTAAATACTGACTAAATCGGGCGTTCTGTGCGTAACGCGGCTTCTCTTTCACTCGTTGTACAAGTGACGGTGACGGCTGAGCTGGGTATAGGAACGGTCTTAACACGGAGTATTATTCCCCATGAAATGTTACATAAAGCCCTCTGGTGTTATCCACGGGCTGTGTTGACTACCTCCCATAAGTAACTCGTGTGCTCGTCTGGCCTCTTACAGTATAACCCCCCCCCCCCCCCCTAAAGTATGGAAGGATTCGGAAACATACACTTAACAGCAATGAAAACGGGTCTCTTGTGACCCGTTTTCATTGCCGTTGAGTGTACCTTACAATACTAACAGTGAGCCGTTACAAGGTGAAAATGCGATAGACGTTTAGTAGCTATAAAATTCCATGCAGATGTGGACGGAACTAAGCTAGGCTAGTACTAGTACAAGACAAATCTTTAATTATACGCCATTGATAGTAAGATATTTTATTATATCCAGTCTTATTGACTCCCAAAACAACAAACAACTTTATAGCAAAAGCAATCGACGAAAACAAGAGACGGAAATCTCGAACAGCAACACAATAAAGTCGAGAAATTTAAATTTCCAAGTCAATAAAAAAACATAAATAAATCAGCAGCCCTGAAGAAATTAATTTGATGAAAAAAAAAGGAACACTCGAGCCTCTCCAATATCAAAATACTTCAACTCCGTTACATTTTCGGAGGAATTCTTTTGAACAATTCTTTTCCTCGTTTAATGACGCCTTCACGAGATTTGTATATCTCGTTTAGCAGACCTCTCCGGCGGACGATGTCATACAATTGAATCAACTGATTTCACCAAATTACACCAAAGTAGGCACTCGTTTTTGAAAAGAGTCGCGCTACTCGGTACTCGGGAAAAATAGTCTGTTATGGAGAAAATACTTAGGTTTAACGTAACACTTACTTTTTGAAAGCCTGAAAAAGTAGATACCTACATTCTTCTCGTGGTTACAAAATAAATGTGAATATATAGATTTTTTTATAGGGCATAAATATGACTCTTCGTAAATGCAAGAAGCATGGTCACACCGAATGCGTGTAAAGGAAAAGCGCACGCATTCTCGTGCGTTGTATAGCATTAGTCTCGTAAGACATGATACACTGCTAGCGTAGCTGTAGCTGCACACGCGTATACGGTATCACCCGGGCTTTAGAGAGACATAATTTATTTATGCATTTATTTGAAAAAGGTCATCATCATCATCATCATTTCAGCCGAAAGACGTCCACTGCTGGACATAGGCCTCCCCCAAGGCTCGCCACTCAGACATGTCCTGTGCTACTTGCTTCCACTGGTTTCCCGCGACCTTCACGAGGTCGTCGCTCCATCTTGTTGGAGGCCTACCGACAGCTCGTCTCCCGGTTCGCGGGCGCCACTCGAGAACTTTCCGGCCCCATCGGCCATCAGTCCTGCGAGCAATGTGCCCCGCCCACTGCCACTTAAGGCTCGCAATTCTTCGGGCTATATCGGTGACCCCAGCTGTTCTACTGCGGATATCCTCATTTCTGATTCTATCACGCAGAGAAACCCCGAGCATAGCCCTTTCCATTGCCCTCTGAGTGACTTTGAGCCTTCTTATGAGACCCATCGTGAGCGCCCACGTCTCGGAACCATAAGTCATCATTGGCAACACACACTGGTCGAAGACTTTTGAAAAAGTACACCAATGTTTTTCTACTATATTTAGGGATAAACTACGATAACATGACCCGCCCCTCCAGATTACTATTTCAAAGCTTATTCGTGAGACGACTAGTCGAACACCTAATCCGAGTATTGTATTTTGTCGGCTGTACGTTGCATACGTTGGGAGTGCTGGTGATGCTTTATACTTTTTCACAGACACATTGAAGCGAAAACACAATTGTTATCGTAGTTCATTTCTACCTTGTAGGATGCTTACCGAAAAAAAATTCGGTCCAGTTTTTCGCTCAATCTACCTGGCTATCTGCCACTCCGATTTCGCAAACGTGATATGTCGGTTACCTCTATTTTCGCTACAAGTAAAAATATTAGAATGTTTAAGAACTAGAAGTATTTCTGTCCTGGAGGGCCGAGGCTTTATACACAAATCAAATTGTCCCGAAACGGGGTCGGATCTGGCTCGTAACGAGGTTAGGGCCGCTTTGGGCAGCCTTTTGCCCGCAGTTTCTTTTTAATTCTTTCAGTCTTGTTTAATGCTTTCTCGTGACTTCGTGTAACGCCTGAACGGATTAAGTTGCCTATCATTGCATAGTTCAATGGTAATTAATAAAGTGATAATGAATGAGGCAGCACAACTTGAAGTTTATTCATTAAATTGATAAATAGGTTTTTTTTTTTAATTTAAACATCGAGTTATTCCAGTCACATTTGAATTCAGTGTAAGTACACCTGTAGTGGAGTGGAGTGGACTGTATGATTTTAATGATTTAATGGTAAATGAATACTAGTTTTGAGCAAATTGCTCAAAACTCATATTTATATTCGTCATATTGTGTGTTACTACACACAATTATGACGGGGACTATCATTATGGAGTGTGGTATGTCTTGGTAAGTAGCGCAAACGTATATGGCGAAACAGTTGAAAACGTGTCCAGCGGATTTGATAAGCAACAAAACAAAACACACTCTCCTCACAACCGTTTTCGCTACGTTTTCACCTCAGCAGCGCCATCTGAAGGCGCTACTGCAGACTATCCGCCTAGGTGGCTTGACACTTGTGGCGACCGCAGCGCCCCCAACCTACCCGATTTGGTGTCCACTTTTGGAACTATAAACAACCCTCCATAACGGGGACCTCGCTTCGTACCGTAGGTAACTAGGCAACTAACAGAACCATCATTCAAAGCAAGTCAAATAAAAAAATACAATATTATATCAAAAAGGAGGTCGGTCACTAACAACACCCCTCAAACGATAACGAATCTGGCTATTATTATGAATAAGTAAGTAGTAGCAACTTCACTTGCAATAATTTTAGACTTAAACTATTATTGTCCCGTCTGTGCCCTAATAAATCATTAAAACATTAACAGGTCCCGTCTCTACCGACCAGCTCCCACTGACTAAGGTCCGACATTTCAACCTAACTCTAGAATTTTCGTATGGAGTCTGGAGTAGGTACTTACACGCAGTTGTCCGTTATCTGCGTTCATTGTGTTTGTTTGTATACAGACTTTGTCCGTCTCGACACGGGCTTTGGTCTGCCCGTAACCGGTTTCGCTGATAACTGTTTACCGCTAGAGGGCCATTCCGCAGATGATCCTTAATATTTTAATTTCTTATAACTTTTTCATGCTCTTTCAGAATAATAGTACATTATTGCCGTGGCCGGGAAAGTAGGTCTTTGCAGGCTGAGTATTGATTTAAAGGGCCGAGGCTTCGCCGAGGCCCTTTAATATGTACGAAGCCTGCAAAGCCTTTCACGTGCCGAGGCTTATATAGTGCTTTTCTCAAAAAATAAAAAAAAACCTTGATATTAGGTATTCATAATACAGCATTGACACGCACGCAAAGGTAGTCAAGTACTTACAACAAGTCCAATGGAACGCCAGTCTTATTTCGTATTCACCGATATTTGACTTTAACAGACACACCAACACGGCAAGTTAAAAACTCGGATGTAGATTTCTCGTTTTTTATAAAAATTAACCTTTTATTAATTTTTAAACCAAACTAGTAAACTATTTTCATGAAATTTAGCTAAATAAATCTGATACAAGACAAGAACTCCCGCTCTTTATGGATCGCTCTTTTTTTTTAAATTCCGTTCTAAAATACATTGCGCTGTTTCAGACACAGATAAAAACGTTTCGTTTCGCGACAATTGACAGATACAGAACATGCAGACTTGGCTGTTTGGGAATTCCTTCGCGTATTTATCAGTTTAAAAAAAAGTACCTGTACGATAATGAAATTTCATACAACATTCCCTGCGCTTATACCTGCCGCGAAAGTAATTTCATACAAATTTCCGGGGCATGTAATTGAGTTTTTTTTTTTTTTGACTGATCGTCAATGACGCTCTTCGCGGTCTGATAGAAAGCAGACAATGACGAGTTTCCCGGGATTTTTTGAGAAAATGAAGATTGCCCGACCCTAAGGACGTAAGTGCTTTAGAGAAACGCTACTTAGCTTTGGGTTACCGTTCGTAGAAACATCTGGGGTTACCTAACGTAAAGTTTAGATTTAAGCGCGATCACTTTAACAGTGATACGTTAAATGAACATCGATAATTTTTATTTTGAATGCTCTTTATGTGATGTCATGTTGTATCCAAATGCCTAAAAAAAAAACGAAACTTTCGTCTTGTCCGTGTGTCTGCCATTCCGTCCGTACCTTATATCACAGCCATTTTTCTCGAAGACTACAGTACTGTATGGTTGAAATTTGGGAGTTAGGTGTGTTCTATGAACACGAGTGTTTTAAGGCCTCATTATGTACAGTTGCATACACACATTGATCTATTATAAAGTAAGGATTCACAATCAGCCGAAGAAAAATGGCCCGTCAAAACGGGTGCCCGGAAAAATGGGGCACCCGTTTGGCGCTCAGTAAATTTGACACTTAAGTCTTATAAGTGTTAGGTTTACTTTTGTATAATTTTTTTATCTTGACACATACTATAAAGAGGCGTTATTAGCATATTGGAACGTATTTTCTAATGTCAGTTTGCTCCATATATTTTGACATATTCTGTTAGGCACTGTTCGTCTATGTGTTATTATAGGCATACACAACTTTATCTACACTCATTTTATACATCCTCTAAGATGCTTCAAAATCGGCCAACAATGGCGGCTATTGGAATACGTCATTGTCTCACATTCGATTTTCTAAAAACATAGACAATTTAGAGCCGACATTTGGAATTTGGAACAAACTTTCGCTCTGTCTGACTGAAAAATACAGGCGGGCATTGCTATTCGAAGATGTTCGAAATTTGAATGCTATTAAACCATCGAATGTGATGGTCTACATACAGCTATTGAATAATTTTTACAGATAAGAAATCTGTGCTAACTAAACAGTTTATCTTAATGCTAGTCATAAGTGCTGCATGTCTATTGATATTTATAATCGTTTGCATGATGACCTTAAAAACTTGCCATTTAACTTATTTAGGATTAAGCTCAAAAATTGGTTGACACACGAATGTTTTTACTCTATTAATGAATATTTTGACTATTACAAATCTTGACATTAAATTTAGGTAGGTACGTGATTATTTCAATGGCTAAATACTAATATTATAATATGTTTGCTAGTTAGGAACCTTGTTTTATATTTTCGCATGCCAGTTGCTGGTAAGGTGTACTTAGCACTTAAAATTTTATATGTATACCATCTTATGTACTACATTTTATGCGAATAAAGATTGATTGATTGATTGATTGAAGTTACGGTTTTTGAACGCATCATAGAGGGTTTATGATATGAATGAGTGTAGATAAATAAGTTTTTATTAATGCCAATATTTTGTAATATATTCGCTTCTAAAGTGGGTAAAAGTATACCCCCCGCTGTCATTTTTCTATGAGGACTACTTTATACATACATGGTGATAAGTAAACTGAACTGACGAATGGTTGTGTTGTATTGAATAGCATCGCCCTGCAGCCACTGGTGAAGGCGGTGATTTACAACTAATTGGCTGGTCTGGACTGTTTACATAACACGGCGGCTATCGGGCGTGCGCGGTCAAATCTTTAATTGGGACGGCCTTCTTCCGTGAGTAGGCCAATCTTTTTTTAAGTCTGGGGTTGCATAATGCTCATTATGTTCTTGGCATGATTGATAACTGACATTTTTGACGCAGTACAAAAACACATCGTGCACACCGAGGAAATAATTTACCTCTGTGCCAAATTTTCATATAGAGTCGTTCAACATGTTTCACATGATGCTACCAAATCCTGATATACCATGTACTAAAAATCTTACGAAATAAAGTTGAAAGGAAAAATGTTGTAAAAAAATTACGTATCCAAGTAAAGTTACGGCCAAATTGAATTACCTACAGACTCAAAACTACAATGATCCTTGCTGCTGCAGAGATAAATGTAGCCTATCGATGAGTGCACCGTATTGCAATGGGGGCTATCGCGTGTGAATTTGCCACTAGAGGCGCTAGTGTCGCGTGAGGTCCAATAACCTTCACTCTTCACTGGTTTTGGCGGGCTTTGTGACATAAATGATAATTTCTTTAATTTACCTGTTGAAAAGTGGTCTCCTTCGTGAAATTATCGCAAATGTGGATTATTTAGCGATCTATGTGAAAGCTTTGAAAAAAAGATAAAAATCCGAACGAAACGGAACTGCACAACATTGCGGCATAGCTGCTCGATATGATGATAGTTATTTATAATTAATAAACTTAATGAGATTCAAGATTTAAAACTTTGTTTCGGCGCCGATCTTATAAAGTCGCCTTTGACAACTATACTTCTGGACCTTAGTCAACAGTGGCGCCAACTGGTGAGCAAAGAAACGATAGTCCCCATTGGAACGCATTATCATCAGCTCTAGAAATGTGACGTCAAAATAGGTAATTACTGACGCAGAACGAAAATCGAACGCTGAAACTGCATGACAGTCGAATTTACTTCAACGTCGTATTCTCAGTTCTCAGTTACCTTGGAGCTATTTCAGGAAGTAGGTTCACGGACGGATCATTGTAATTGTCTTAATGGACGTAGGTATGATGCGAGTCGGTCTTGCGGAACAATTTTACCGGGAATTTCCACTAACGTTATCTGAAGTTACTTGAGAGGTCATAGCTCCGGGTTTGTAGGTTGATTCGACATTGGGCATGTTGCAACGGACATTGATACACTTTTGTATATACTAATTTGGTGTCGGCCTTGAATTTGGTACTACAAAAAAGTTTTTTGTGATTATTTCTTCTCTGCAAAGTTCTATCAATTTTAGATCAATTTCCGTGAAATACCTACTAACAACAAAATAGGATGACTGACAAAATAATTAAAAAGGTACATCAAAAAATACAGTTTACCTAATCGTTGATTACACGAAATGATTAAGCTTTACTTTATAGAGGACGTAAATGAGCGGCTACCGTGCAGAATTATTAAATTTCGTAGAAGTAGAACGACCGACCGAAATAGAAGTTTAATTAAAAGCGTTCGTCTGCGTGACTGCGTGCCCGCTGCGGAGCGACTGTTTACGACTTCTTTGTGACTTCTTGGTAACACAGAAGGCTCTACGCAAAAAAAAGAATATAAGTACGACCATTTCAACAACGCTTTGAAAGATTGAAATGAAATTACTTACATTATAGGGCAAACAATTTCTCATATTATGTTAAAGTCCTCTATCACCACAATAGCCTCTTTACACTTCTCATCACGAGAGGTTTAGACTATAGTCTCCTCGTGAGCCCCGTATTGGGGACTTCACACACATCCTGGAACTACCACAGGTGCGTGCAGCAGGTTTCCACACAATATTATCCTTCACAGAAAAGCTCAGTGTTACTTAAATTCAAACTGAATTTCGAACATAAGTAAACTCCATGAAATAGCATGAGAGGGCGGTAGGTCAAACCACTAGCTCACCACGGCCTCATGGTTTGAACATTCACAGAATGGTAATACAATTCGAAATTTGCCAATCCCCCTCCCCCCTCCTATCTATGCCAGAAAAATAAAAAAATACAATAGTACCTACACAGCTTCAAGTCGCTTGGTCAAGAGTTCAAGACGCAGTACTTAGCGGCGCGGAGTCAGTGTCCACTCGATCCTTATCTCGGGTTCGGTTCGATCCGGTAACGCGCACGACCCTTCACCTCCCGCGCATCCAGAGACGGTATGATTGCCGATCGGTGACCGTGTGTGGCTCAGCAATGATAGCACGGATCGCAGGTTTGAAATAAGTACTAAAATACGTCTACCTAAAGTAAATTAATAAATAAAGGTTAGTTGTCATTTGCAGTATCCTCGGTAAATACATCTACACGCTACGATTGGCAAATTAATGTACATAATCACGTTTAAGAAGGTAAAGGCATATCTAAATAGGTACTACGTACCAGTAGCGACACGCACCGCCCCGCACCAACACAGGTTACCTCACGCCCCCCGCGGCGAACGTGCGCATCTTGCCAATGTAGCAAAACCGTATTTATGTACAACATAATATTTTATTGTGTAGATTACGTTCAGTTACTATAGTGTCGTGGGTGTGGTAGAGGCTTCCTCCTGCTTGCGATGATACTGACTATATTCTCACGTTGAAAGTATTCACATTTCGGTCGAAATTGAAGAAAAGAACCGACTACAATCTCCGACAGCTTACAAAGTTGGTGTCAAGTTCACTATAAGATTGTCATCAGCTTTGGGTCGGTTCACTTGGACTTTGTAGGCTGTCGGAGATTGAAGTCTTTTTCGGCTACAGTTTTCAAACATGGTAAACAATGGGACCCTAATTCTCACTGTAGTCTTTGAAATTGATGCCAAAATTATACACGTGTACACTTTTGAGGAGTTCCCTCATTTTCTCATGGATCCCATCATCAGAACTGAATGGGACCAATCAGGAGGTAACCATTCGATTAAAAAAATGATCATCGAAATCAGTTTACAATTGACGGAGTTATCGCAGAACGTATATACAAAAAAAACACAGGTACAGACGAATTGAGAACCTCTTCCTTTTTTCGAAGTCAGTTGACAAGGAAAAGGCTCATTTAGCCCACCCATTGAAGGAAAAATACAGGAAATAATTCGTGTAGATACTTACAAATACTTACAAGCGAAAATAAGGTGCCTTAAAGGTGTTTTTTAAACAACATAAGGAAGGTACTCGTCGGTACCATAATAAGTATAGCCATTGGAGAGGTCTTCACATCATTTCAGCCGATAGACGTCCACTGCTGGACATAGGCCTCCCCCAAGGCGCGCCACTCAGACCGGTCCTGTGCCACTCGCATCCACCGCGTTCCCGCGACCTTTACAAGGTCGCCACTCCATCTTGTTGGAGGCCTACCGACAGCTCGTCTACCGGTTCGCGGACGCCACTCCAGGACTTTCTTGCCCCATCGGCCATCAGTCCTGCGAGCAATGTGCCCCGCCCACTGCCACTTAAGGTTCGCAATCCTTCGGGCTATGTCGGTGACCCTAGTTCTACTGCAGATATCCTCATTTCTGATTCTATCACGCAGAGAAACCCCGAGCATAGCCCTCTCCATTGCCCTCTGGGTGACCTTGAGCCTTCTTATGAGGCCCTTCGTAAGCGCCCACGTCTCGGAACCATAAGTCATCACTGGCAACACACACTGGTCGAAGACTTTCGACTTAAGACACTGCGGTAATTTGGACGAAAAGACACTGCGAAGCTTCCCGAACGCTGCCCAGCCGAGTCGGATCTCACCGGATCGGATCTCACCGGGTCGGATCGGAGAGGTCTTCACGCTAAATAATTACTTCAAATTTCAGTCTCCTACTTTTCCATGGAACGGCTATGTTTACTACTGCTGCAGCCTATTTGCGTCCCACTGCTGGGCACAGGCCTCCTCTCATCACGAGAGGGTTTGGGCTATAGTCCCCACGCGGGCCCAGTGCGGATTGGGGACTTCACACACATCTTTGAATTACTTCGCAGATGCGTGCAGGTTTCCTCACGATGTTTTCCTTCACCGAAAAGCTCTGTGGTAAATTCAAATTGAATTTCGCACATAAGTAAACTTAGAGGTGCGAGCCGGAATCGAACCCCCGACCCTCTGCAGGAGAGGCGGTAGGTCGAACCACTAGGCCACAACGGCTTCCACGGCTTCCGGCGGCTATGTTTAGTTAGAATGATAATAGGAACATTCCTTCGTCTTTTACTCATTTGCATCATATGTTCTTTTTTGTAAACTCAAGGTTACTTTTTACCTGATTTTTGTGGTTTCCATCACTTCCATCAGAACGAGGTTTCTTACATAGGTAGAGGCAATTATTGTAGTTTATTTTTAAACAGCTACTTAGACATGGTTATGTAATTTACGGGGAGCGTTTATACGTACAGGTTTATACTACTTAGAAGGCGCGTGGATTAAGCCAAAAGAGACTCTGCGTCGACGGATTAAGTGCTTCACCGAGCGCCTTCTAAGTTGTGTTGTACTGTACTACAAAAAAATTGTCTCTAAGTTTTTGTACGGCAAGTGTTTTACATGAAAATCCTTGCTTGTTTAATTTATCTCTTATTTCTGTAAATAAATAAATCTTTCAAATCTGGAATTCCAGTTACCGCCAGTAAAAACCGCATAATTTCTTGTGTTACGATAATGAGCTTGTGTTGTAAAGTAAACATGAGGTTTCTTAATAAAATTATAAATATTTATTCTAGAAGTAATTATAGTTCGTTTTTATACTTACACCTTTAGTACGAACTTAAGTTATCTAGGCGTGCGGCAGTGCGCCAGGCCAAGATCCGGCAGGACGCACGCACAGTTTATATATTTTAATATATTGCGCTAAAAGTTTAGTGTGTTTCCCCTCCCTATCATAATTTCATTGCTTTTCCACTTACCTACCAATTCTTATGACCTATACAAAAATCGAGAAATCACAATACTTTAAACGGCCCGCATTCTGAAGAGCAATTTGGCTCTTTATTACACAAGTGTTTTTGATGGGATTCATCAAAACATTAGAAATAACGTTGTTTGTTTTATTTTTCATCTTATCTCGTTATCTGTGAGATTATATTTAAAACATTGATATTTTTATTGTAAAAAAAACATTCCTTATTATTGTATAATATTATTATTAATATTATACTTTGTTTGTTTTATTTTTCATCTTATCTCGTTATCTGTAAGAGTATATTTAAAACATTGATATTTTTATTGAAAAAAAACCATTCCTTATTATTGTAATAAGTTAGTAAACTTTCCTACTGGTAAATTCCAATAAGGCTGTGCCCATTTCATCATAATTGTGCCCATATTCGAACATAAAAGTTTTATGCGACTGAAGTAGACCCACCCAAAGGTTCCACTACCCAAATGTTGTCTGGAAGAGATCGCTCTTTAGCGATAAGACCGCCTGTTGTCACCCTTCTTCTTTGTTTATTGTATTTACTTGTGTAATTGTTTTTTGGTGTTCAATAAAGTGTATTTGTATTGTATTGTATTGTTGTAGACATGAGTAAAGCAGAATTTTGAATTGTAGTACCTAGTCGATAATAATTTGTGAAGATTAGGAATAGACAGAATAAAGTTAGCATTCATTACTTGTAAAAGTAAAACTTTGAAAATAAGCTGATGTGAAAAATATAGCGAAAAAAAATCATGCGTGAGTGAATTGGGGATGTTTGCTAATCGCTCATCAGTCCGCGAGGCACTCCGCTCATGCGTAACCGGCTCCTTAACTAAAACTAAGTTGTGATAAGGAGGTCTGTTTTTGTTTATGAATTAATCGTGAGCTATTTAACCAGCGCGTACGCTGGTCCTGTAGTCACTCACGCCGTAGCACGCAAACCTGCTAGAGCACAGACTTTAAAGTTAGATAGGTACCTAGTCATTTTAGAGAATCGATTCCAAGTTACGTGAAATTCAATTTTCAATAAAGTGATCAACATGTTTGAGAAGAAAGCGCCTGCGTTTACGGAGCTTGGAGAATTTGCCAGCATAAGCGTGAGTATTTCAGTTTTTTCATCATTGCCGACTTTCCGACTGGTCATTGGTCCTCCACGAGGTTTGTACAGACACACTGTTTGTCACTCACATTCATCGTGAGCTTGAGACCAACAGAGAGGCACTCCATCTTATGGATTCCATAGAATGTTTAACATGGGCGCGATAAAAGGTTAGTGCAGTAGTGATTAAACAAAAATATTTTATAATATCACAATAGTATTGACCTAGTGCTTGTTCCTGTACTTTAAAATTCCATTCCAACGGCAATACCTAATGTCAAACAGTGATATGATTTATTTCCATTAGAAAAGCGTGTCAGATGTTTTGGCATCCCATGGGAAAACTGATATTTATATTAATGCCGATGTCCCTTCAGTAGTCTCAATATAACCAACTCGATTATCCAACCACTATGGCAGATCAAACTTCGGAGTTTAGATTAACATCATTGCATTAAGTCATTAGTGGGAACGAGGTATCCCTGGGAGAGAATGGTGAGTCTGATTCTCGCAACCCGCTTAAAAGCTGTTTAAGTAACGTAACCGACCACTGCGGTCGGGAACCGCGCTGCCCTTTATTAACGGGGGACAGTGACGCAGGTCTGGAAAATAACGTTATTGAAAGGACAAAATCACGTTTCAAGTCTCGTTCTCAAAATGTTGTGAATGTTGTAGCGTATAGTAATGATGCCGTCATCATTACTATACGCTATTTCATAATTATGCTGTTTTAAAGATCACTTTAAAGTTAAATCATAGTTGTAACGATACGGAACTTGTTCTAAAGGCGTCGTAGGAAACTCAGTCAGGTCTTCTGTTGTGGGTGAGATTGATGCCTATTGATCGCAACTTGTATTCAGTAGATATCTTCCTTCGACTTTTACCGAGGCGCCTGTCCATCTCGCTCTAGTTTCTACTTCTTAGCTTTACTACACCTTCTTGCTTATTAAAAATGTTATTATACATTACAATATGTTATTATACATTGACTAGGGACATTTCTCTTGATAATGTTACTACGTTATGGCTACATCAAGTCCCGGTGATGCGAATAGTTCACCTTTACGACCCTCGCCTTAAGTATCCCTCCGGCTTACCCTTAATTAGACGACCGATAAGATCTAATTTAGTCGTTACAAAAGTTTAGGTTTAATTTGCATTTCTTGAAACGAGGCTGTTTTAGGAGGTTCGCTTTAGAGGGAAAATTAAAAAGAATGGCCGGTTTTGTATTCATTGATCGGATAAACTTTATTTGGTATTGGTACACAATTTAAATCATTCTAGTAATAATAAGTATAAAATTGGCCCAAATTAAGTGCCTATTGACAGTAAGCTTGATGACTGAACTCTTCGTTATGAGCTTATGAGAGCAGTGGAGTTTAAACGTTGTTGTTTTCAAAGTTTAGTATTACCTGCTTTATTTATACTCTTTACTTAATTAAAGTTTCTAATGGCGTAAATATACTTAATTAACTAATTCCTAAATCAACAAAATAACACATTTAGTGAAGTTACTTTGAACTAAATTGGAATTTATTCCAAAAGTACTTAGAATCTCGTGATATCGACGAAACTTTTCAAATGAAGCCCCTTTGATTCCTGCCTCTGAGTTCAATGAAAGATATCGGCTGTCACTTATCGAGAATCGACTGCAAATGGACCAGCAAGGTCTGTCCCCGCAAAATGGACGTTAAACCCCTACGATTAATAACTTGGCCATTTCTCGGCAGACTTCCGCCGCTCTGCATTAATGTGAGCATTGTTGGACGTTATGATGAATTATCTACGTAACTTGGGATTAGGAAAACTGTTGCCAAACGAAATCAGCAAGATGCTTCCTAAGTGAATAAAATGAAATATTCCGTACAAGTAACCCAAAAAAGTAACTTATTTGTAATTGGTCATAGTTAGGACACAATTACGTATATATTTACTGTGCTTAGATTATTTAATAACTCAATTTAAGTATGTACTTAGATTACAAAAGTGCTACGCACTAAAGTACTCATGTAAAGGTTGTAAAAATCATGATGGACATAATTTTCACGCTTTCAAAAATGATTATCGAGAAGACTGAAACGAAGGTTTTCTTTTCCAGGCTGGTGGTAAAGTGTGCTTTGCGACGGATGACTTCTTCGCACCTTGCGAGGGTATGCTGGCTGACTCCGAGCCGGTGTTCCTAGCGGACAAGTACACGGAGCAAGGGAAATGGATGGACGGATGGGAGACACGCCGCAAGCGAGTCGCGGGCCACGACTGGTGCATTTTGAAGCTCGCCACCAACTGCGTTGTACGAGGTAAGCCCTGAGGACCTCTTGATATTCCAGGTTTTCAAAACAGATTGTCAAGTATGGAGTAGGCACTTGTGTTTTTTTTTTCGCTGTCGATGAATTGACACAGTCTGTTAGGCAGACTTGATATTTGAAAACGATATATAACTTCACCATTATTTTCAGGATTCCTCGTAGACACTGCTTTCTTTACTGGAAACTACACTCCCAAATATTCGATTCAAGCTGCTTGCTTAACACCAGAAGGTAAGATTTATGCAAATGAAAGTGTAATAAAATAGAATGAAAGAGTATTTGATAGCAGACCGACAACTCCAATATTTTTTTCACAGAAGAGTCACTGATACCAGAAAGGGAGTCATGCATAGGGACAGCCTGTAGCGCGAGTGACATGGAGGCAGTGGCGAGGCTGAGATCAGACCGATGGGACGAGATCGTTCCCGTCACGGCACTGCGGCCTGGCTACGAGGATACGAGGCTTAACTTCCAGAAGGTAAATTTCAGAAATTGAAACACCAATTAATTATAATACACTCCCTAGTTATTGCATCCTGTTTGCCGGTGGCTAAGAACCACTTTCTTACTCGCTTACCTGCCGTCAAACAGCAGCTTGTACTATTGTGTTCCGGGAAGAGGGTATGAGACCCGGTGAAATTACCAGCGCAGAGATACTTTGTTCGCGGCAAGTTAGCAGCTCAGATGGTTAGCCATTCATACGAACCCTTCATCAGGTCCTACCACAGGCAAAACCTTTGCAATAGCTTTGATCACCTGGCTTGAAACATTCCCACACCAAATCTCTTGTAACTAAGTGTAATCTCCACAGGTGGTGAGCGACGAAGCATACACGCACATTCGCGTAAACATGTTCCCGGACGGGGGGATCGCGCGCCTGCGCGTGTACGGCGAGGCTCGCCCCGCCCCCCCTCCTCCCCACCATTTGGTTGACCTGCTGTCCCTGCTCAGTGGCGCCACCTGCCAAGGTAAGATCCTGAACCTGCACATTACTTTAACAAATAAGCTGAACCATGTCTGAAAGATATCGTGAAATTACCACTAGTGTTCTGATAATAGTATTTTTCAATGCTTAGTGATCCATTGAGATCTGGTTGGACACTCAGTTCATTAAAAAATGATTACCAGATGTAGTTAAGCTGATGCTCAAAAAAAATTACAACGTTTCATAGTGCAAGTCACACGCTCTCAACACTGAGCATCTAACCCACATCTAATCCCTGGGTCTCTTGCCTCCGAGTCTCGCTAACCAGGCAGTCTGTACAGGATACTCGGACGCGCACTACGGCCACCCTCGGAATCTGACCAAGCCCAGCAAGAGCGAGAGCATGGGCGACGGGTGGGAGACGGCCCGCCGCCTCGACCGGCCCGCCGTCATCGAGGCCGCTGCCGACGGCATCCTCAAGATACCAGGTCCGTTTGACTCTTTCTGCAATCTCGTGCAAACTTATTTTGCATGCGACCATGTAGATAGCAAAAGTTTGACAAGTTTGCCGCTATAGCTTTGAATGGTTTTTGCAAAATCTTTGTTTTCGGTTTTTGTTACCGATATAAGTCATTTACGCTCGATATTTCTACAGCGTGAGAAGCACAGGTGTCGTTTTATTTTAATAGATTTTGCATCAACAAATTCAACGTGCTGCCTGTGTTTTTTACACGAAATCCATTAAAGTTTTGTGTTACAAGATATCAAAACGAAAGCTACATTTCGAGCTTTCACAAAAATAAAAGTAAGATTTTTTTAACTCAATCCTGAAAATGATTATCATATTATATCATTGACGAGTTCGCACCGAAATGTACGAAACAAGGCACTTACTAAACCTGTAAAACAAAAGCGATACAAGTAGTGCTTGGTTTTGCTGCAATAAATTAATCATTTTTAGATCAGCATTAAAAAAGCGGCTTGTATTTACTTTGAAATTTCCAAGCGCTTAAAACCGTTTTATTCGGTAATAATATCCATTCCTTTGATTAGCTATGGTTCAAAGCTTCAAAGCGTTCGGCAGCGCATCCCTTCTCGAGTGTCTCTTCAGATTTCCGCATAATCTGATCTGGCGTGTTTTTAATTGGCTTTTGTTTGAATAACAGGGGAGGAGTGGGCGGTGTTCAGGCTGGGCTTCCCCGGGCGGATCAAGGAACTGTGCGTGGACACGGCGCACTTCAAGGGGAACTTCCCGGACTCGGTGAAGGTCGAGGGCGCCTGCCTGCGCCGTGACTGGGCGCCCGGGGCCGCGGCGCGCTGGCACACCATCCTCAGGCCTAGCAAGGTACCGACATGTTCATCACCATCACTACCTGTGAACACAATTACACTCTCTAGCTCCAGCTACATTTGTATTGGTTGTTTAATTTCTTGAGACTACCATAATACTAATTAGGTTTGCATTTATATTTTTCTGTAAAACCTATTGATCTTGATTCTGATCAAGCTAAGCTAGCTTAGTCGACCGATACACATTTAAAATTTGAATCTAGCCACATTCGCAAACAGCTGCCATCTGACCGGAATCAGGTTGTCAATTAAAGAGATCCTCTGGAACCCCATTCCGATTGTACGAGTAACTTTGGTATTTTACTGATCCTTTATTAATCATTAAATGGTTTTGTCTCCAGCTGTCAGCCCATAGCGAGCACTGGTACACCTGCGAGTCCGACCTCGTGACCCACGTCCGAGTCACCATAGCGCCCGACGGCGGCATCAGCAGGGTTCGTGCTTTCGGCTACGCTCAGGCGTAGACAAAACCGGTCCAATCTATTGCTAAAGTGCAAGAAGAGTCACAGAGCATCAAAATTAATCGTAAATCTAGCTTAATTGTGTTCAATTTTAGTATTACTTAATAGTAAGATGAAATGTTTATTTGCAGTGGAATGTTAGTTATTTCACTCAAACTGCATTCGCACACAGAGGGGGCGTGCTTTGAGCCGTGTTTAGATCCCGGCGAGCGCGCTCGAAGTGGACACGCGACTTGTTTAGAATTCATCTTAGTGAATCAACAGCTTCTGTTTGTTCAAACAGTTGAACGGTTTTAATTAATAGCGCGAAACATTTATACTTCAATACCACCTGTGTATATGAGATGAGATGAGTGCCTGCGAAAATGTTACCAAAACACTTACGAGTAATTTAATTAATTCTCTAAATTATGTTTGTAATTACGTTTTAGAATACGAAAGTTTTATAATAATGTTTGTTTGCGTTTGATAATTGTAACGATATTATTATGTAATTACTATCAAAATATTTAACTCATTATAGGAGAGCTTAGTTTTTGATATACTAGCTATGGTAATGGTAAATACTAAGACTTATTTTTCGTTATCATTGCCTGCGTAAATGTCGTTAGTGTTATTAACTATTGACTAGACTGACGTAGGTAGCTATGTTAATACTGATAATGAATTTTATTGGTGAAAGTTCCTCGTGTTTGTTCTGTAAAAAGCATAGGTCCGTTAAATATGTAAGATTTCTTAATAGTTTATTTACGCAGTGTGCAACGGTTAGTTATCAGTACTTAGAATTGATTTGGTTAAAGAAATCATTGTGATTAGGTAAGTGAGTAAAATGTCAAACGCAAAAACCCAATACCTACACATGAAATTTGTATTGTTCTTTATGCAAGTGACATTTTGTGTTGGATGTTTACTAGTATTATTAAATTAAATGTTCTTTAATTATATCTTTGTTTTATTCCTATTTTTTCCATAAAGTGAGTCGCTGAATTAAACGCACCGGGAGCCTTTCCACTTTCCAGTACGGTTATTATACCTGTATCAATTAGGTATGTATATAGGTACATATCCCAATGAACCTTATTTATATCTGAAACGATTCGTAGTTTGAACAGTTTATAGGAACTGGCATTATCACTTTGTATTCCCATTTAACAGGATTAAGTATTTTCTGGGCCATATCCATTGAAATGACCAATCACAATTCTATAAATATCCGCTCCTTATCCGTGTCAGCATTAAGGCACTGACAATACCTAAATTGACTTTATTTAAACTGTTTTAAACGAAAACTATTTGATTTTGTAAGGCGAGTTAAATTTGCTAATTTATATTGTTCATCAGGCTCAAAATCACTCAGAGGGCAATGGAGAGGGCTATGCTCGGGGTTTCTCTGCGTGATAGAATTAGAAATGAGGATATCCGCAGTAGAACTAGGGTCACCGACATCGCCCGAAGAATTGCGAGCCTTAAGTGGCACTGGGCGGGGCACATTGCTCGCAGGACTTGGCCGATGGGGCCGGAAAGTTCTCGAGTGGCGCCCGCAAACCGGGAGACGAGCTGTCGGTAGGCCTCCAACAAGATGGAGCGACGACTTCGTGAAGGTCGCGGGAAGACGGTCACAGGACCGGTCTGAGTGGCGAGCCTTGGGGGAGGCCTATGACCAGCAGTGGACGTCTTTTGGCTGAAATGATGATGATGATGATGATTGTTCATGCAATGTGGGATTTTATTTTTAATCTTTATTTTTTTGATTTTCTACGTAAATCGCCCACATGCCGCGGTCGTGCTTCTCGCTCCCTCCAATGCAAATAGACATTGTCCGCTGAGACAATTGCCTGCCTGGAGTTTTCAAGGTCATTAGCACTTGTCAGCGTCTTAAACAGTAAATTTAGGCATTTGGCCTCACTCTAATCTATGGAAACGCACCCTTGGTTGTACTTCGTTTATATTCAGTTATTTCGTTAGAGCCGTGGGCTTAATCATGGGCTTGATATATTGAAGCCGGTGAACAGTACTTCTATATATCTCCTTCACGTCCGTCTAACCGTGTCTACGTAGAACAGTATACAACAGATCACCCTATTTAGATAACTAGGTAAGTTATCACGTAACATTTATACTCGTGCCGCGTGTCATCGACAAGGCATTCATATCGCGAGGGCAGTTACTATCCAGCTAGAATCGGTTTCAACTTGCCTAATCAAATCGGTGCTTCACGCTCCGTCAGGGTGATAACCCCAACGAGATCGTTTGATTCACCTCGAGGACTCTGGTCTGTATCATTAGGCCACACAATGCACACATAGTGATAGGGTAAGGAATAGTGTGATAAGGGAGCGATCTGAAATCTGTAAGAGTCGTAGCAAATGGATGGTCTCTGCCTAACCCTATGGGAAAGAGGCGTGATATTATGTATGCATATGTATGTATGTGTGTACACATAGTACAAGCCCATCACGACTATTACATAAATGGTGTTGGCATGGACAAGTAGCAGTGAAGGAAACAAAGGGCGTGGTAGCCTGGTGCCTTGAACTACCGCCCTCTCAAGCAGAGAGCCGGTGTTTCCAATCTGGCTCGTACCTGTGACCATATACCTACTTATGTATGAATTAAATTATTTTTTACTACGGTTCATGAACAACTTTATTGTACGCACTTATTATTAGTCGAAGTACTTGAACTTGATTGCATTGCACGCAAACCAGGGCCTCAGTAGCCACTATATACTTATTGAAAGTAGGGTATTGCTGTTGATACTATTGATTCAAAGCCGCAGGTCATTTTTTATCAAAAAATAATAGCATCTCCCGCGGCCAGACCCTTTTCCTTATTCAATTTCCGACATATTGACGGACGGCCGCGCCGTTTTATCATTGGCTCTCTCCTTTCAAAACATTTGACTCTCGAATACATGTTTTTTATTCACAATCCCAGTCATATGAGTGCCTTCGGAATGAAATGGACATTTCATTCGATTAAAGAGCTGCAGGAATAATAACGGGATATTCACATGTTTTAGCTTTAGGGCGGTTGTTTATCTCGACCGTCACTCCGAAGCGGCCGTAGTGTTTGTGAGTGCATTACGTTGCGTATCTGAGTTTCATACAAATTGCACTTTGACACTTCGGACCGATACCCGCCGGGATTCAGTTCAGATTCAAATGCTAATAATCTCGTTATTTTTGTGAACCATCCATGGAAACCTTAATACAAGAACCAATTGTTGAATTCTATAGGGTCAAGCAAAACGTCGTGTGACGTTATTTTACCCATATAATAAGAAATCGATTCTAAGCATGTTTTTTAGTTTTTTAATTCGAGCTGGTAAAAAATAGATCAAGTATGGGATTCAGGTATCGCTCACACCATCAATCCCATACAAAATTGTTTTTTTACTAACTCGAAAAAAAATAAGAACCTATAAAATATGCTGGGAATCGATAGATGATTCTGTGGGTATCGTATATAAATATCGTCACAATGTTTTGCTTGACCCCGTATATTTCCAATTTTTTTCTCTTTGTAGTTCAAAAGTTAGACGTGGGGATACGCTTTTTACTTAAACCTCAAACCTCCATATAATTTACTAATTTACAAATAAGTTAGGTTAGCGGTTCATAAAACACACCGACCTCCCTTTCAACCATTAAGTACCTACCCATAGTCTCCGAGTATAATGGCTGTGACAGACAGACAGATGGACATGACGAAATTCTAAAGGGTTCCGTGTTTTGCCATCCAGATATGGAACCCTAAAAACGTAAAATAGCACATATAAACTTGCCTTCATAATTTCCGTATCGCCAACGTAAAATGTCGCGAAAGCCAAGTTTGAATCTGAAAGCATCGGCTTGACGAGGGTGCGACGGGACAGCGCCAATTACCGCGCGCACCTGCCGCGTGACCTTTAAAATAGTCGATTGGTGAGTTCAGTTGGTAGTTGTAATGAAACCCGAACAGGAGGCTTTAGCAGAGGCGTGCGTGATAGCCGAAGTTGAAAAGTTGGATCGAGGTTTTAATGCTTGGGTCACTGGCTCTAAAGTAATGGATACGTACGTTTCGTATAATCCGCCGTATTACATAATAGCTAGGTACCCATTTTAGTTAGAAAATATCCATGTGTATAGGTATGTTTACGTATTACAATGCCGAAGTTCATTATACCTACAATTAAAATATCTACGCTTAAAACAGCGAAAATCAAAATACCGAAAGTACATAATGCCGATGCCCGATATACTGATGCATGAAATACTTATCGAATTTCACGTGACCTAAAGTACGAAATTCAAAAATTACAATATCCCGACAGTACAATACGGCGAAAGTACGATATCCCGAATGTTGAAATGCCGAAGGTTGAAATTCAGAAAGTTTTGGGTCTGTTGGGTGTTTTTTTTTAACAAGTTCGGTTTCGGCGCTACGACTTTTTATTTTTCGGGAATTTGATCGTCGGGATTCAAATTTTCGGGATTTTAACCTTCGGTGTTAGGGTCTTCGGGAAATCAAGCTACTGATCGAATCCTACCTATTCCTAATCGGTCAATCGTACTTTCAGGATGATGAAATTCGGTATTTTGTAATTCAGCATTGTGATACGTAGCGTAGTGACCGACATACTAGCTGGGTACAAGCCTTCTCTCATCATGAGTGGGAAGTCCCCATGCGGGTCCAGTGCAGATTGGGGACTCCTCAAACATATTTCAATTACTTCTCTTGCAAGTTTCCTCACGCTTGCCTTCACCGAGAACCTCAATTTTAAATACAATTTTGGTATAACCTAGGTATAAGCAGGCGCGGCGCACATTTGATTTCTTCGCGCTCGATACAAGTACCTGCCGGCTTCGCACCGTGGCGTGATGATTAGTGGTTGCCGCGCACTGCTAGCGAATGCACGCGCGCGCGTTTTTTCTTTATGTACGTCGCGACGCAAGAGTCAAATGTGCTATGAAATTTTAATTATCTCAAAAATATATTGTATAGCAAGGGTTGTAGTAACAACAACAGTAAAATGATTTGCTAAAGAGTAAAATTATGAAATTTGGTATGGAGGTTCAAGATAACCCAAATTTTTAATTTTTCTATTAGAATAATAACAATAACTATGCATGCACAGTATACGTGGTGTGTATGAGTGGCGAGCCTTGGGGGAGGCCTATGTCCAGCAGTGGACGTCTTTCGGCTGAAATGATGTAGGTACAGTACAGTATCATCGCGTAGGTACTAGGGCTTCCAATCCCGGGATCCCGGGATCCCGCCTATTATTTAGGGCTTTTTCAATCCCGGGATTTCTATTTCAATCCCGGGATCCCGGGATTGAGTTTCCTATCAATATAATCGGTCTTCATCTATGATTTAAAGATAATTTACCGAGGTATTCATTCATTATATCAGCCGCAAGACCGATCTAGTGCCATAGAAATCCGCGGGACCCTTCACCTGGTCGTCACAACATCTTTTTGATATCTTTTTGAGGCTTTTGATATCTCTTCTCCTGGTTTGCCATTTGAGAACTTTCTCAAATATTAGAGTTACTACTGAAGTTTCACAACCCTTCCGATTCTTCGGACTATGTCGGTGATCCTAGTTCTATTGAGGATATCATCCACATATCATCATTTTTGATTGTATCAAATACAAATTAGCCCTCTACGTTGCCGTTTGAATGAACTTGAGTTTTTTTATGAGACACATCATTGGCGCCCACGTCTTATCCTTTAGTTAAATATCACTGGCGAAGTGGCGACACACAGTAGCCAAGGACTTGAGACTGTGAAAATGTGGACGAAAAAACCACTGCAATGCTTCCCGAACTCCTGATCGATGCTCAGTATTGCTCAGCCGAGTCTAAAAAGCTTATGTTTCTCATTGAACTAACTAAACATACCTAATTGGACATTTTCTTCCTGGTTTACATAATCGCCCCTTTCGAGCACAGAACCCGACTGTTACGGGAGTTGGTAGTTACCTACAACATGGACATTAGAAACAATTTTCGTCTTGTCCATGTTCATTTTCAAGTCAGTCGAAGACTCTTCTGAGATCAATAAATATAGCACTGAGATCTTCCAGATTCCAGGGGTTCAGGATTTACTACGTATAGGTAGTCATCGGTAAGTCGAATATGAGTAGTAACTGCCAACTCCTCATGTAGATTATTGATGCCTCGTTTTCAGTTCAGAACCATGAAAGCATCCTTGACTGCAGCTGTAAACAGCTTTGTGTAATTCTCCGCATCAGAGGAATAGGATTTGTGTTGTCCTGTGTCGAACGGGCAGTGGCGTTTTCATACAGAAACTTCAACACTTCGAAATAGTGAGTGGTACAGTCAAAGAGCCAGAGGCTGGCGCGGGGAGATTGCAGTACAGCCCTTGGGCTGTTGTGGATTATGGTAACAATAGAGTCCAATGATTTCTCGTTATAGGCGTAATCCACAAATGCCATGTAATGTGGGAGGTGTTATTTGCTTCGGTCTTCTGTATGACCATCCGAACGGTAAGTTTAAGTACTGTAGCCCTTTCTGAAATCGACTTTTTGGTATTCAGGAAGTAGTCAAACCTTCGCGAAAGACGGTGGGTGATACGACAACTCTCAAAAACAGCTTGTAATAATGAGACGGTGGTAGGATGGATCTATAATCCTTTAGTAAGGTTAAGGTTTTATGTAAGCCATCTTGTAAAACTTCAGCCTGAACTGTTTAAAACAATTTGCGATTTGATTTGTATTAAGATAGAGAAAATAACTAACTTAACTTAAAGATATATTTTTTTTTAAAGAAAGAAAGAAAGAAAGAAATTTTGTTAATAACACTATTATACTTACCTAACCTATGTACTAATACTAGACGCATGATTTAATATGTTCTCGAGTGCGCCGGCCCTAGCGCTAGGGCGTGGCCTCCGAAAGAGCGCGCTACATGCAATAGAAAGAGATGGCCACTTTGGGGGCTTGCATTGCAGCGCTCCAAAACCGGTTTTTTGTTAGCAATCGGCCTTCTGTACGTTAGTACTATTACTTATTCTGTGGTATAAGCCGAGACATGCTCATTCTCTTTGTATGAAAGGCGTTAGCTCAAATCAGGTCAGGCGATCTTTCAAGGATACATTGGTTTAGTAGGATAGATATTGTAATAATTCCAAGCGCGTGTCGTAGTTTATTCGAAGTCATCCCGGGCGACAGGCATGCCGCGCCATGTTCCCAGCCTCCCCCGGGAATAGATAACACCGGGAAACACAAATGGCTTTATTCTATTACGCCCTGAAATAACGGAATTATTTTTGTGGGTCCCATAAAGCAATTTACTGAACGTATGTAAATTGATAGGAATTAGGTAGCTTGTTTGACACGTGTTTTTATCAGCAGATGAACCTGTTTTTTGTGTATTTATATATTCGTAAATGTGACTGGTTTGTTAAAAGGACTGGCTCTTTTTTCAAAAGGAAATGTTGTATTTGTATAATTTGCTTCAAATTAAATTACATCAATACGATTGTTTTGGTCGACGATAAATAGAATATTCTCTAAATAAATGAACATACGATGTTGTTATTTTAAGGGCTGAAAGTATATTGGTAACCTTTAATGAACGAAATCTGAATATTGTTTACAACGCGCCTGCTCAAACAACTCAAACATCTGTGTGAAGTCCCCAAACCGCGCTGCGCGCGCTTCATACCAATTGTGGGACCTGAATGGCCTGTAGTGGTGGTGGTGATCATAATTATACAGAACTGAAACTCTCTTACGAATGAAACCGGGTAAGCACCCAATCCGTTATTCTCGCCGGTTGAAGCCGTCACACAGTCGGCGGGCGCGATTCCCCGCGCCGTGTGGCCCAGATACACTTCTTTGACCGAAAGGCAAGGCCTTGGCACAGCTTATTGACATACCTTATGCTGCAGATCGTAAGTAGGTATATACGTACTGCGGTACCATAGAAACCAATAATTGAATTGTAGCTCTTTCCACCTATCTGTTTTTTCCGCATCCATCCAATTTTAGGTAGGTAGGTAAGTATAGATACTCCCTAATACAAACTATCTAGAAATGGTTTTAGAGTTCACATACACTGTAGACTTTAAAAAATCATCATACAAAATTGTCCTTGTCTTGATAATTCAACAACTACCTAATTAAAAATGGTTGGTGCACTCTTTGTCTTTACGCATCTTACCATCTGACCAACTGCTTACATTTAAGCGATGAGGATCACTCTACGATTGTTGCGTTTGACACATTGCAAAGGGTTAAATCCCATGTGAGTAAAACCGAGTCAACAATCAATCTGGATATCCTCAGCGGTCGGTCACGGGCAAGAGTGTTTGACTGGGCGAGCAACTTATTGGTATGCCAATAAGTTGCTCGCCCAGTGTCAACCAGTGTCAACCTGTGTCAACCTGACCGTGCTAGAGCTAACTTACGAACTCAGTGCTGTGATCCGCACGAGAGACGGTAGGTTGACTACTCTACTAGGCTACCACGGCTTTACGGTTATTTGACAGGAAAAGCATAAAACGTTTTTTTCTATAAGTAATCATAAAAAACCGGCCAAGTGCGTGTCGGGCCACGCGCAAATTATAGGGTTCCGAAGTTGAGGATGCCCACAGTACCTTTCTAAGACTTATTAGCATCTAGCTACTACCTGTGGTATGACGTGCCCGCCCGACGCCCCTGCCGCTCGAGAAAAATCATCATTATAAGTTGGTCGACTATTACTCGTAAGTTTGTACAGCCTACTTAGCTCTGATAGTTTTCCTTTCAACTACGTTATATATGCCACAACCGTGATTTTTTTCAGCCATCCAAATACCACCATTTAGCTGGCAGGGGGGGGGGGGGGGGGACACGTGACTCTAACAAAAAATAGCACTTTAAAGCTTAATATTTCACAAACGCATCACTTAATCAAAAAATGGTTTTAACAAACCCACAATATTTTTTTAAGACCTATTCAACGATATGCCGCACCATGGGGTACGCAAGAAAAAAAAATTACATCCCCACTTTACGAGTAGGGGAGGTACCCTATAAAAAAATATATTTTAAAATTTTATTGTACCACTTTGTCAGCGTAACTAATATGCATATTCATGCCAAATTACAGCTCTCTAGACCTAATCATCTCCGAGCAATAGTGCGGACAGACGGACGGACGGACGGACGGACGGACATGCATGGCGAAACTATAAGGGTTCCTTGTGGACTTCGGAACCCTAAAAAACTGGAGTTGATTGCAAGTACAATTCTAAAGTTACTTAGTAGTGAGATTCAGGTAGGAATTCTTGAAATCTCAGATATATGGGTGGTTATGGTTATGGTTGTGGGCTCTTATTTTCGCACTTGACTCGTTAATGCCGAGCCTTTGTACGTTAAGTGCCGGCTAGAGATCTAGCCAGCCTAGCTACGACCAGAAGCGCAGGATTTTCCTGGTGTCTCCGCAGGCTTCACGAAGCGACCCCGGTGTCCCGAGGATTTCAGCCCGTTGTGCAGCCACCATCTCGCATTCCAGGACGACATGGGCAGCCGTTTCCTCGGCCGACAGACATCCCCTGCATAGGGGGCTGTCGGTTACACCTATAACATACAAATGTTTGTTTAGTGGACAGTGACCGGTGAGGTTGCCTACACCGTTCGTAAGGCAGTCCTCTACAATGCTCAGGTAGTGTCAATATCAGAGTTATTTTTGTTACAAAAAAGGTGCATGAGGGTTATCACTAATATACGAAATACCGAAACATGCAGACCTCTCTTCTCTAAATTAAAAATACTAACACTGACATCATTATACATTCTAGAAACTTGTAAATTTGTTAAAAAACTACTAACCTATTTACTAAGTCTAAAGACCTTCACCTAAAAGCGCGAAATTTACGCTATCAGAATAGATTAGTCATACATACTCATGCGAGGCTTCATATGTTGAATAAAGGTCCTCAAGCGATGTCCGTTCGAATTTTCAATAAATTTATAGTAGGGCCTATAGTAGGGCCCATGTCTGTACTGGTCAATATTTTTAAGAGCATTGTAATACCATAGTTTCAAAGGATTAAATGATTATGATTATGAAATCCTTACGCTTGTTCATGTAGGTATCTATAGCTGATGTCCATAAAAAGGGTATATAAAAATACAGGACGAGTGTGTTGTACAAAAAACATTTTATTACAAACATAACTGAGGTGAATTCCCTAAAAACTAATATTTTCAATCCCGAATCGGGCGCGCCATAAATAACGGTCTTCAATTTCAATAAAAACGAGCTGAAACTCTGAATAAAACAATGAACATGTAGATTCGCAGTAACGCGGAGTGATGTTACAGTAATAGACGCAAACTAAGATTTATGCGGCAACTCGCAGCCTCTATAAAAGCCTCTGACAATATAATAAATAGTAGTAGGTACACGCGTTCCTACTGAGATACGTCGAACGCTGTGTTCTCTCAGACGGACGTGGCTTCTATTCACGGCACCTACTGGGGCTGTATTATTATACGATCGACATCTCTGTATATTCTCACCTATAATCAATCCAATGGAAATAATTATTTTTATTATTACTTTTCTGAAGAGATCTCAGAGATTTACCTTGGAGTCTATTAATTTCTGAGATCTTAGATATATGATTAATAGATTTATGATTATTATAGGGACTATACATTCCTTAAATATGATTTTAGTACCTAGCAATGGGTCTTGGAAGCGCTAGTAAATTCATTTCTGACTTGTAAAAGTACCCGTATGTTAAATGGTTGAATGACCAGAAGTGGTTAGGATACATGATGATTGTATTTTGATGTTATAAAGTAGAAATAAGATTTTCAAAAAGCAAGGTAGTCACCTGAGCGGTTTGGGCTTGCGCATGAAAAGGAAAAGATTCAAATCATCGATACAGAATTTGTCAGTAATGTCAGAATATACGTGGAAATTACCTTTATGGCGTCAACTCTACCCCCATTAAACAAGGCTTTTGAGAATTTCAATTTCTCGCATAGTTTGGTCTCAAGCCAGACACAGTGTCAGAGCACACGGCGGATACCGCCTATAAAAACACGATTTCAAACACAATTCGAATGAAGTTTCAATGTTTGCGTGCGAGGACTTCTGCACACTTGTTAATGTGTGTGTACCACTACGCGGGCCAATGATTCACTCTCCATCTCCGGATGAAACAAATGACGGTAAGGGCGAGTTGGGCGCGAATTGCGCGGCGACTAGATTCAGGCGAGTGATTCCGTGGCCATTCTGTAGTACTATTAAATATTCTGTGGACAGGGTTAGTGGCCCACCAATAAACACTCAAGCAGAAGTATCGCGGGTGATAACCCGCGTCGAGGGTGTGAAGCCGCCGGCTCGGGCCCATAAATTCACCCGCACTTGGTTTTCACGCCATTTATGACGGAGTGGCGAAATTGCTCGCCGAAGAATAGTGGATGTGTGTTTTGGCCTTGGAACGTGTGATCTGTGGATATTTATGTGCCGCATAAATTTGTTTTATCACACTTGATGGATATAGCTTCCAATAGCTTTTCATGTTTCCATACAATAAAATTGGTTCATTATTTATCTACGATACCCAATGATCAAGTTGTGAGTAATTAGTAAAGTAGTAGTAGTAAATATTGGTATAGCAATATACAACTTACAAGGCCCAGTATTATACTAGGGCATATATCTGTGAGTTTTCAGCACCATTTTTCGACATGGTGCCTAGGCGGAAAAATCTATAATTTCTCTAACCCTATACGCACATTGCAATAATTATTTCAAACAGAATAGGGATCAACGGTCACTCAATACTATTGCATTAGCATGTAGCATGAACTGTTATTTACTCCAATAGCAGTGAATAAGTGATTTATCGGGAATAATGGGATACAATGGGAAAGTAAGCTCGGCAATGATGAATGCGTGCGGCGCGCCCTGTGTTTTACATCTGACTTGCAATTCATTCTTACCGAGCGGTCTTATCAAGAACATAACAATACATTGTATTGTATTCTTATGTGATACTAGCTTTTCCCCGCAACTTCGTATGCGCAGAAATATTAAAAAGTAAAATCCCGATTTTTCCCGTTCCCGTGGGAATTTTGCAAAATCCTTTCTTAGCGGATGCCTACATCATAGCATCTACCTGCATGCCAAATTTCAGCCCGATTCGTCCAGTGGTTTGGGCTATGCGTTGATAGATCACTATGTCAGTCAGTCAGTCAGTCAGTCACCTTTGAGTTTTATATATTTAGATTTAGAAAATGCCTCCTAGAACCTGCACGCATCTGCGAAGTAATTTAAAGATGTGTGTGAAGTCCCCAATCCGCACTGGGCCCGCGTGGGGACTATAGCCCAACCCTCTCGTGATGAGAGGAGGCCTGTGCCCAGCAGTGGGACGCAAATAGGCTGTAGTAGTAGTAGTAGTAGATTTAGAAAATATGAACTTTTATTGAAGCCGGCAAGGAAGGATTTTATTACCTTCAGTTAACCTTACACCGTGACAGGCGACACTGGGGTTGAGTACTAGGTTGTACAGTCAGCAGCAGAAGTAGATAAGCTGTCCAGGTGTTCAAATAACCTACATACGCCCTTAACGTCTTAAGAATAAGGTCGTGTGTAGGTCATTTTGAACACCTGGACAGCTTACCTACTTCTGCAGCTGACTGTACCTACGTAGTTAATATTTTACTTGTCTCTCACAATAAAGATTTTTATTTCTAGTGCGGTATCCAAACATTAACTTCACTTAGATGTAAAAGCTCTAATAAATGAGCTGATAGTGATAGAATTTATTATATGCTGTGGTAACAATAATTAATGATATCTCTACTGCAATAAACTTCTTAAAGCAGCTTATCTGATCAGCGCTTCCATGCGCTAAATACCTCTATCACCCTCACAAAGGCAAGAAGGATCCCATCAGTGCTATTGCACAGCTTAACACTGCCATAAAATGCCGAGGATCGCTTAACTGTAATCCAGTTTGTGTAAGAAGTGCACTTCATAATTTCCGCGGGTACATTTTAAAGGGGAGCTAAATCCCCGTGAGAACGGGCAGGAGCGATTTCACGCGAGTCGATTTGTGTAGCGCATGAAGCGCTGGCTGGCGCGGGCGCAGGGAGGGGCGGCGGGCGGTTTTAGATTCATTTAGTTCTATAAAAAATAAAAACCGCCTTCAAACTCCAACAGACTGCGATGTCAATGTCAAGTTCACTATATGATTATCATTTCTTTGGGTCGGTTCACATGACACCGATTCACATGACTGCGAAGTCTGTCGGAGTTTGGAAGCGGTTGTTTTTAATTTATCAAATTTTTTTTTGGCTACAGTTTCCAAACGTTAGTATAGAAGTACATAAGTAACTCTGAAGTCTTTGAAATTGACACCAAAATCATCTACGTGCTAGCAAATTTCGAGGTGTTCCCTCATTTTCTCATGGATCCCATCACCAGAACTGAACCAAATTAATATGGGACCAACTTGTAAGTACCACCTTTCCAACAAAAAAATAATCATCGAAATCGGTCCACGTTTACTATTTATTTTATTAAAAAAAAAAAAAGATTCCTACGAATTGAGAACCTCCTCCTTTTTTTTTGAAGTCGATTAAAAAAGTCCTCTAAGCCCCACTTGCACCAAGCCGCTAACCTCGGGTTAGCCTCTTAACCCACGTCAAATACATTCAAATAAATCTGAGTTCAGCGGTTAATCCAATTATATTGTGCAAGTGGGGCTAAGAAGGCTCAGTTACTCTGAGGCTTTATTCGGGGTTTCTCTGCGTGATAGAATCAGAAATGAGAACCCCAAAGACTGCAAACCTTATGTGGCAGTGGGCGGGGCACATTGCTCGCAGAACTGACGGCCGATGGCGCCAGAAAGTTCTCGAGTGGAGTCCGCGAAACAGGTTGGTAGGCCTCCAACAAGATGGAGCGACGACCTCGTGTAGTCGCGCCAAACCGGTGGAATCGAGTGGCACAGAACGGAGTAACGGAGTAAACTCTGTTACGTTATAGTGTGTATTTTTATGTCAAAATAAATGTTCGTGTGGTGTTTAATTTGAATTTACCTCTGACGTTTACCATCACGATGTATATCTGCAAAGCGATTCGAAGATGTGAGTGAAGCCGCATGGGGACCATAGTATAGTTTACCAAGCAATAAGGCTTCATTTAGTTAATTTGGTGGTGTTGGTGTATTATATTATGTCTCTCAATTAAGTCGTGTTTGTCTCTAAAATCTGCATTTGATCCGAGCAGCGAATTATATTGAAGCGAATAATGCTTCAAGCGTATATCTTCTATGATTTGAGCCGCGGTTAAGACCTAATTGAATTTATCTGGCTATATACTGGTACCCTTATTACCTGAGCGGTTGAAAATTGAAAGATACTCCGGAAGCGCAAAGTGATTGCCGGCGGAGATTTAATATCGAACGGGAATCATATGAAACTCATACTCTCGAAATTATTAAATTTTATCTTTGGCAGAATGCGCTCATTTGTTTCCTACCCAATCATTCATAGATCAAGAGTGGTCATTGTATGTAATTCCGCTCTTCTTCTTTTTTTTCCACGTGTCTTTCACGCAAAGTGGGCAGTTTCAAATCTCAATTTGAGCTACTTACTTGTCACTTTTCGTATTAGGTAGGTACCTATAGCACGACACAACAACGACATGAAAAGCGGCTCGTCAATTAAAGTCCGTAACTCTATGCAGTAGGTATAGAAGTCACATCACGGCAAATACAGAGACCGTTTATATTTTTCACTCACCGAATGGGCACAATCGACGCCTCTGATGTTGCCCAATCGGCATAGCTAGACGTAGATCATTCCATATGCAAACGCGCGTGACTTATGCTTTTGACGTGATGACGTCTTATAAATCGATGAACGCCGGCTGCGCGCACGAAAAAACATGACGTAATAGGTAGTAACGTTACTGTGCAAGAAGAAGAAGAGAGGCACGATCGGCCTAAGCGTGACGTTATCACGTAAAATTATCGACCGTAAACCGACTTTATAGACAACAATTTTTTAATTTGTATTTTTTTTATCTTTCGTTATTTGGGCTTTTTGGACACTAAAACTTCTATCAAACCTTCCAATTAACTCTCACTTCGTCTCATGACGTACCTGTTAATCACATAGCCACGCATAGAGCGATCGGCAGCCGGGTAGCTCGTAAACCTGCGAACGACGCTGACCCGCCGTAGCTCGCGGTTAAACTCCTGTTAAGCCGCGTTAACCCGTATTGACGAGCTAATGTCTCGTTATCGCGTTATCGCGTCTTGTTGTTCGCCGGTAATGATAACGGCGCGTTAGGAGGGTTCCACCGGCCCTTAAATACGATAGCTGAGTGTTGCAGTACATTTAATTTCATTGTGACTAAGAGTGTAAGTAAGTAAATAATTTACGAGGTTGAAGAGGTTAATAATAACAGTTACGCGCATTTTATATTGTATTCCTTTTAACGTTAAATGTTCTAGATTTTTATTTACTTTATCTTCCAAATATTTGACGAATAAACTACTGCTCAAATAGACCGTGATCTTTCGTGAGGCAATCGAGGTCATTAATACGTATCCATAGGTACTCTTTTGAATCTTATTCCGCTATGTTAAGATCCGAAACTATACGCACAGTACTCAAATGATGGTTGAATTGCTGCCTACGAAGTATATTCGTTTTAAAAGTCACCGGCCCGCAACATTACCATTTTTCAAACTCACACCACACTTGAAGTGAGCGATGCACCTCACATTCGCGGAGTTCCTTAATGTAGCACAGTGAAGTGTCGCTGACATTACACGCAAGAAGCGAGAATGTCGACTTGCATAAGTTCGGAGGTCCTCCGCGTCGCGCGTCGAGGGCACTCCGCGCCATCGTTCAGGCGGGACACACGGGCTGTAATGGAATTTTTATTGCGTGCTTGTGCCTAAATGATGGAATACGTGCCGGCAAGGTAATGTTCCCTTTAGTAATAAACCTCGAGGTTGGATGAAGATGTCATTTCATGGTCCGAATGTTTATTTATTTATTTAAACTCTTTATTGCACAAACAAAAAAAAATGCAGTGTACAAAAGGCGGAATTCATGCTACAAGCATTTTCTACCAGTCAACCTTGGGGTGAAGCTGAGAACATTTACTTAGGAGCAAAGAAGTACGTACATAATATCAAGTAAACTGAGAAAGAGTAACTGAGAATGTTGGTGTAAGGTACATACTAAAAACCTGACAAATAAACAAATTGGTGACTCTTGTATTTTGCAAAGTTATTAGTTATTAGTATGTCTAGCGAAATTATTTCAGAGTCTTCAGTCCTCGCCCCCATATCCGAAGCATATTGAATTCATTGTTCACTTTCACCTTTGAAGTTCAAAGATTGATGGAAGCAATCAAAGTTTCCAGTTGAATGAATGATGTCCTAAAAAAATTTTTCATTATTTTCTTCTCTATTTATTTGTTAAAACAAGAATCTATATTATATGTATATGCGAAGAAATTCTATGAAATCTTCAATCTGGAAGTCTTTGAGTATACCTACTAATGTCCAACAGTGTGGGACGTTAACTCTAAAACACTTAGTGAAATCTAAACAGTATAAGCTAAGAGACAGAGACCCCACATCACATGATAGAACGCTCCAGTGGTTACGGCGGTGTGTCTCTCTACTCCTTCATGTGACTAATGACTAAGAACTACGTTCTTATTTTTGCAGCTAAATACTTGTTCTTGAGAAAGTTCCCCCTTAAAATACCAGAACTTGGCATTAGACACTGTATTTTTGCATGACAAAAACAAAGGGTGTTTGCCTTGTCGAATCATTAGCAGTAAAATCTTTAGTTTATGCATAATTTACAAGAAAGAAAAAATGTTGTTTTGGTAAGTACAGTCGAGTTCATTAATATGTGTACACTTTTGGACCCTATCACAAAGGAGTAAGGTGCAAAAGTGTGTACATATTGGCGAATTCGACAGTAAATAAAAGTTATTAAGTACAAATAAACTTAAACTAAAAACGTTCATAAAACTGTTTATGTCCAAATTTGGGAGTAGATTCGAATGTCTAATTTAGCAGGAACAAGTCATTATAGATGACAACTCATATTTATTTTTACCCGAGGAAACCTCGTAGCCCATTGTTGTCTCCTATTTTACTACCCCTATTCATTTTGGTGATGGCACAAGGACAATTATCTTCAATTGACCCGAATATCTTTATGGACTGATTTGTATGTGAATGATCGATTTTTGTATCGATATTTGTATGAAGCTTTTACCGCACAACTTGTAATGGCTGAATAAACTGGCAAAGAGTAGTACCCAGTGTCATTCAAATGCAATATAGATCGCTTCCTCTACTATGAACGTAAACTTACAACCATATAGTTGTCACTCATTGGCCTAGCCATGTTTTTTCATTACGAGAAATTTTATTTTATGTTTATTTTGTTCTCAGTCGTATTGTCCAACAGCCACTCAAGTCGTGTTGCCTCCGCCCCCCTATAACCTTGTTTATGCTCCTTGACTGATTAAGAGGAAACCCATCGGTATGACAAAGCGGGCGAATCAGCCTCCAAGATGTAGTGCCCTCGAAACGAGATCCGAGTAAACTAATAAAGGGAAAAAAGCGGATTAAATTGGGCAGAGTGTCCTTTGCCGGGAGATTGCCGCTCGCAAATTGCGAATAAGGTTAATGTACAAAATGTACCTACCTACGTTAGGATAACCTAATGTGTTTCAGATGAAAGCAACTTAATGTGAAATATTATAATTTATTGCGATAAGCATAAATGATCATGTTTTCTCAAATAGGTAGGTAAATATGTTTCACAGAAAGTACAAACAGTTATAAAATGAGCCCTAACTTGATCCTAAAGTAATTGCGTTCTATTGTTTGTGGTAACTACGACTTACCCACAGCAAGATACGACGGTGTATGTTGTACAAAATGGAAGTACAAAACAGATACTTCAACTTCGCTATAGCCAACATCAACAGCGATGCAATAACAAAACTGTAATAAGATATGATAATACTTTCTACTGAACACATTTGCGAAATAGCAAGCTGTCAGAGCGAGTGCTTGAACTCGGAAAAATTCTATTATTGTGTGTAATTTCTCAATAGTCCTGGCGGACCGGAGTCTCTCCGAATAGAGTTCTGAAAGTTATTGTTGTTCTTTAGTTTCTCGACATTAAACTTTTGAGCGAGTGTGTGTCCCATCATAAATTGAAAAGTAAGATTGTATTGTACCTTTTATGACCGAATGGCAAAACTAAGCTTGTCATATTTTTAAAAGTTCTGAAACTATCTGTATTCCTTTAACACAAGCTATGCCTTGCGACCTTGTCTGGGTGGAACAAATAATTGAAAATGATAACTTTTTCCTGATCTCCGATTGTATTGTGCTCCAAATCTAATAATTAATTAATCTGTGAAAACTGCATAAAAAATCAGTTCTTCCAGAGGATACATTTTATTCCCTTAGTTTTACTGGCTACTCTTTAAACGAAAACATTAAGATGGTAAATTTTCGTGCTCCAATTCTTTCAAAGATTTCTTTCTACTCCTGACTTTGCATTGCATTTTAACGATCCTCAACTTCAATTTGAAAAACGTATTGTAGCAGAAACTTTATCCAGTTCGGAGATCGTGCTGCAATTCCCGGCCGCTCTCAGAGTCCGTTATGTCCGATGTAAAGAAGCTGTAAATAATGGAATCCTATCCATAGGCGATGTCGCTAGGAGATAGAATTGTAAAGCAAAGTTTTAAACTGTTCCGTTACATGAATAAGAATCTGCGGACTTTGAAAACACAGCGATGCGGACGTAGCGGCGCATTGTGAAAGCACTGGGAATTCAATACGTAAGTATAGCAAAATAGACTTTGACGGTAAGTTTAGGTAGTATATTTTTTCGTATTTTTGAGCTAACGATATTTTTTCAATGTTACAAAAGAATTATGTAAAACGAAGATCTGTTCATTAACGTGGATCTTTTATGCCATCAACATCCTCACAACCACCACGGTGATGTGAGGAAGTTTGTGGTTACCGAGATCTATATGTTTAGTTTTTATTTTTAAGTTATAGGATGTTTATTAAAACTGATTCACATACAAATTCGGCGACTTAAAAATAAAATAATTGAATTAAAAATAAAATTTAAAACTAGAACTAAAAATAACTATAGAAAAAACACCCCTTCCAAAATTTCATTTTGCGGCATGGTGCCCATAACGCTGGCGGCGTTACCTCTCTAGATTGTTAAAGAAATCCTTTGCGAGAGTTAAGCGCCAGCCCTTGGGTCGCCGGTTTTGTCGATCAAGTGGGCCGACAACATCCTCACGAAAGCTTTCATGTCTGCCGACCAGGGACCCAGAGTCTCAACCGCGAGAGCCGCAAACTCATATACATGCATTATGCATGAATACTTTCGGCGCTTGAGGCTCTGGCAGCGCCGGCTTGTAACCGGGTGGCATTAATGTGAGACGCAGCGAACGTGTCGACACACGTTACGTCCCATACCAATGCCCTCCCCAATTTCCAAGGCACCAAGGTGATCCCGTCTGGGCGCTTGCCGTCGTCTCTGGCCAGTCCCACAGGCTCGAGGACCGCCGGTAGGGAGGCTGTGGCAAGCGATCGGCGGATCAGATCATTGATGGTGCCATGACGAAACAAGCGGCCGGCGCTCCTGTGGCAAGAGAGCCCGTGTCGTCCCAGTTGATCGACATTTTTGCCGCATGCACACCGGTGAGGGACGCAGATCCTTGAACCGAGCCGTATTTAGTTAGAGATATTTAGTTTTTATTTTATTTTTCTGTTTCATAATCATATAGTGAAGGTAGAACTATCATAATATTATTGCTTATAGTTAGGTTTCCCAATGGTCCTTCGAACCTGATCATCGCTGGTTTTTTTTTTCACCTGAAGCCTTATTGCTCATGATCGCCACATTACAGCCGCCGCAGCGATAAATACAAAGCCCACGGAGCCTTGTCTCCAAGGACAGCACCGCGGATCGGATAACGGCGGAATCCCTTAAAGCCCTGTGTTGCTAGAAAGGTTGCTCGGGATAAAACTTATCCCACCTCTGATTCTATCTAACTTAAAGAACATGCGAGAAATAAAGCAGGTATTTATATAATTTTTTGGCCCGGTGAAATAACCGTCATCCGCAAAACGGAACGACACACCGAAGCCACACCGTGTATCGATTTCTGAAGTACGACCACGACATTAGCACACAGTAGTTATTTTCCCTACTAATAGTGGCAGGCAATAAGAGCGTAGGAAGATCATCTTTTGTTTTTTTTTTTGGACGAGAGCATCCTTATTATTATAAACATCTAATGAGGGAAAGGTAATATTGTAGACGAAATTTTCGTATGATAGTGAGCAGGATTGTTAATATTGTTTTACGTTTAGGTATGCAGTCTGTACCGCGACTAAGGTAATGGTGGTATGTTGCCTTGCCTCCTCAATTTACTAAGCGGGCTGCAATTTTGGCCGCTCCAACTACGCCGTTGGCTACAATACTGAAGAGCCCTCGGCCTTGTGTAGACACCGGCGTCCGAGAGGAGTGCCCGGTGAGGTTCGAGTCCACATTTAACATGATCAATGATTATACTGTTTGACATCATTGGTATTTTGACTCCAGTGATTACTAAAGGCTTAAAGAATTATTATCCTCAATTTGATAGTGACCGGTTTCAATTCTGCTAATATTTGAGGATTATTTCATTAGGTACCTGTTCTGTGAAACTATCTACTTATTTGAAAGTTTACCAAATTATATGTGAAACTATAGAACGAAAACTCATCATTATTAGATCACTACATAGTATAAAACAAAGTCGCTTTACTATCTGTCTGTCCCTATTTATGCTTAAATCTTTAAAACGACGCAACTAATTTTAATGCGGTTTTTTTTTAAGATTTTTGAGGAATGTTTAAGTATATAATTTGTTATAGTGTAACGCTCAATTCCCGCGGTAACGCTATACTTACTTAACCGAATTTCACGCGTACGAAGTTAGCGGCTTGGTACTAGTGGGGCTAAGAAAATATAATACAAATTTATAGCGCGATGTAAACGGCTAGTAGCGACATCTAATCGCAGCATTGCATACAGAATATTTTTTATGAAAAGTAGCGCAATACGTTTGAACAAGGGTGGTACCACCCCGAACGGACCTAGCACCAGACCCTAGCACGAATAATATTACTTTTCTCTTAAGACCTGTTACGTGTCATTTGAGTCACCGCCGCCGCGGCCTCCGCCGATCAGACGAAGTAAATAAGGATTCCGCATTTCGCTGAAGAAAAATAAAGTCAACTTCCGATGCGGGCGCGTCGAGGAAGCAATTAAATCGCTACAAACAGACTCAAGTCGATGCTGCCTCATCACATCAAACGATCAGCAAATATTTTCAGGATATACGTACTTGGGTTCATGTTTACTCTGATTTGGAACTCCATTTGACAGTGTTTGTTTTTGAAATTACTTGTAACCAACTTCAAAAAACTTTCATTTTGTTGGAATCTTTCCAAGCCTTATTAGAAAAACTGTCAAATTCAAACTAAATTATAGGAATTGCCTTCACTAATTATATGCAAATGCAGTAAGGATACCTGGTCACAAAAGATTACAAAAAGCTTGAATAAGGTTCAAAGATCCTCTTCTTTTTCTACTCGACCGTAACAATGGTCACTATTTAGAAGAAGAAGAAGAAGAAAGACATTTATTCGCTGCACAGAAGACACAGTTTACAGCAAAAAAAAATATACACGAAAAATTCACAAAAATAATAGTACAAACACGACAACACAAAAAAAAAAGTAAAACATAGGAACAAGTGTGTGTGTGTCTTCACGGCAGCGGAGAGGTTGCTGGCTCAGCATAAATGCTGAGGTGTCAAACACCTGCAGCGCTGATTTTCAGCCAACACCTAGGTAACCCACGGAGCGCTATACAAAAACTAAAATGTAATAAATAAATAAATTGAATAATTATTGGTATTGGTAAATAATATAAATAGTAATAATATTAACATAGCCAGTAAAATATGTCATATAAATATTTTTTAAACATATATACATATATATTATACAAAAATTCTGTACATGTACGACTTCGGTGCATGATGGTAAAAGAAGAATACTAACAAAATTAAATTATAAAAAGAGTAATAATAACACTGTAAGCACTCAAAAGCCACTTCATATTAACGCCGGATTAGGACTTTTGGAGTGTCAGCAGATATACTTTCAGCTTTCGCTTAAAAGAGTAGCCGCTGGACGCCCCTTGGATGGGAGGAGGGATATCATTCCAGCACTTGGATGCCGCAAATCTGAAACTACCTCTAAAAGCCGCGGTGCGATGTGGGAGCCCGATAGCCATGTTACACCTTCGAGCACTTTTAGACCACATTAGTCTATTGTAAAGATATGTGGGCTTTTCATGTTTCACCACACCGAACAGCAAAGACGCAAGATGCAAGCGTCGACGTGCAGGCATGTTCAGCATATTTGCGGCATTCAAGTACGGAGTGATGTGGGAACGGGGAGGAACTTTGAAGCAAAATCGAATGCAAGCATTTTGGACTCTTTGGATGAGCCTTTTAGACCGACTGAGGATGCAACCATCATAAACAACATCACAATAGTTTAATCTAGACAGTATAAGCGACTCACACAGGTGGACACGTAAGTCCACACTGAGGTAATCGCGTACACTGTAGAGAACTTTAAGGCGATAGAAGCAGTTACTGGCAACTTTAACTATGTGGTTTTCAAAATGTAGTTGACTATCCATGAGGAGGCCAAGGTTTTTTGCTTCCATCACCCTTTCCATTGGTTCATTCATGATAGCTACATCCTCAGTCTCCAATATGGCGAGTGTCTTCCGTATTTGCTCCTTCGATCCACAAACTAGGTACTTTGATTTGCTAGGGTTAAGTACCAGGCAATTCTTTTCCGACCAAGAAACTATTCGATTTAGATCAGAATTGATATTATCTACCGTGGAAGTTGTATCTGATGGCAGCCCAGAGAGATAAATCTGCAAATCATCAGCGTACAGATGAAAATTACTGTTCTGTATACAGGTGATAATGTCAGCGCTGTACATAATGAAGAGGAGAGGTCCCAGGATTGAACCCTGCGGGACTCCCCTAGTCACAGGACTAAGAGATGAGAGCAGGGAACTACCGTCTACCTTGCGAATCGTAACTGCTTGCGCTCGGCCGGACAAGTAACTGTTGAACCATTTAACAGCATTTACGTCAAAGCCATAGTATGACATCTTGGATAATAGCAAAGGTATGCTGATGCAGTCAAAAGCCCTGGAAAAATCTAAGAGAACTAAAATGGTACTCTTACCAGCATCCTGGGCCTGTAGCATGTTATCGACTACATCGAGTAATGCAGTTACTGTCGATCGACCCTTGCGAAAACCCGATTGAAGTTCAGGTAGGATGCTGTTTTTCTCCAAGTATTCCGACAATTGATCACAAACAACCCTTTCCATTATCTTTGATGCGCAGGGAAGGATACTGATTGGACGGAGGTCAGATGGATCTACTGGGTTAGGTTTTTTAGGAAGCGGGGTCACTAGAGCGATTTTCCAGTCTGTCGGGAACGTCCCAGTCATGATGCTCGTATTAATAATGTAAGTCAGTATGTCAGCCGTCCTGGGAAGTGTTAGAAGAAGCATATCAATAGTAATTGAGTCAAGTCCTTTTGCCGTTGTTTTTATCGATTTTATAATTCTTATAATGGTTTCCGGCGTTGTCGGTCTAAGAGTAAACGTTTTGTCGCTGTATCTGTTCAATTAAAAAAACGTTAAGTCAGAAATAGATACCTCAGAGTTTCCAGGAGTCTTTAAAAAAAGGTGGTTTAATAAGTCAGGGTCGTCAAAATGTGTAGGAAGGTCAGTTTGTGTACGTGCATCTGGAATAATTGTGCGTTTAAAGTTTTTCCAGAGGGTCTTAGAGTCGGTAGTATGGTTGATGTCATGTTCGAAATAAGCACATTTTTCGCTGTGAATGGCCGAAATGACGAGGTGCTTTAGATCTAGATAATACTGCTTATGTGCGTCCAGCTTACTTCGCTTGTATCTAGCATGCGCCTCATTTCTAAGTCGCATCATTTATTTACTAATCTAAACTCAGCCTTCCGTACAAAATCAACGAACGCAAACGACAAACTCCAAACTCATATCAACAAAGTTAACTTTTGTATAAAACATAGTTACGAGCCAAAGCCGGCCACGGGGGCTGCGGCGGGGTTTGATTGAATGCGACGTGGACGTGCCAATATGGACGCCGTTCTACGACCGGGCCTCGGCGACGCGCGCCGGCGGAGCGGGCGGCCGAGCCACGGTGGGTGACCGTCGAGATAGCGTACACCGTACCGATATCCAGGATCTGATTATGCAAATAAATAGTGCCTACGGAACAACTAGGTGAAAAAAAAAAATACCCTTAAACTTCTCGACATATGAGGCCTGTTCACGGTGTACGCTACCGAGCGTCAAGCTGGCATACACTACGTGGATCTTTGCAACGGTTTGGTTCTCAGGAATGATTTATAGCTTATTCCGTAGGTACTATTTTTTTTTGATCAGATCCCGCATAACGTTACGGTGTACGCTATCTTAACGGTCACGAGCCATGGACTAAAGTTATTGGAGCCAAAATATGACCTGAAGCACGTTAGTTCCTTAGTGCACCTAGTGTTCACTCTGGCAAAGGGAATGTATGGCTTGTTACGTCGCCAGTGGCCAGGGCCAAACAAACTTACACTTAGTTTGTTCAAATCAAAGAAATTTTAAATCTAGATCTAATAATTCGAGTGGCTAATAAAGTCAAGGGGCATTGAGGGACTTCGCGAAAAACATTTGAAATACGACTTTCAAACCAATGCGGAAGTGGGACACACTGCTGCCGATGCATCCTATTATTCTTCTTGATAAAACCTACCCTCATTCAAGTTTTCGTCCAAAAAATATTAAAATGCCTGTATGACATTATACACAGTAAAAACCGCTTAACTTAAGTGAATGGTTGTTTGATTGATTTCTTGTCAATCATTCTAGGTGCATGACTAGCGACGACCTTAGTCAACCATGCATTGCGAATGAAGAAAACTGTTATATTCGGTGATCTTCTCGATTGAATGATTATTCATTACTAGTTGTGCCCGCGACTTCGTCTGCGTGGAATATAATATTGCCGATAACTTTTCCTTCCGACATCCGATTTTAATCAAACATAGCTTATATGTTGCTCCAAATGATGCTCTACCTTGAAAACTACATTCAAGTCGGTTCAGTAGTTCTGGAGATTAACGCACACAGACAGATAGACAGACAGAAATATAGAGACAAAAAATTACCCCTTTATTATAGTAATATAGATTATGGAAAACGCTCACCGCCGCCGCTACTACGCGTCGACCCGACAATGTCCCAATCAGAACTCACGGCGCAGTCATAAAATATGGACAGAAACTATGCAACTGAAACGAGAAGCACATAACCTAGTTAGCGTCAGTTTCGCAAAAAACTTTATTATACTCGCACTAGTTCATCAATGTTGCGGGCCATCATTGAAACTGTAGTTGTCATACCACCACCTCTACAGCCTATTTTGCGTCCCACTGCTGGGCACAGGCCTCCTCGCATAACGAGAATGTTTTGGGCTATAGTCCTGATTGTAATTACTTGTAATTACGTGGAGTTTTAATTATTTCCTTAGCTCTGTATTGCACTGTCGTTCTAATAACATATTGTACATTGTTATTTTGTCTTTTGCTTATAGTGCTTGTCCCTTCCTTAACCTTCCTATGGACATTCTTTTACACTGTTCAACGTAGCCAGCATAAATTGAAAATTAGGGTGCTTTATTGTATTACTTTCAACCTTGGTGCAATCATAGATGACGAATCCTTAGTGTTGAAGCCTGGGTAGTTTATTTATCAAATCAAGTGAGACACTTCAAAATCCGTAGATGCAATTGTAACTTAACCTAACCGATCAAGTTCCAGCTCTTGCCACGAGCATCGAACATTCCCGAAGTTTGCGGCCATTATTTAAGCGCGCGGGCATTTGTTACCGACGTGCGTCCATTTGTACTGGCGCACCGTTTAGTGCACGACTTACCGGAGTTATCGGGCTGGAACCAATTTAATTGGGAACCTGCAGGTCCACTCCTGCCACCTGCGGCTTGGCGGCATGTCTTCGTTAGAACAGATATCTTCTTCACACAACGGGTCCAAGTAATACACTGGCTGAATGGTAATTGATAGCCAAATAATTGCGCTCACAAACATAATGATATCGTATATATTGCCGGAAAATGAAATGTTTTATTTCTTCTTTAAAGCACACTGTCTTGAACTTTCGCGATACAAACTCTTATTAAAATCACTGAACGGGACTAATTAATCTGGTACTCTTTCGTGTCGTGTTTTCGTTTTTGAAGAGCATTCTAAAACTAACAGGACTATAGAGAGAAGATTAACTGACACTTAAAACTTAGTGTGCTAATCCACAGGTGTAGCCGGTGCCGGCGCACCGAGCCGACGCCGAAGTTCAGCGCTGAGCGCGAGAACATGGCATCGCCATCACAACTTGCCTAAGCTGGCGTTTCAAGCAACCGACAGAGATTGGAAAGTGTGTTATATGGTTGATTGAAATAAAAGTATAATATGCACTAGCCGATGCCCGCGAACTTCATCCCGCGTAGACTTAGAATTTACGTACCCGATGTTACTATACATATAGACATTGATCTATTATAGTAAGGATTCACAATCAGCCGGAGAAAAATGGCCCTGTCAAAACGGGTACCCGAACAGCTCGGGCACCCGTTTGGCCTTCGTTATAAAGACGCGTTATTAGCATATTGGAACGTATTTTCTAATGACAGTTTGCTCCATATATTTTGACATATTCTGTTAGACACTGTTCGTCCATATGTTATTACTCATTATAGGTCAATGCATATAGACAGTTATAGTTATTAGAAATGTTGAAAAATTGGTTAGACCCGTGGAAAACCCGTTCTCGTAAAAATATCGGGTAAAAAAGTATCCTATGTTATTACTCGGATCGCAATCTATCTCCATACCAAATGTCATCCAAATCGGTCCACACGTTGCGACGTGAATGAAGGACAAACAAAAAACAAACACACTTTCACATTTATAATATTAGTATGGATTTGGCAAATATTGAGTTTAAAAACAGCCTGCGCATATTTTGTGCATAATGTGTAAATATTCTACTCAAGTGAAAATAATACGTGTGTCCAATGTTTTGCAAGTTCAGAAAACTATTACCTAAGAGTAGTTTTAAATATTTTTAAATAAAAACATTTTGCACTGTTTCTTTTTGTAATCCAACTGTAAAATCCTATCTACGATTTTATTTTAGTCTTGGTTCTTTAGATACATTTAAACACCTTTCATAACTGTCAGTTTTAAAGGTAACTTTTTCAACCTGAAAACTTGCAAGGGGATGCAACTGTACTTACCTCGTCTTAATTTTAAAGCTAATGTAAACTTATTCATTGATGTTCCTCGTCTAGAAGCACGCGGGTGCTGTGCGAGGAATGGCTCCCCGATACGGTGATAAATATTAAGACTGTATGAACGTGATGAGTTTAAGGTAAGGACTCATGGATTCATGGACTCATGGATTAAATGGATAATTATCCATTTAATCCACGAAGTAAGGTATTATTTTGCTGAGTTTATATTTCGTAGAACGACCGATTATGTAATCCATTCATAAATCGTAAACGGAACTGTCAAATTGTTTGAGTTTATTGCCATGAAATATCGGTTTTTGAACGGTTCTAATACCAACATGCAAATATTACTTTTAAACATGGAAATCTCACTCACACACACACTTTATTTGTATCTATTTTCATCTGTACTCATTATTAGGTACACCGGCGACGATCGGAACAACAAAACATAGGTTATAAGAACCAGCGCCTTAAATCATTGCAATTTCATAGTGTCAAATCCCATCTCCTTACTAAAAGGGCGAAGATTTACACACAAATATGTAGGTAGATGATACTATTATGAGATTTAATGATGGCGGCAGCGATTAGAAACAAAACTTTTCAAATATTTTACACCTAAATAAATAGGTATGTAGCCCGTGTTACATTTGCATTAAATCAAAGGAGAATTCTAAATTGAAATAAAAAATCATCATCATCATCATCATCATCATCATCATCATCATCATCATCATCATCAATAGCTCATAGTAGTCCACTGCTGGACGTAGGCCTCACCCAATGCACGCCAATGAGCAAAGGCCAAGGCAAGGTCCAAGGCGTGCCGCATCCAATCTACACCGGCCACCTTGCGCAAATCGTCACTCCACCTGGCAACAGGGCGCCCTACACTTCGTTTGCCTTGTCGTGTTCTCCACTCAAGAACGCATTTACTCCAACGACTATCCGCAGTTCTCGCGATGTGACCGGCCCACTGCCACTTCAAAGAGCTTATTCTTTGGGCTATGTCGACAACTTTCGTTCTCTGCCTGATCACCTCATTGCGGATCCGATCTTTCAGAGAAACGCCGAGCATAGCCCTCTCCATAGCTCTTTGAGCTACTTTGAATTGGTGGACCAATCTCACCGTAAGTATCCACGTTTCGGCTCCGTAGGTCATTACGGGTAGGACGCACTGATTAAAGACCTTGGTTTTTAGACTGCGGAATTTGAGACGAGAAGACTCGACGCAGCTTGCCGAACGCTGCCCAGCCAAGCTGAATTCTCCTTTTGGCCTCCTTCTAGAAATAATAAATAAATTACATTAATTATGGCCTCAAGCAGGACTTGAACCTGCTCCTCCAACGGCAGGTACTAATCCTATTGGACGCCGTAAAAAAAAATAAGTAAGCACACGCTTCTGCTAATTAAATAAAATTACTTTTGCATTTATTTCTCCCAACATAAATGGATCGTGTAAGTAGGTAGTGGCATATTCATAAAAGTGTACGTTCTCACATTCTTGAGAACGAGCAGATACGAAACATCACAGTCCCCAGGTATTCGTCAGAGCTGGCGTATTCTGCGGCTGTACATTTTTAAAGAATTAATTGCTCGCGCGATGGAACGCGGAACACTTCTCGCCGGAGATAAACCATTTCCACAGGTTCCATTCCGAAAGCGAATCCAAAATGCGGTTAATTTACTGTGAAGGCTTTTGCGGATTTGTGTAATTTATGTTGCATTACTTAATTGTGCCGCCGCAGGACAGGCCGCAGACGGCCCCGGAGCCTCGGAGCGGAACAGACGGCGGTAAATTGTCGTCTTCAGTAACAATCATACTCAATTAAGACCATTCAGGTTTACCTCAAGAATCTGAATTGGGCTAACAAATTGTAAAATTGAAGCTTCAGAAGCCACGTTTTTCTGTAATGGACTTTTGACGATCCATGGCTTATTTTTTTACTCGGAGAGACGTCTTGCATCAACCACCAAATAAGTAGGTAGGTACTCGTTATTTCTTTAGCGATGTCATAAAACGTTCCTATGCACCTTTAGTCAAGTAATTGCTATTCTACATAAATTCAATCTAAGTAGGATATCCAAAAAATCTTCACTGGAACATAAAAATCATCATTTTTGTGAAAGGGACAAATATCCCTAAGATCCGTGACCGCAGTCCGATATTGTTCGGCATTTCGTATTCAAACATAGTTTTAGCATATCCTAAGGAAACACGGCGGCAATAACTTCATAGCTTCATTTCTCCTCGGCCGAGCTGAAGCGCAAACTTGGCCAGCGGCTAGCGGCGTATTCCGGAAACCTTTTACATACCTACGTGTAGAGATCTTCTACTATCTAAAGTCTTGAAATGTGAAGGTGCGGGACTTTAGATAGTAGAAGATCTCAGACGTGTAAGAGTCAAAATTAGAATGCTACGGCATTCTAATTGATTTATTGTTGTGTCATTTGTTTCTTGTTTTTAAACATGTTTTTTTTTATTTACTTTTTTTTATTATAAGCAAGCATTTGACCTCTATCTCACCTGATGGTAAGTGACGGTGTGGTCGAAAGTGATACATGCTTACTTAGCTAGGTACCCGTTCACTCTCGACTTGAAAATAATAGGTAGGTAATTAAGAATTCTAAAGACTAGAATAATTCATATTTTTATATATCCAGACACATTTAGGTCGTGTGCGAAAATGTGTGTTGCAGCTCTTACGTTGCGCAGTACCTACCTACTACAAGTAAGTAACTAATACAGCGCAAACAATGTAACTCATGTAACCAAAATAATTATATGGTACGTGCAGATTTTAATCATAGAATAATTGCTGATTTTGATGTAATATTTACTAAGTAAGTAAATCAAAAGCTATCTTGTTACGTAGTCTGATCCGCAAAACAACCACAAACAACTCTGACGTGATCTTACACGTGTTTCTACTGCCTTTGTACAGTCGAAACCAACTTTAAACGCTTTTGAATCTTATTTCAAAGGAGTAAGGTTCAAAAGTGATAGATCTGGTATGCAATCAATGATTTGAGTATTGAGTATCGTTTTGCTTCTTCGCATAACAAAATGGCAAAGTCGTTTCATCTCACCTCCATTCCGAATACGCCCTTATCTGTTATATTACGTTTTCAGCAGTCCAATATTCTCATATGTTTTCTTGTGTAATTTAAGAGTCAAAATGTATTCTTTGTAGGAATGAAATTCATAATTTTAAGTATTTGAACATTCTGCATTTTTCCTAATTCACTTTATTGATTCCAGACCCAGTTAATTACGTTCAAATTCTATTACGTTCGGAAAGGAATGCAAACATTTTGATAGCAATGCCTTTTTCTCTAAGGACCGCTTATTTACATAAAAGAAAGGGGAGGGCATACGTCTAAAGTGCCGCCACGTTCGGGGAACTTGACATTTGCGTGCATTTGCCTCGAGGACATTCAAGGATCTTTTATAAAGTTCATACGTCACAAGAACTCTCGTCTAGTAAACATTGGAACTTGGAAACATATTCCTGGAGATCAATTTCTAGAAAATACGTCATCTACTTTGTTTTGCCATACTTATCTAGTTACTTTAAATATACATGTAATCTCTGCTTGAGTTTGTTGCCGCGCTTCTTCTCAAGCAATGGGTCTAGGAAGCGCTGGTGAATTCTTTTTCTGTCGTGTAAAAGTGCCCCTATGTGGCCAATTTGCTGAATAAATGATTGAATTTGAATTTGAATACATGAGGAAAAAATAATCCCTACATTTTTGTATCAGGACGCTCTCCCATGACTATGATGGCACATTTTAATGACGCGGGCATGTTGCAGTGAATGGGACGGTGAATATTAATTAAAATCACTTTTAATGATATGTTGCGGGTTATCCAGACGTCGTGCAATACAAAACCAACTCAACTACCTACGCAGTTATTGAGTACTACTTGACGTCGTCGGTTTAGTCCATTTACTATTTTAATGTTTTATTTATGAGACCTGAATGGAGTCATGATATCGAAACCGGAGTATCGAAACATGTCGAAGACTGGCCGGAGAACATAAAGTATAAATTGCTTCTTCGGACCCTCACGGACCCTGTAAATCAATTTCAATAAGAATAAAATTGAGAACGAAGCATTAAAAATTAGACAATGCCAACGCAAATAAGGGTTCCACTCGGCTAGTTAAATATGTTAAAGACAGAACAGAACATAATTTAAATATAAAATAATACGTTCTGAAGCAGTATTCCAAATGCAACGGCTATACAGACGACGGACGTGCAAACCAACTCCACTGGTGATTGAGCCCTACTCGCTGTCGTCGATAAAGTTTATTTGCTATCTGGACGCGCGGCAGCGTATCAAAGCAAAGTTGTCAAGTGAACTGGCGAGCAGCACCGTGTGTAGGTAAGTAACTACGAGTTTTATTTTTTGGTTTACTCATTTCACTTTCGAGCACGCAATATAAATAAGTGTGGTCACTGTCGAATTGCTACCTTCGTAAGGTTGTATCTGAAATGAAATAAGCTTTGGTAACTGTCCCTTTATCACAATTAAAATTACATTTTTAATCTTGTCAAAAAGTCTGAAAAACAAAAAATACAGAGACGGTACTGGTTCTTAACCGTCGATATTACCTTATGGGAGCAGTGTATGTATAGTATACATGGGTTCAAAGAAACATATATGGCCGTGGAGTGGCTGCCAGACAGACGGCAGCGCCTCCAATCGGACCGGGACTACGGATGAGCGAGAATCAGTAAACGAAAACAATGAATACACGGATTTCAATGAAATACTTTCATGTTAAAACATGAAACGGTGACCGCCGATGGCGATGATAAATGTGTATTATGGAAATTAATCATGAAGAATGAATTTCGGATTAATGTTACGTGTTTGATACTCGATCAAACGGGGAATTTCATATTTTTTGCCGTCAGGTCTGATCTCACTAATAAGACATTGTTTCATGTTTCATACCTATATCATGGCAGTCAACCGTGGCCATTAACTGTGTGCTTGAGTTATGCCATTGATAGAAGATACCAACCGACGCACGATCAAACTAGAGCTATAGATATGCACCCCTTCAGGTTGCGGTAGTTTCTAAATGAGTTCCGAGTAATATTTTATGGAAGGGAAAAATTTCATCAGCGGAACGGTTTTTTGTATCTGAGTCTAGAAATTCCACAATAAGTTCTGTCCTTCAACAATGGAACAGGTTGATTGGGAAAAGAACAGGTCCCGCGGGCCAGCGGCGCTGCTCCGTTAATTAACTACGTTGGGCTGTTTGAACAACGATTCCATTTTTCTTCAGTTCAAATTTAATCAAATGACCACATCTAAGACAAATTTCAGGAAGGAGATGTTATTAATGTCAAAAAAGTAGGTAAGGGCCAATTTCGGAACTGGGCGTCTTAGGATAACGGCGTACAGTGGCGGATTTACCAATAGTCTGAGAAGGCTGGAGCCTAGGTTACATTTTATTAGGTAGAGTATAATTTATATTGTATCATTGTCACCTGTACCTTACAAATGATATTATGAGGTGAATAGGAGCGGCAAAATTTTAATAGCTTAATGGCGGCAAATGTTCCGCCCACGTTCCGCCACACTAGCAATAAACTCATGACGTTCGTAGGTACCTCCATCACAAATTTCTGGAGTGATCTTGGGATTCCGAAATGTGATACGAGATGACATGATGATGAGTTTTTATTCTCCTTAAACACTCCAGTTACAGTAGACTCCAGTTAGGTACCTGTTAAAGTTCTAGTTGTGGAAATTATAAATAAAAAAAAGATCTCTATTCCTGAATTCCTGTCATAGAGAGTGGTCCTGCAGCACGCGCATCGTTCAATCAATCGCAATTTAAACACTTTTGAAACTGAACCATTCCTTATGGATTAAATAGGTATGACACGGTGGAGTGTACACGTATTTTTGTCCTCCATACACCTCGCCGTATAAAATTCATTTAATATTCGCGACCGTGATGAAGGCACGTAATCAATAAACCGGCATAGAGCCGGCTTAAAAACAGTGCGTGACACAAAAATAAATTGACTCAGGTGGGGACACGGTCCCCAGGCCTCGAGCCTACCTCTCGACGCTTTTGCCGAGCGAATTTTCCACTTCGTTTATTGAAACAAGTTTAATTGAAATTTACTAATACTACTTACTAATTTACAGCTTATTTCATT
>OZ020280.1:14864789-14890276 GCA_963971205.1 Aethes cnicana
CCCCTGCCCCGGCCGCGCGGCCACCGCGGCGGCGGCGGCGGGCGTTGTCGGTGAACACTCTGTGCAGTGTAGGTACATACACCCGCCGTTCCTATACCCAGCTCAGCCGTCACTGTCACTCGGGCAACGAGTGAAAGAGAAAGCGCTACGCACAGAACGCCCGATTTAGTTAGTATTTAACGCGTCTTAATTTCTATAAAAACACCGTCTAAAAACATGGCATTTATAAAGCTGTCAATGTATGCATATAATATGGATATTTTTCTGTTATATTTAGTTTTAAACTGTTTCATATAATAAACTGGAGTAAAGTTGGATTAAAGGTCCGAGTTAGAGGTTATACTTTGGAATTAAATTGTATCGAGTGAAGTTTCGTGAATCGTGTAACGAAAGCTGTCAATGTAAGGATGATATAATCTAATATAACATATGTTTTCTTCGTATTTTTATTTTTAACATTTCTTAGAAAAGAACGATCTTACATGAGCAATTTGACGATTTTGGGTCAGGGAACGGCCTTAAGCCCGGGTCACACTCACCCTGATTGCGTCTGCAGCGCCCGCGGCGTATCTGCGGCTCGCATCCACTGTATAACATTAGTTCTCGCACGACCTGTCACACCGGCTGCGACCAGCAGACGGAATCAGTGTCGGGTCACACTGATTGCGTCTGCGTCTGGCTTTAGTTGGCATTACACGCAATGTATTAGGAAAGCGGTCGCCGCCGCCGCCGGTGGCTCGTAACCCTCCGAGCGAGACAGGTGATAAGAGCTCGTTACAGACGATAAAGGCCGACAGCAAATGTCTGCCTGATAAGCTTGTGTCCATATTAGCAGACAGCTCGTAGCTCACTCTCACGCCAATGTTTTGTGTGGCTTCTATATCTAATCTATTGTAGGTACTAGCTCTATATCAAACCTCACAATGTAGGTATAATAATTATGTATTTTGCTATTGCCCCGTTTCTTCATGCTTCGTGCAAAGAAGCGTAAAGCGTCTCATCTATCTGTTTCCTTTTCAAGTTCATTAGGGCTTAATAAATAACTTGAAGACTTTAAAGGTGTGAACCCTCTGGGCCTATTTGGTAAACAACTTTAACTTTTATACGAAATAGCAAAAGACAACATAGAGGATGCTTCTGCGAAGGAGTTGTTTGGAAGATACGGACCAAGTCTCCATCATGTACTGAAACAAACGCATTCAAATGCTAATCTAATTTGGATGCAAAACTTAAACTAAAGGCACTGAAAGCGTTTTCACTTTGGTCCCTGGACGCCCTGTAAGTAATTTTGTAACACTCCAGCGGGACGGTCAGGTGTGAGCCTCCGGCTCGCGTGCGGCGGCGTATTGATTCGGTGCGAGGTTGCAAGTGTTGCAACCAGGCATCGCCGCAAATAGCCATAGGCGTTATACCGTCTCCGCGATGGCACAGAATAAGAATCTCATAGACTAGTACTATTAAAAGTGTATTCTGTATGACAGTTAAAATATTTAATAAATTACCAGAGAGCCTAAAGCAAACAGATTTCCCCGAATATAAAAATAAACTGTATAAATGGTGCCTTGAACAATCATACTATGAGTTATCAGAACATTTTGAATGAAATTATAACATTGTGATGGACTTTTAGGTAATTAACAATAACTTGTATATATTCTATTCTGTGACATAAACTACAATTTAAGTAATAATTTTAAGGACATGGTGATTAATTTAAACTTGTATTTTTTTAAATCTTGTGTAGTTTCTAAGTGCAAATTGCGTGCCGGATATCGGTAGATTGTGACGTACATAAATAATATTTATAAGATCTAATTGTAAAACTCACAATATTGCAATAAAATATATTCATTCATTCATTCATTCTCAAAAGTCAAGTTTCGGCATAGAGCCTATTCTCTCAATTGTCACCGGCCCCTCGGGGAGCCCAGCGGCTGATTACTCGTATACCTCAACTGCGATTTGCATGAACACTCATTGGTACATAGAACAAGCATCTTAGTGCGCTCTTAGATTGATCTTGAACCTAGATTTCCCACACGAATAACTAAGGTAACTGAATAGGCAGTTTTGGTTCAATAAACGCTATTTATTATCAAAAGTGTTTATTTCATTTCATTGTGATTTCTGCTTTGAATATAACAATGAAGGATCTAAAATAATAATATGTAAGTATAATTTCAAACTTATGAAGGCGCATATGCATGTAACATCGACTGAAAAAGAACATTAAACAAAGCCAACTCCGACAAACTAAGTTACGCTGCTCTTGCAGCCGCGGAAAAATGAGTACAGACCTGCCGAGTCGGGGCACAAGGAAACACACTACAAAGTCTTTAGAAGATGCGCTCTTTTGGGTTTGAGAGAAAGAAATTTAAGAAAGCGGAGGAAACAAAAGTTTGTGACATCTCGCGCACCGAAGGATGGATGGTTGGCTATTTTTTTCTTGTAAATAAAATATTAGAAGGCAGATAGCGGCGCGGCACCTTGTTTTGAGCCCAGCAGGTAATAAATTCGCTCGCCGCGGTACAGTCCGTTCACAACAAATCGGCGTCCAAAATTTTCAGTTGCGTATTTCTCAATGTCGGCCCGGAGTCGATTAGTTGTGCTTTTTATGGGACTTGGCAGCTTCGTGGCAGCTCTTCGGCCGACGCAGGCGCCGGGGGCGACGGAGAGCGGATGATCCGGGTTATTAGCTTGGACGTGACCAAAATGTAATGCAATTGTGGCTGGGATCTGGGGATTTTAGCCTGTCAATTCATTTTAACATAAACATAAAACATAAAAAACATTTATGCACAACAATTCACTTAATATATTTTCGCGCCGAACAACTTATAGGAACGTTTGCACATTAAGTACCTAGATCAACGAAATGTCGCTACATTGACCCTATTTATTGTGAGGGAAATTGAGTGCCTACTTAGAACATTTTCTAATTACGCAATTAATTTCTCTTAGAATATTTTTCTTCATGTAAAAAGATTGACAAACAAGGCAGACGGCCCACCTGGTGGTAAGTGGTCACCTCCGCGTATGGACATTTGTGACACCAGAGGCGTCATCAATGCGTTGCCAATCTCGAAAGGAGGAGGATAGGGCGTATGGGATAAAGGAGGATAGGGGACATGGGGTTAGGGAAGATGGGATGGGATAAAAGGATAGGGAAGAGGACGGCCCCCAATATACATGCTTTGAAGGACAAATTATCTCCCTCAAAATCCTAGACACAGCAAAGGTCCTATTAATAGATGGATCTCAAGTTAATGTATATAATCGGAACGAACGAGAGTTAATAGATTAGTCATTAAGCGGCGAGGCGTCCCGTGTAGGACGGAGTTACAAACAGTTAATAATACTCGTAGGACGCTCGAGTCCGCGACTCGTTCCGAACATTTGTACTAATATTCAATTAGTTTTGTCAACAACTGTAGCGTACGGATATAATCAGTTCTAATCTATGGGTTTACTAACTGTACATTTAGTCAAACTCGAACGCCTGTAAAAACTCGAGCACCATTTTTTACCAATACAAAGTTTACCTTTACGTGCCTTTACATATCCAAGATGGATAGGTCTATATTTTAACACTAACAAATTGTCTTTGAAAACAAAACAAAGCAATAAGTAGATAAAGTACTTAGGTAGAATACAGTTCAATAGATGCGGTTAAACTTTCCCGTTAATCGAGTTAAAAGAAACGTTAGCGAATTTCCAGGTCGCTATCTCCGCGCCAGCAGTCGCCGCTCTTTAATTGGGAGGAATCGGCGCGCGCTCCGCCGCGTCCTTAATTAACGCGCAAGCCGCGCCGGCGCCGGGCGCGGAGCCTCGTTGATATGGAAGTTTCTGTAGCCCCGAGTTTCATTGAATGAAAAGCCGAAGAATCCATCCTTACTGATGTTAAATGCGGAACTTAGGCACTCTGTCTGACTTCTGTGTCCTTTTCAGAAAAATGACCGCTCGAGTGATTTAAATTTAATTTGGTGATAGAGATAGATGGAGACCTTAGGAAAGTAACAGTACCTATGGTTTATTCCCGAAGCTTAGTTAGCGACGCTAATTTCAAGCTGACGAAGTCGTCGGATGAAGCCGGGTAGCAGAATATTGTGTAGCATAGCAACGGATACTGAAATTAAACTGGATTTATAGCCATTTTGTTCAGAAACGGTCAGTTATTGATTGGATATTGAACCACAGTTTTCACGAGTTTCAATTCGTTCTCCATTGCTTCTGCGTACTGTGGTCGGTGATGTCGAATAAACGTTTGTTAGATATGCTACATGCGTCGTAAACAAATGATACTTATTGCTATACGGTAGCGTACAATACCTACTTCATTCGATAATTAAAAAAGTAAGAGCGGCAACCGCCGGCTCCACAAACTGCGCCCGATAAATCATCCGCTCCGCGGCTTCTGTCGCCCGAATAAATGAAATCATTATTGTATTTGCAGGAATAAGTGATTTATGAACGCCATAGAAAGCCAACAGGTCGCAGCCCCTTTGACAATCGACGTGAAGCGCGAAACACGACGATGAAATTTCTTCCCTTGACTATTCCCGCGACATTTTTTGTACAAAAAAATTGTGCACACTTTTCCGCTAGGATCAATATTTAAAAAAAAAATAAAGAGACAGGTCTCAGGGACAATTTGTGACCCATGAATGCCCTTAAAACTTAAGGGGAAAATTTATAAGACCGTCGTGAGACTTGTCGTAATGTATGGATCTGAATGTTTGGCGACGAAAGGGACGGATGAAAAAAGATTGCACGTGGCTGAGATGCGAATGCTGAGATGGATGTGTGGTGTTTCTAGAATGGATAAGATTAGAAATGAGTATATAAGGGGAAGTTTGAAAGTAGCACCGATAACAGAAAAGATGAGTAGTAAAAGGTTGATGTGGTTTGGGCATGTGATGAGGAGGGATGAAAGTCATATTTCTAGAAGAGTATTAGGTATGGATGTGGATGGATATAGAGGAAGAAGTAGACCTAGGATGGATTGCGTGAAGGATGATATGTGTATGAAAGACGTTAGTAGAGAGATGACTGCTAATAGGAGCGAATGGAAGAAGAAAACATGTTGTGCCCACACGTGGTGCACATAACGTGGGAAAAGGGCAAGCGAATTAATAAAGGAGGAAAGTTAATGATAGTCAATTCTACGCATAAGTGGGGGGTTTGGTCCAATGAACTCTGTTTTTTTTTTGGTAAGGGCTCATGCTTGGCACAGTAGCGCTTTAGTTCGTCCGCAGCAGTATCAATTAAAGAGAACACGGTGGGCAGGATTTACGGCGCTCCCGGGACGCCGCGTGACCAGCTTTCGGCTTTCTCGCTGGCACGATGGCTCCGATTAGGTATAGAAAAAATAACTTGTAAGCTAACTTTCTCTACCTTTTTTATTTTTTTGGTTCTTACGGGTATCATGAAAATGCTTGCTTGCATGCATGCTTCGAATATACCTTTTTGTCGGTATTGTGAATAATACTTGCCTAATCCAATCGTATCATTTTTATTCGAGAAAACCTAAAAACTGAATAAGTCATATTTACTAAGTAGATTAAATCAGGAATGCGAGGCATCTTTACAATAAACAACATTACTCACATAAAAATTACATCAAAGTGTTGTTTCATTTTTATTAAAAGACGGCCACTTTCGAGTCACATGAGAGGGAGACACTGTAACCGTGAAAATTAAATGAAAAAGTCTTGGTATTTTTCTACACGTTTACTCTGCATTTACAAATTACTTTACTTTGCATTTTTATAATACTTACGTGCCTGATTGAAGTTAAGTTTGGTTGACGTTGATAACGACCGTTGCACTGTGTTGAGCGACTAATAATTATTGAACCATAGTTTACAGTCTCAAGAACTTCACTCGTGATAGTTAGGAAGTTTAAAGTAAAAATAATAGTCGCAACTTTGTACTCATGGTAATGTTTCAGACCTGAACAAAAACAACAGTTAATTTTTAAATAAGAGCCAGATTGAAGGAATGGGGCAAGTCGGACAGCGGGTCTAATTACCTTAGAGCATACTCGCCGTAAAGCTTAGAGCGTTATCACACTTGCGATTCGCGAGCGAGTTTTGTATGGAGGCGAACACGCCGCGAGTTCGCCGCGTACGAGTTTTGTATTGAAAAACGCTTTCAACTCGCTCGCAAATCGCAAATGTGATAAGGCCCTTAGTGACGACCGACGCGCGACGCCATACGTAATTCTATTGTGATTTGTGGCGGTGGCCGCTTTGCTTTGCTGCGTACAGTAAAACATAAATCAACCTTCATAGACTTTGTCAAGGACATCCTGTGAATAGTTTATCTAACGATTTTACAAAACAGCAGAAACAATTTAAATTCATAAGAGGGAAGAATAGTACGTACGCGTCCATACAAAAAGAGAAAACGTTTTTCCACTTCTAAATATTTTCCAATCTCCATGATTTTTTAGTGTCTTATTGACACTATGAAATACTAGGTTTATAGGTTTTCCTTTTTTTAAATTTCCAAGAACTTTGAATCCATCGCAACTTAAAAAAAAGGAAAACCTGTAAACCTAGTATTTCATTGTGTCAATAACATAAGTACTAAAAAACATAGAGATTTAAAAATATTTAGAAGTGGAAAACGTTTACTCTTTTTGTAATTTTTGTATGGACGAGTACCGTACCGGCCGAGTACTATTCTTCCCTCTTAAGAATACTTCATCCTTTGTACGGAATAGTACGGATCAGTCAGAGTAGTCATAGCCATCCCGCGCCTAAGCTTGCCCCGGCAGCCCGCTAGCACCCAATTAAAAGTTCGCAGTCGCACTCCGCCGCGAGTGTCCAGCCCCACCGGGTATTCGATGTCAAAACACGACACGATCGGGGATCTAAGGCCAGCGACCAATGAAATTACTCAATGCTTATTTGTTTAATGGTACAGATACACATGCTAGTTATTAGCACGCAGCATGCTAATATTGAGCATTTGCTTTTTAAAAGCATGTGTGTCCAAACATTGCTAATAATTAGCATGCTAATTTCGAGCATGCTAGAAAATCGCACGGCCGTCGATTTTTGAGCATGCTATACCTGCGGCGCGGGTGGATGGGGGCGTGCTTTTAGCACGTGTGAACAGGTTTGCTAATTAACATGCTAGTTAGTATCGATCGATTTTTTTTTCGTGATGACGAAAGTTTTTGATCACATTGTATTGCAACCAAAATAATGATTCGATTCAATTCTGTGGAAAGGGCCACCTGGTTTTCCATTGTTCACTACCTGACCTGCACTGAAACACTGACAGACAACTTAACTAGAATGTGTATCCGGAGTCTGTGTGCTAATAATGAGCATGTGTAGATACACATGCTCATTATTAGCACACAGACTCTCGGATGGTACAGATGTACCATTGCTTTTAGCATGCTTTTATCAAGATTGCTAATCAAAAGCAAGTGTATGATTTGACCAGCATGCTAGTTTTAAGCATGCTTATACTCATACTCATACCATTTATTGCCAAACCATGGTTTTTACAAGATGTTACAATATTTTCTTAAGTACTAACATGGACCCTGTGAGGGTGCAGCAAAATATTAAAACTAAATAGCATGCTTTTTAGCATGCTATTTTAGAGCATGTGTATCTGTACCTTTATGGTTGCCAAGTCGAGCCGTCCAATGGAAGTTTCATTAATGTAAACGTATGACCTTAAAGACGAGGAAAGTTGAAGTTGGTCATAACATGACTTTACCGGCCTCCAACAAGTTAAAAGAGGAGTGGTGAAGGGTGTGAAGTTACAGTTCAGGTTCATACAAGGTGTATAGTGGGCCTAAAATACGAATCTATAACAGAAATATAAAAGAAATTTAAAATAGACACTGTACCAGCCATAACTTCAAACCAAATATTCATTCATGTTTGCACTTACTTCTCGATTTTTACTCGATCTGATCAACTCTTGGTCAATATCAAAAAGCCGCAGTTCAGCGATCTCTAAATGAATGCCCGGCCTTGCGGCTGTGATTCTCGGAGCTCCCGATATCCTCGGATTAGCGCCCACTCCGAAACGTCAAATTAATTTCGCTTTTCTGCGAAATGGTTAACTTCCATGAGCTTCTCTATCTTATTACGGAAAGAGCTTTACAGTTTTATCTGATTGAGACGTTTTGATATTGGTTAAGGATTTATTTTGTAATTACAAATTTAGAAGCTCGGCCCTATCTGTATTATCAGTGATTCGGATTTTCAATTTAAATTTTTAGGCGGGGCGCGTTGGTCGTAGAGCTGATGGCCGATGGGATCAGAAAGTTTAATTAGAGTGGCGTCCGTGTACGGGAGACGAGTTGTCGATAAGCCTCCGACAAGTGGAATGATCACCTAGCAAAGCTCGCGGCAATACGGTGGATGCGAGGCGTGGCACAGGACCGCTCTGAGTGGCGTACGTTGGGGGAGGTTTAAGTCCAGCAGTGGACGTTTATCGACTGAAATGCTGATGATGTTGAATTTTCATTTCTGGTTTTATTTCCGTTGATTTACAGCTATGCTCGAATAAGACGCAGATGGCGTATATGTATGTTACTTTCAATGTATTTTCTGCTGTAGAATCCAAATCCTTTACTTACAAATACACTTTCAAGGCGTACGACGCAGCCGGTTAAAGCGAATGTTAAGTTATATTATTCTATTTATTGTATTTTATAAAGTTTAAGTATGAAAGTAAATTCCCAGAGAAAATGCTTCATTGGGGATACTTGGGGGGGGCGAATGGCTCATAACAATTGTTTACGGCGCCTCTAACGAGCGGCCGGTGCAGTGCAAGTGACACATTGCTTATTTAATTACGAATTAACCAGAAAAGCCCCAATTTGTACAAATTATACCCTTTGACTAAATATTTTCTGGGCTAAGTGGGATTTGTTTCATATTTATACCTGTAAAGGAGCCTGTAAACGGACCTCCTTTGTCATCTTTATGGATTTTCGAGCGGAGGTTTTACTCGTAATTGTAATTAGTAAATTGTAACTAATATTTATTACGTAGGTAATATAATTGCGCTAAGGTCTAGATTAGCTTGAATCTGATTTTCGAGGAGGCGCGATAATTTTGACGCCGAGTGTATATTGTGTATGTAAGTTAGTTACTGCGGTGCCGTTGTAGGGCTTTATCACTAACTTTTATTTTATACTTGTGAGTTCCTGTAACTGGCTTTTTGGTTCGTCCTGATTTGTACTTAATGTATTAATGTAGTAAAGTAGCTGTTGGTACTCCTGACAATAAATAAATAAATTAATTAATTAAATAAATGAAAAGATGTTTAAATTTTAGTAATTTTAATGAATATATTATTAGTATTGTTAGTCTTGCCGAGATCTTAATAGATCTCGGCAAGACTCATGATAGGTATATATTATAATCATTATCATCATCATCATTATCATCATCATCATCATTTCAGCCGAAGGACGTCCACTGCTGGACATAGGCCTCCCCCAAGGCACGCCACTCAGACCGGTCCTGAGCGACGACCTCGTGAAGGTCGCGGAAAACCGGTGGAAGCACGTAGTACAGGATATTATAATCAAATTCAATAAAAATGAGGCGTTTATTTTGCAATGTGATAGTATGATTAAATTGATTAATTATAATATTATTAATTAAAATTAATTTGATGTAATGATTAGCCTTCCTTTAATCATCGCCATGAAACTGCCACTGCTGCGCTTCTCACAAGGCCGGCCACACGGATCGGTCCTGCGCCACATGCACCCGCCGGCTTGAAGCCACGCTCCCCGCTGCACCCCGTTACCCTGGAACAGTCTGACTTAGCGGATCGCGTCGGGAAACAGTTGCAGCAACTATTTAAGTTTAGCCTGCGCAACTAATTAGGGTTGCCGCCTAATTGGCTAATTATAATGGGGCCGCGCCCCCGGCAAGAAGTCCGGAGTGTTGCGAATCGAAAGGCAAAATACGGACAAAGTTTACTCAGGATTTCGAGGGCAAACTCCTGTGAAACGTAATTGTTGACAAGGGTATGTAAGTCTTGAAATCGTTGTCGCCACCGCGCTCGATCGCAGTCTCGTCTAACTGCACTGACGGGTTTGTGCAGCGCCCACCAGTGCTCGGGGTTCTTTCCTAACTAGATTGCTGTAGGTAGGTAGACAATTTTAGCTAAGCTGGCAGGTTAATATTTAAGTTATTTTACTCGGTTATAAATAGCGTATACTTAAAAAAGCAAACATTCCCATATTTTCCTTCCCCGCTCCAATAAATCCTTTTCAAGGTAATAACTATTCTGGAATGCTGTACCAGCAAAAGCCTACGGTTGATGATAAGAAGGAAACCGTCAAGAGCGAGTTGATGCCATTCAGAAGGTTCCTTAAGGTATCCTACTCAAAAAGTAGCTGGTACCTGCCTGAAACATGTGCGAGTAACGTCTTCGCAACGATTCTACGATTATTCTGCGTTGAATTTTATAATTTTACCAGCCAGCGCTCGGACACACACATATAACATTCATACAACAAATACCTACTGATATTGGTACGGGTACCTATCTAATGGTAATCTCCGGAACCAAATTGAATGCAGTTTTCAAAGAGCATGAACCCTCGCTGGATAAAATCTGGTCTTTTCTGGCTCATCTACATTTTTATTTCGTGTTTGATGCTCAAATGTTTTGAAAGTTAGGCCAATGAGAGTTGACACTGTGTTTAACTTTACTGTATAGGTAGTACGTGGGTACTACAAAAGCCCTATATTCTTTTTTAGGGTGGAAGGATAGTTTCAACATGTTTTCTATTCATTGGTGGTTTAACCTTCAGGCAATAATCACATTCCCCAAAGTTTTCCGATTTAAGTATTTCCATTGAATGTAGGTATATGAATTACTTAGCTTCTGACAGCCAGACAGATTTACTTTCTCATGTATAATTAGGTAGTATGTATTGTGGAGACTGGCCGAGTACAATCGGTTAGTTGACACATTCTCTTCCAGAAATAGGTAATTTTAAGCGTAGAATTGTGTAGCTTTTATTATTGAGTCTTTTTATAATCATTGTAAAGTACGCATCTCTCAAAATATAATATCAATTCGACTTAAAATCTATTCTTTCTTAGTTAGACTTAGACAGTGTTAGGGCAGTAATAGGGCCAGTCTTCAAGATTTATATATTTTAATAAGCTAGACATCGTCTTCGTGTCTTCGGATTCCACCGCTGATCTCCGTGCCTGCAGCATCTACCTGAGCTAACATCAACCCCCCGCTACAGTATGTATGTCTTTCAATTATAACATTGAATTTGAAATTACTTATTGTATAAAACATGAAAATCATCGACTGAAAATACTAATCGAAATCCAAATACATGTATCGTGTAGTGATTAGAGAGAGCCAAATCCCTCGGTATGTCTGTACCTACGTGTTTTAGCTCTTAATGAACGCTCGGGTCCACTTCACATTAATCTAAGTTAGTCTAAGTTAGATGACTGCAATGTGTAGTACATACACACTGTGTACAGGTCCACAAACCTGGAAACGGTACGAGGAGGTACAGATGCGGTTTGTCGGACATTATTATCAGAGATCCGGCAGAGCGTCACTGGAACTGGTATCATATTTACGTAGAGATGAGAGATGACGCATTACTAAGAAACTTCAATTCAGCTGCTGTAAACTCTGTAGCGAGTCGTGGCTTGTTTGCTAGTAGAAATTCCGTTACTAACTCCACCTGCAGCAATCCTGACCTTGGGTTTCTCTTTGAGTTATTAATAAGTATATCTAATTTATTTAAACTGATTAAATTAGTACTAAGGAGTGCCAAAAACTTCAATATAGGTATTTGAAAGCCAAAATCAGTAAAATCAACTTTTTGTAGGCCATCCCCATAAGTCCTTTTTTTTTAACCTTAGGAAAATGCCTTTACGCATCCCGTCCGGCCTAGGGACCAGGACGGGTATGACGGACTCCCAGGCGGTTGGCCCAAACTGCCTGGACTACCGTCTAAAAACCCAAGGGTTTACCTCATGCCGCATAGTGACGGGGTGCGGGATCGCCGTGAGGCATTCAACCGCTGCCCCGTAGCGGCCGCCCGCCGGAGCAGGACTCCTCCAAGTTGGGGCTGGAAACCCCCCACCGCTGGAGGCATGCCGGCCGAGGAAACAAGACACGCCGACCAGCCCGAGGACTCGACCCACGGGCAGTGAACCCCCCGGTTCACCACCTGAGTCCTCAGCAGCAATCCACTAGGGGTTGAGTTTTGGGGAAACTTTTTCCCCCTTCTGTGGATTCTGCACACCTCAGGTGGGGTTGCGGAAGACAGGGAGAACGGCGCGTCGTAATACCGACACTCCTCTTCCCCCGCAACCCCACCCCACAAAAGCAGCCCTTACGGGCCGCAACCTCCAAGTGAGGCCCTAGTCAGGAGGTGACCGGGGCCGCACAAACATCGCCCTGAAAAGGGCAACGTCCCCACTCGTCTCCTCTGCAACGCCCTTAAATAAAAGGGACGTGCAGAGAGACACACCGAGGCTAAAGCCTCCCCCCCTTTGTCGGGTATTAGCCATCAGCCTTCAATATCCCGCATGCGGGAAATTGTAGACCGATGCCCAGGGTGCACCGGCACCATGCACTCCCGTTCAGCCTGACGAGCCGAAAGGACTGGCAGCACTTGGGCACACGAGGAGGAACTCGACTCGCACCCCATCCCCATAAGTCCTGTCCCGACGGTGTTTCATGCGAGGCATCCGCGAATAGTGATTGAGAATGCGATTTATATTTGATGAGTTTTTGTTGTACGTGTCTTATTCTGAACTAAGGTATATATATATATATATATAGGGCTGTGTCGATACTGAAGCGGCTGACTGGGCGGAGAACATGTAGCTGGAAGAGCCTTCATTTTACCTAAATATTATTATTTTCGCTCTTCCAAAGCCAACTGTCACTGCTGACAGCCACACAGACTGGTTTTGCACGATACGATTTGATTACTCATGTACCTTTACTTACATTAGCTTGGAAGTTTAGGTCCACACAGCAAATTTTCAGTCCTCATTCATGCCTTTTATCAAAATCATTCGAAATAGCCGAACAAAGTATGAGATTAAAAAAGTCTCGAAAACCAAATACTTAGGTACGTTGAATTGGCAGATTTTTTTTGAGGCAGTTTAGAAGTAGGTCATTTCCAGCGTCTCAGAAGCTTACGGCCATAAATCGCAGCCGGCGCGCGATCGATGCCCCACTTATGATACATAGTTCCCTGCACCGGACTCTCCGATAAAACGCTGATTTGTGATCTCCTCGGCCGCTCGAATGTGTTTCCAATGGGGCAGTTGAAGCCACGCGCCGGTCGGGCCGGGCCGGGCCGTGCGCGCGCGCCGCGAGGCCTGGTGCTGGAGCACGCCGCTGACAACAGCTGCGTGCAGCTGCGAGCAATCGAGGCAGGCAACTGTCTCAGCGGAGAATGTCTGTTTGCATTGGAGGGAGCGCGAAGCACGACTGCGGCATGTGGACGATATACTTAGAAAATCAGAAAAATTTAGATTAAAATAAAAATCCCATATTGCATTGACAATATAAATCAGCAAAGTTTTTAGTAAGTACGAGTATGAGTATAATAAAATAGTGTACCTATTTAATTATAGACATTTGTGTTAATATATAGAACCGTTTAAATAGGATTAGAAGACGCAACTTCACGATTATTTATTTTCGAATTCATGAAATCTTATTTATGAAATAGCAAGTTTTTTAAGTATATAATGAATATTAACATATATTTTACCCGCCTTACAAAATCAAATAAGTAGTTTTCGTTTAAATATTGCTTAACGAAAGCCAATTTAGGTCCTGTCAGCGTCTTAATATTACATCCCAACGGAAATGACCTTCACTTGGGAACTATTAGCTCATACTCATACATGGCGGGCGCGGGCTGGAGCTCTGCTCGAGTGCACTCGTTCAAATAATACCTGACTACACTCAAAAGCTATTAATCGGGTCTTTTTATATAGCATAGCGTGTATATGTATTTGTATAACATTTTCTATGTAAAGTAGTAACCCGAATTCATTGCTGTTGAGTATACTTACTTATAATTGTTTGTAAACGAAATTAAATTCCGGTAAGCATATTCCAAAGTAAGAAGGTAATGATATTCATCAACATCATCACCATACACAGCTGAATAAGGTCCTCGGCCAGGGTTCACCATACAGGCCATTTCTGCTGAATTTAAGATTCCCACAACATGGTCATAATTATGTCGTATCAGATGACCATCACGTGCCGTCACTAAACAAGTCCCCCTTCCAATCGGTCATAGTTTGGTGAATTCTTCAATATTACTACCTATGTGGGTGCCTCGGTGAACATGGTTTTTATAACCATTCCATTATGTTTGAATGGACGAGGATGTTTCTGATTCTACTTACAAGTGACTGTCCTTTCTGTCCAGTTCTAATTCGATCGCGAGCTTTAGAAGTCGCTCGCTCGATGTAGACAATAACTCTGCTCTGAAAATAACGGAGCAATCTTTACAGTCTAAGATCATCCCTAAAGGACTAACGTCTTTCAAAAGTTTAATAGGATCATGATTCCATGCGGATTGGGGACTTCACGCACATCCTTGAAGTACTTCCCAAATGCGTGCAGGATCCTCACCATGTTTCCCTTCTATAATTTTAAATTGAATATCACACAAAAGTATTAAAACTCAGAGTTGTGAGCCGGATTCGAACCTCTGACCCTCTGCATACGAGGCGGAGGTAGAACCACTCACTAGGCCACCACGCTCCTTCAAGTAAGTTAGGTATCGCCAGACTAGGAAGTCTGACCATTTGACTGAGGAGTGCACGAATATATTCTGTTTTACTTATTTTTGTAGTACCTACCTCCGTAACTTGTGTGTTGATCAAGAACGCAGATCATAAATAGTTATCGTTACGCTAGAATAGTTTCTCTTTCCGCTGACTCATTCATCCTTGAAATGGAATATATCGATGAAACTGAGAAAAGAATTAAGAGAGGACCGAATGCGATATTAAATGTGTTTAATGTACGTAGCCTAAATGGTTTGACGCGGTGTGGGGAAGACACGAGAAAATTTGATGTGTTTATTAAAGCTTCTCTGCAGGGCGTCGGCTTAAGGCTTGAAATGAGACGCCGCCGTTGGCAGAACACCGCGCGAGCACCGGCGCAGCAGGCCGCCGGAGGAACTGTTACGTCACAATATTACAATATTGCAGTACGGCTATGGGTGGCAACATTACAACTCGTCGACGACGTCCCTTGAGACTAATGAAATTCTAGTACTTCCATTCCTCTTTGTAACTAACGTACGTATTCCTAGCTAGAGGAATTTAAGCTAAAGTTTTGAGCCATTGGCTGTAGTAATGTATCTTTATTATTTTCACCTTATGTTTGTGCAATGCCCAAAAAAGGATTTTAGGAGGACTTTTTTTTAGGGTACCTCCCCTACTTGTAAAGTTTGGATGTAATTTTTATTTCTTGCGTACCCCTTGATGTGGGGTGTTGTTGAATAGGTCTTGGAAAAACATTGTGGGTTTGTTAAAACCATTTTTTGATTAAACGATGTGTTTGGGAAATATTAAGCTTTAAAGTGCTATTTTTTGGTAGAGTCAAGTGTCCCCTCCCCCTCCCAGCTAAATGGTGGTTTTCAGATAGCTGAAAAAAAACATGGTGGTGGCATATATTACGTAGTTGAAAGGAAAACTATCACAGCTAAGAAGGCTTTACAAGTTTCCGGGTCATAGTCGACCAACTGCAAGCAAGCAAAAATGCGTAGGTACGGAAAAGTAAAATTCCATTATACATACTACCGAGCGGCAGGCGCGTCGTCGGGCGGGCACGTCATACCGCAGCCTAGCTAAGATGCAGCATAAAGACACTAAGGGCATCGTCAACTTCGGAACCCTATACATTGCGCGTGGCCCGACACGCACTTGGCCGGTTTTTGTTAAGTGCTTCCCCCAATAATAAAAGAAGTGACTCATTTTGCTATACCCATTTAATTAGGGGAAAAGTCCTTCAAGTCGGCTTAAGGCATGTTTTTTCCAATTTTCATTCGAGTACAATGTTGCTATTATTTATGCTACTATGCTATGCTACGCTGAACGCATGTGCTGTGTTTTCTCCACTGCGTTTAAATAAGAGATTATTAAGAAAAGTGGCTTAAGGCGGCGCGCCGGCCTCTCGTTACGGGGCGGCCGCTCGCCTGCTCGCTCTCGGAGTCTCGCCCCGCTCCCTTGATCCTGCGCACGCCAACTATTAACGCTTTAATATAAAACTGCGAGAATTTGCGTGAGCTCTCGGGGCCTCGTCGGCGTCGATTGCTGTGGACCCACGGAATATTTAATAGTACTACCATGTATACTACACACAGAATGGCCACGGAATCACCCGCGCGAATCAATCTAGAGCGTCGCAGGTAGACGAATTGTCGTGAAGCGACAATTAAGGGATGAAGGTGAGAAGAGGAAGGAAAGCGTAGGTATATACAATAAATATATTTACAATAAGGGAAAGAAAACCTATTTACAATTATTAAAAAAAAGGGTAATGGAATATGGACGAAGTGGTGTTATGAAGAGCGGTGTGAAGGTAAAGTTGAGTCAGGGTGTGGGACGAGTGAAGGATGATGTGAAGGTTGAAGGAGCTCGAGGTGGAGAATGATTCAGCAGCACGGCGTAGCGGAAGGGCGGCATAGGATATTGGTGATGACGTAATCAGGAACAGCGGCACAGGTCTTTACTGGACGGTGGAGGTGTGCAGGGTCAGAGCGACGCTTCGAGGTTCAGCTGGTGGCTGGCACGGGGTAGTAGTGCTGCAGGGTGGATCAGCGTAGTGGTGACGTCGCAGTGGACCGTCTCTGGATGGCTGAGTGATGCCACAGGCTCGGTACACGTATAGAGCGGCACGGGTGATAGTGCAGCGGGTAAAACGTCAGAGGAGATGGAGCCAATGGCTATCACAACGTAGAAGGTGAGTCTTTGTACGGATATTTAAAGTTGTCCGCACACCAACCTGAAGGACTTTGTGTGGATAGATTTTAGAGTCGTCCGCACACCAACTCAGAAGACGAAGTAAATTATTTTTCACCTCAGCAGCTCGAACAAGTAGACTTTGCTGTCAGAAATTAGTGAGCAAAATCGTGTTTGTTTCACTCAGTGAGACAAAGTATTTTTTAATTTGTTTTTTCTTAATCCTTTTATCCCATCAGACAATCCCATCAGGCAAAGGCAAAGGCTTAAGCCTTGCAGCCACAGTTAAATCGTTCCCGCGCTTTTTCTTTTTTTTTAAATTTGATTACTGCGAATGGTCATTTCATATTGCGGCATCTAACTAGTAACTACTTCTTATACCAATAATTCAAACTATCTCGATTTTATCCGCTCTCTTATTTTCATTTCTTTTAGAAAAGAGGTAGAATTATACTAGGCAAGTCTTACTGCGAATCTATTTTCGTAAAAAAAAAACTGAATGAGAAACGTTCGGATACGCGCAACGCATCAGTACGCCGTATTTTAAGACATTAAAATTATACGTTGATTTAAATTCTGAAGTTCTTACAATTTTCAAATGACTTATATTTCATATAATTATGTTATTTGTAATCATTTTAAACTAAAGTTTTAATTTAAAGTAAACTAAAAGTTGTCAAATATTACCGAATAAATTCGAAATTTATCATTGTACTAGTTTCCGAACATACTTTTGGAAAAATGCCGCCATTGTCTCATGTCAAATCATGTCTTTCTTCTTAATTTTCAATACCTAACTTTAAAGTAATTCTTTTAAAACATGAAATTCAAGTAATAATTTGAGTGAAAGGAGTGAAGAAGAAATGTTATTTCATATTTTTCGTGTTGTAAGTATTCTTTGCAAGTACCTTTTATGTGTTCTCGCTACTGAGGTGAAAAATTGTATGTGCTACTCGAGAGCAATTTATTTTACTTCTCGTGCCTTTGAGTCCTTCGCTAGCTCAAGATTCTAAACTAGAATCACTCGCTGAACGCTCGTGATTCAACTATAGAATCTTTCGCTAGCTCAGGACTCAAACATGGCACTCGAAGCAAAAAACAATTTTGCTCTCTTGTTGCACAAATAACTATTTCACCTCACTGGCTCGAAAGTGGTCGTTTTGCAGCTTGATATCCGAGCGTAAAAGTTGTTTTTATCCGCTAGCGTGGAAAGTGTTTTTGAAATTCGAACGACGCATGACGCCACTGTCACAATAAAAAAACAACGATACGTTCTGAAACGCAATTCGTCGTGAGAGTTTTATTAAAATAAAGGTTAAATTTACTTAATATCATCATTAATAAAATTATATTAATAATACACCGTTTCAGATGTATTTCATTATTTCACTATGTTTTATCACAAAAATACTTAAATATGTGTATATTTTAACTGTATTCAATGAATAATTGAATCTTGAAGTAGGAGTAGGAGTGATTTGGAACGCAACCTCCGGAAAAAAAAAACTTAAAAAAAAAAAAAAAAAAAGTTTTAGAATGCTGGTTTTGTAATTTAGAATACCTATACGAAGTAATAAAGAAAATATGAGCGATTCTAGCGATGACGATACGAATTTAACTCCTCCAGAGTTAGCACAAACTGTACGTGACGCCGAACTAAGTCTTCTTCCCGAAAAATCGCGCGTGAGGTGAAAAATTTTGTGTTGCGATCAGCAGTAAAGTCGTTTGCTGTCTCGTGCCTTGAAACCCTCGTTACACTCAGGATTCTATATTTGAACCACTCGCTTCGCTCGTGGTTCAACCCTAGAATCCTTCGTTCAATCGGGTCTCAAATCTCAATCACGCACTCACAGCAAACAACAACTTTGCAGCCTTGCTTAACAAATAACTAAACTTAGCACGGCCAAAAGGTTGCCAGAGGCTTTGGGCCTTTTTTGCAGGGTCCTGGGGCTGGTCGACCCCCAGGACAAAGGTCTTATAATTTCGACTGCTCTGTTTGAGCGCTGAAGAAGAACTGACCATCCTTGCGGTTATATCGATAAGGAAACCTTGGATGGAATTTTTAGAGAATTTGAGTAAAAATAGAAATAAAACATCAAATTTATCGCCACTAGCGAGAAACCTAACATTTTACAAAAGGATTGATATGTTGTGACCATAGCAACGGGTATCAACAACATTGTCAACTACGTCAATATTATCAAAAACCACAATTTCACCGAAATTATAAAGGCAAAACTGGGATTCTCAATGGCCGTCGCCCAAGATGGACGTTGACGTTTGTTGAGTCTCTCCAATTTTATTTTATTAACCATTTACACCGTACATTTACCTTTATTACCGAACAACTTGCAGGCCTGTGGCCCTTACTTTGATATTGGCGAAGTGTCCAAGACAGAAGCCATTAATTTATATAGAATAGAATAGAAAGGCAAAACTGTAGTGTTCATGTATTTCAAGAAGGAAAAATAATAACAGGTCGCGACAAATACATTGCCACGACGTAATTTGAGTGTCGTATAAGTAAACGCGTGACAAAGAAGAAGCTTGGATGTACGTGAGATTATGGTGTTATAAAAATGTGTTTGTGTACAAGGGATCCGAAGTAATGTTATGTTTTTAATTGCAGGAGCATGTTAATGATGAGTAATAAATGAAAGTGTAATTTAAAAGGTAAGTAATATTATGATATCCTACAGAATCACAAAACATTTCGCAGTCCGCGATGTTTTCAAACGTAAATCCGTTCAGCACCTGCTATAACACTAGTTACCTTATTAACCGACTTCGAAAAAAGGAGGAGGTTCTCAATTCGTTGGAATCTTTTTTTTATGTATGTTCACCAAAAATAAATAGTAATCGTGAACCTATTTCGATGATTCTTTTTTGTTCGAAAGATGGTACTTCCTAGTTGGTCCTATATTAATTTGCTTCAGTTCTGATGATGGGATCCATGAGAAAATGAGGGAACTCCTCGAAATTTGCTAGCACTCCGACAGACTGCGAAGTCGGTGTCAAAATGAGAGAATTTATTGGTCAAGCATTGTACAACGATACTACTACTACTACAGCCTATTTGCGTCCCACTGCCAATACCACAGGTACAATGATAGATGTCAAGTAATTCATATCCACACTTATCCATAATACTATAAATGCGAAAGTAACTCTGTCTGTCCGTCTGCCTGTCTGTTTCCTCTTCACGCTTCAACCGCTGGAGCGATTGAGATGAAATTTGGCATGGAGATAGTTGGGGTCCCGGGAAAGGACATAGGCTACTTTTTATCCCGGACAAACGTATAGTTCCCGCGGGAACGCGTTAACTGAATTCCACGCGGGCGAAGTCGCGGGCAGAAGCTAGTATTTATATAAGAGTTCTATGCCTTACCCACAAGTGTGGATATACAAATTTGTGAATATGCAGCTATTGCAGTTTATCATGTCTGGAACTTTTACGGCAGCAGGAAGCCAGTAAACAAGTGGTAAATATTACATATAGCCGTCTAGGGAAGTTATTAACACTCATTGTTAACTAGACAGCGTTGAAGTCTCGACGAAGAATCGGAATGGATCGTCAATAAGTACTTAAACAAAATTCGAAAATCTAGCAAATACTTACACGAGGGTCGGCTCTTCAAATTCCAGGGATTGAAAAAGAAAGCTTCTTTCCTTTTTAAATTCGAGACTGGTCTCAATTATAATTCCTCGTATTTGCAAATCGTTGTATCCAGGAAGAAAGGAAAGTAAATCAAATCCAGTTTCCGTTTACGTAAAGACGTACCCTACCTACCTACTCGTAGGCCCATCGTATGTACCGATCGTTAAGGCCTCTGCAGGCAGTGCCTCTTAATACGGTTCGGTTTAATTACAGTCCTTGCTTTGTGCGGAGCCTTCATATGGAAACCGAATCACGTTTGACGCTGTTCCTTCAATTTGTTTGACAATGGGCTGAATTAGAACGCCGCCACTCCGTGAACAATCGCGGGAAATAAAAATATATGACGGCGCCACAATCGGGCCTGATGAGCGCGCCGGTTTATTGAAGTGAACATACTATTACTTCACCTACTTACTCTCAATGAGTAAAGGGGTCCTCCCCATTTTTTGGCATATGAGACTACCTATAATGTGTTACACTTGATTTTGTTTGACCCACAAGCCTAATAAAAGGATTAAAATAAGTATCTTGAAAATGTTAATGTGAATGTTACCTATTCTCAGCTCAGTCCCTACTTCATTTTAACACCCATTAGCATTTTTTGTGATTGTTTCAAATCAGAATTATTCATCAGCATCATTTCAGCCGATAGACGTCCACTGCTGGACATAGGCCTCCCCCAAGGCGCGCCACTCAGGCTAAGAAGGCAGAATATATTGGCGTGAAATAATAGTTCGCTATTTGGTTTTCTTACGGTGAGTCATAGGACCGGGGGCCTGTCCTTTTCCCTATCCTTATATCCCATCTTCCCTAATCCCATGTCCCCTATCTTCCTTTATCCCATACGCCCTATCTTCCTCCCCCTTCGAGATCGGCAACGCATTGGTGATGCCTCTGGTGTTACAAATGTCTATATAGGCGGCGGTGACCACTTACCACCAGGTGGGCCGTCGGCCTGTTTGTCAATCTATTTACATAAAAAAAAACTGTGTTCGAACAGGTTTTATGCGGGTCATCTGAGCTCTCGTAAAACTGCAAACAAAGTGATGCTGAGCTTTAAAAAGACTGCCCAAACTCGGCATTTGACTCTCCATGGGCAATTTGATCGCCATCTACTGTTTTTTGTATAAAAACAAAGGAATTCCAATCTGCTTTATTAGATTTCGTTGTGTTACGGTCTCCACCTGTCTGGGCCTATTTAATTAAGGAATGTTTTCGTAGGGCGGTGCGGCCTTGGGACAGTGAAATCTCGGCGTATTCGAATAAATATCGGCTGCATTGTTCTATCTCTGTTCGCCCAGGCGGCGTGCGCCGGGGCCGGCGCCCGGCAACAACGGTGGCCGTCCAAACAACTAAATTAATGATTAATAAGTAGCTACCAACTTACAGTAGATACCTACAGTCACGCTATTCACAATAGCTGAAAGACATTCACTGCTAATCATCAACCTCTTCACACGGCTCCCCGACTCCCCGTGATCTAAATAATACCTGCTTCATCATTGCCTTTCTCATATTAAAACATAATCTCGTTCTTACGCTTACCTTAGTGCGATATGTTATAGTATATGTATGTATATAAATATATCTATGAATACAGAGGCTCTTAGGAAGCAATAAGAAGGGCCTCTCATGTGTGAGTTAAGAGCATCACGCATTAGTTGGCATAATGCGGAGACTCGGATCTATCAATTTGTTGCAAAACACGGCGCAATCAATCAGAAGAGGAGCCGGGATGAATTACAGCCAATGATGTATTAGCTATCATCATCAACCACCCTTACCTACCTAAATATCATACTCGTCGATAACCGGCCGTAAATCCTTACTTCCTTACTATAATATAATATATAATATAATATAATAATATAATTAATATTAATATTAATATATAATATATAATATTATATTTATATATTTATATTTATATTTTATATATTTATATCCTTACTAATATTATAAAGGCGAAAGTTTGTTTGGATGGATGTATGGATGGATGTTTGTTCCTCTTTCACGCAAAAACTACTAAACGGATTTTAATGAAACTTTACAGTAATGTAGCTTATAGATCAGAATAACACATAGGCTACTTTTTATCCTGGAAAAACGTATAGTTCCCGCGGGAACGCGATAACCGAATTCCACGCGGGCGAAGTCGCGGGCAGAAGCTAGTGTAAGATATATTGAGGAAACTTCTTGGAGTATTGTGTGTCAAATAATTTTGAAAGGATCTGAAGTGACTCTCAGTTAGGTACACTGTTAGGTGATGGTTTAGAATGGCTGGCATTCAGTGTTCACATTTGAGTTGAGGCATGTCATTTGAGTTGAGACACGCTAGGTTCCTATAAGTACGACATCGATTCAGAAGCTCGCTTATAAACCTCTCACGTGTAACTTCCGTGCGTCAACAGGCTCGTGCGTCATTTCTTTACAATTACTTATAAACCTGCAAAGAAAGAACATGCAACAAGAAATTCCTAGAAGTAGCTGTTCATATTAGATTATATCCCTGATTGGGTCTGTGCAAAGCGTTTATTTCTAGAATCTACTAAATATAGAACACGGATATATTTGTATAGTTGGTAACTAGCCCGAGGATCGCTCGTTGTTACGCCGTGAGTTTAAAACAGTGCCGCAGTGTCTCAAGTCGAAAGTCTTCGACCAGTGTGTGTTGCCAGTGATGACTTATGGTTTCGAGACGTGGGCGCTTACGATGGGTCTCATAAGAAGACTGAAAGTCACTCAGAGGGCAATGGAGAGGGCTATGCTCGGGGTTTCTCTGCGTGATAGAATCAGAAATGAGGATATCCGCAGTAAAACTAGGGTCACCGACATAGCTCGAAGAATTGCGAGCCTTAAGTGGCAGTGGGCGGGGCACATTGCTCGCAAGACTGATGGCCGATGGGACCGGAATGTTCTCGAGTGGCGAACCGGGAGACGAGCTGTCGGTAGGCCTCCAACAAGATGGAGCGACGACCTCGTGAAGGTCGCGGGAAATCGGTGGAACCAAGTAGCACAGGACCGTTCTGAGTGGCGAGCCTTGGGGGAGGCCTATGTCCAGCAGTGGACGTCCTTCGGCTGAAATGATGATGATGAGTTTAAAACATCAATGTGTTTAGCGGCGCCGAAGCCCGAGCGCGCCGCCACAGCCGCCGGCGACCTCTTCACACAATGGGAATGGGACAATACCCCTACTCGCTCGCTTCGCTATAAAAACAATGATACACAAAAGAGACATAATCCTAATCGGACCAGCTCGTAATGTCAAAGCTACATGAATAATAATCGAAAGATATGTATCTCAAAAGAGGGAGTCTCACTTCGAGCCTAATATTTCAAAACTCGGTCCGAACTCCTCGGGCCGACAATACTTGGAAAGTTAAAATCTCGATATCTCGAGAGCCCTCAAATCAAGACCGACACCAAATAACTAAGCCATTGTCCAACTTGGGCGCCATAAATCTTGTCCCTATAGTTGAAAACTTGCAACTATCGATTTTATAGGGTAGATAGATAGTGGGTGCGTGATCGATTTTTCAAAAATATTCTCTCAAGTCTCAAGCTCAACAACTTGACACTAACCCGACGATAAACTTCCATGGCTTTTCATGTGTATAGCGGGGGGAGAATGGATCGCTTACCTTAGATGTTACAATAGGTACCCACCCAAATGCAGTAAATATGCACGCGGCAGTCACGTCACGAGGAGCGCGCTCGCGGGCGCACAACAGCTGCGATTCGCCGCGTGCTGCCGAGTGGCTCCTACTCCCTGCTAGATTGCCGTCGTAAATATTCAGGGCGTAAAGCATCGGCATTCCCTCATTTCATAAAGGTACGTTCTCCCTGGACTGGCGTGATTACGTTTCATTTGCCGAAACGGTTGAGCGCTAATTCGAGTCGCAAGTCGGTGGCAGTGAGGCGACGCCTTTATACTCGTCTCGGCCGCAAATTGTGAAACTTGCTTCCCCTATTGTTGTTCGGGTGCAATATGAACACCCGCCGGCGGCTTGCAGATTGCAATGACTTTTGCAACCTTTGTTTTGTTCTGTGTCCTTGTCACAGAGCCGTAATGGACTTCGAGAGCTGTTGGATGAAGTTGCCAACTTATATTATTGCTTTGTGGAGCTGTTCGAGACTGCGAGGAGTCGTGTCGGGCGCGCTTAGGGCGGCGCGGGGACTTGTGCGGATACTTATGTACTTTGTTTATCTACTGACTCTTGGACCTTTTGTGGTTTATCTACTTCTGCTTCCTTAAATTATACAGGTATACGAGTAGGTATTGGGAGGTTCAACAGATACAGACCAGCTACCTTTTATCTCAATATGGGCCCATCTCTGTCGGTGCCTCCATTGAAATGGTGTGTGGCCATCACGGGAAAGTCGCGGGGAAGGTTGATGTGGGCGGCACAAGACCGCGACCGGTCTCAGTGGCGCCCCCCGCCCCCGCCCGAGGTGCGCCACTACACTACCACTACCAGGTCTATATTCAGCAGCACCTAGAATATTTCGGCTGAAATGATGACGGTGATGTTAGTTATAAATTCAAAAACCTAAATCATTCTATAGGGAGAACAAACGTATACGGGACATTTTCTGATTGTTAATAATTACCCATATTCAGTTTTTATTACAAGTAAATAAAATTCCGTTATCCCTCATCCGTGCGATCAACGTCGAAGACACGGGAGGCGGTGCCGGGTCCATTACTCGGGGTCCGCTGCAACATTAAACATACATCACAGCGCAAGGAGTTTAGTCCGTCTTAATTACTTAGTAAACACAAGTAGTCATCCAGCTGCGGCGCGGCGCGGCGGGCGCGGCGCGGCGCGGCGGCGCCG
>OZ020281.1:0-34594 GCA_963971205.1 Aethes cnicana
CGCCGCCGGCTCCTCCGAAAGTCGAGCCCGCGCCCGCGCCCGCGCCCGCGCCCGCGCCCGCGCCTGTCCCCAAACCCGAGCCCGTGGCAGCGCCCGAGCCCGTCGCGCCACCGAGGCCCGCTCCAGAGACAAAAACGCACTCCAGTCGCTCACGTCATCGAAGCCGAAGTCATCTTCTGCCAGATGGGACTAGGTAAGACATTTCCATAATTCTCACGGATTCATACATTCATTAGTCATATCATAAGCCTTTCGAAGTCAGAGCAATAACAGTGTTTAATATTCAAAAGCGGTAAGTCATGTACCTATTTGCATCGGTATGATTTCATCGCGCGAGTTCCGCTGCGTGGCGCGCTTTTTACTTCCAAGTCGAACAAACGAACAATCTCGTTCAAGGTCCTAAAAGCCTAGCAAAAAACTGGAGGCGCGTGATGCGTCATGGGCCATTAGTTTTTTCAAATCTCATTATCTTTTCGGGGTTGAGGGGGGCGGTGAGAGGGGGCTGCGAGCTGCGGAGCGGGAAGAGCGATGACCGCTGCAGCTAACGGCACCCTGAAGCGCCGCGGTGCAGGCTCCGCGCAGACCACACGACCGGCCGCTGCACGCGACCTCTGAGTCACCAGACAACCTATCTAACTAAACACACGGCATGTAAACAAGTATTTATCGATCGGTATACACTGAAGCGAGTCGCGTTTTTTGTTGCTTAATGTACTTAACCAACGTCTCGACGCGACCGCCGACGTGTTAATTTGCAATCTTTTCAGAAAATGATGTCACCACTGTTGACTTGCATGGTGTTTTGTCGCATAAACCTCTGAAATTTGCTCATCGCAATCCTCTCTCGTTATCAGCAATTTAGGAGAAAGAGCACTATCTTATCGCAGACACGCGAGTCAACAATGTGAAAGTATCTACCAAGACGGAATTGCGAATATTCACTTGAAAAATTACCGCCGTTCATGAGTAAATGAGGTAGGTAGATTAATCACAGTTAAACGCAAATATCCATGTTAGATTGGATGATAAGGAAAACGCGAAAGCGACCCATTTATTGGAGAATATCGTTTGGGATCTGTAGACCTACTGAAATATGGTGGTGACACGGGTGCACCGTTTGGGGCCGACGCCACCATCGCTATTTTTAGCACCAGTCGTGAAGCACTGTCCGCCAGAAGCGAACTCTCCTCGGCGCCGAGCTCACGTCGGGAGCTCCGCTAAGCCCTCCATGGCACGCGACTGAGAAGTGACTCACGACTCGACCACTGCCTTTTGTGTGATAATTGTGACTCGATCAAAATGGGATCCGGTGACGCCATCACGTGTGAGTATCGAACTCCTCGATGCCTCTAGTTTTCGAAATCAGAGGTCCTTTTAGGTTTTAAAACGACATCGAAATCGTCCAAATTTGTAAGCACGTATCAGTTTTTTTTGTAAGTTCGATAGCTTTGTAAATTATATCGGTACCACATGGCTTCGGAATTATTTTGGGATGAAAGCTATGACGTCTTTCATTTTCCGGGCCGCTCTGGAGTCTACTCTCGATAATAAATAACGCGATTTTATCTTCGTATTTTTCCGATTGTGTTTTACGAGTTCACAAATTGGCTAGCATTTGCATAGAATCGGCAGTTATTTGTCATTGATGATGTGGCCATCGGGCGTCGCTATGCGCGTCCACGACAACCAACTGTTTGATCGTCGATCTATTCCTGTGCCACATTATACCTATGCACTGCGCGAATAAAAATTGCTCTCACAAATATACGGAGAGCTACTGATAACCAGCAAAATTCTAAACGCGCTGACCTAATTTCAAGCCCTATAATACGAAGGGCCCTTTTGTGTACGATCTCCTTGTGGCGCCACTTTTCCGCTGGACAAAGCGCTGAAAAAAATAAAGTTCTGACACTCGAATTCGTAATAATTTCTAGGTCGGAAAAACATTAATATACGCTCCACACTGTAGATGTAAATTACCTCGCTCGGTAGTCAATTATTTTAACTTTAAACACTCCCTCTTATCCAGAACTCCAATACTGTATTGAAAATATTCGTTACATTGTCTGTGTCTTTCAGAAAATCGATAGCCATCATTTCCATTTTCATACAATATTCACTGGCAGTGAATGGCCTGGGTTTTCCGGAAAAGCCTAGACGCCTGTAATAAGGCCGAGAGGGGCAGGGGGGCTCAGTGAAGTCTGGATCGATAGGCGGCGTGCGCTCGACGCATACCTACTGGCTAAATTCACTGACAACACCGTCTGGCAGCCTCTTGAAGACTGTAACAAAACCAGCCAGCATTTCTGATGGTCATTGCTTCAACAAAGGATTTCTACATTCGCTCGTCATTGTTGTGCAGAGAAAGTCGTTTTCGGGCTGAACCGCCCCGGTTGCTCAAGCGACCGTGTCAATTCTGAAAGCTTGACACAAACCCCACTGCGAGAAGGTGTACTCGTAGGTATATATTTTTACCGCATCCCTTGTACGATATACATACGTGTACATAGATTATCCGCGCCCTAGTTGTACCTATGCGTAAATCGATGAACCGTGCGGGTCATCCTGCATACTACGCGGGTCCGACGAATTTACAGTTTTATCGGCGTCGGCGTACCAAAATACGACTTTCGGACCCTATACGTCTCCTGAAAACAGCTTCCTTTCGTCGACTAAACTAAAAGACAGAATACGAAATTTCAAAGTTATTTCGAACTGAGAAGTTTAGTCGCACATAGCGCTCTGAAATGTTACATGCTTGAAAGACTAGTTAGTTCATTGAAATACATGATTTTCTGCTAGCGGGGAAAACGCTTTGTGTAATTCGGGACATTTCAGGCATAGGTAAACATACCATATCCTATAAGTAGGATATGGTATGCTTGCATGTGTCCTGACTATTTAATCGCTATGAAACTGCGCGTCTGCAGCTGATTTGATTTGATGGGTATCCTCAACTATCCTCCTCATAGATATTGCTGTTCAATGCGGCCCTTTCCGAGCGGAATTATTTTCTTTCCTGTCACCTGCTAGTGTCAGGTAGTCTCTTATTCACTATTGCGACGGAACACCCTCCCTACAATGCGTTGTTTGTCTTCATGTCAATGAATCACCAAGCTACAAAGTTCATACACGGGACATTGTGTGTGACTTGACACAATATTTTCTAGCTCGAATGAAGGAAATTATACTCGTATAGCGGGTCTAACCTATGGATTCCGTATTTGTGTTTATTCACAACTACGTGGTTGACCCGGTGAACTTCGTATCACCCGAAGGTGATTCCCACACAGTTATTCGTCTTTTTTGTAGCTGTTCCTTTAGACTTCCCGATTTTTTTTCTTTCTAAAACTTCCCTGAATCATAAGGAAAAAAAACAAAAAAACAATCAACCAAATCGGTCCAGCAGTTTTCAAGCTTTAGGCTCGGACTTTAGCTTTAACACACGGAAATTCATTTTTATAAATATATAGATAGATAAGCGTAATTCCAATATTTCCAAAAGTAATAATATTTACTAGTAGTCGAGTCGTTGCTCGCGACTTCGACTGAGTTTAATTTAATATTAATCTTTCCCCCTTAAAGGATGATTTCCGGGATAAAACTATTCTATTTCCTTTCTCGGAACTCAGATAAACTCCATCTAAATCAGCGGTTTCAGCGAGAAGAGGTAATAGACATACACACAGAGTAACTTTCGCGTTTAATTTTATAATCAAAAAGCTTCTGCCTGCGACTTCGTCCGCGTGGAATTCGGTTATAGCGTTCCCGCGGGGACTAAGCGTTTTTCCGGGATAAATTTCGTCAGTCATAGACACAAGTCAGTGATAGACTTTCTCGAAACCAGCAATGTAGGTATGTCTGACTACTACTGACTTGAATATTCTCCGCCATCTTGAACTATCATCGTCATATTTAATCTAATTTACAGAAAACTATAACAAATTATATACTTACTCAAGTACAATACTTCCTCAAGAACCAATCTATCTATTAAAAAAAACCGGCCAAGTGCGTGTCGGGCCACGCGCAAAGTATAGGGTTCCGAAGTTGACGATGCCCACAGTACCTTTCTAAGACGTATTAGCATCTAGCTAGCCTCTGGTATGACGTGCCCGCCCGACGCCCCTGCCGCTCGAGAAAAATCATTGGTTTTTTAATCATTTCATAAGTTGGTCGACTATGACTCGTAAGTTTCTACAGCCTACTTAGCTGTGATAGTTTTCCTTTCAACTACGTTATATATGCCACAACCGTGATTTTTTTTCAGCCATCCAAATACCACCATTTAGCTGGCAGGGGGGGGGGGGGGACACTTGACTCTAACAAAAAATAGCACTTTCAAGCTTAATATTTCACAAACGCATCACTTAATCAAAAAATGGTTGTAACAAACTTACAATATTTTTTAAAGACCTATTCAACGATATGCCGCACCATGGGGGTATGCAAGAAAAAAAAATTACATCCCCACTTTACGAGTAGGGAGGTACCCTATAAAAAAATATATTTCAAAATTTTTATTGTACCACTTTGTCAGCGTAACTAATATGTATATTCATGCCAAATTACAGCTTTCTAGGACTAAGCATCTCCGAGCAATAGTGCGGACAGACGGACGGACGGACGGACATGGCGATAAGGGTTCCTTGTCGACTTCGGAACCCTAAAAAACCGCATCAAAATTCGTTGCGTAATACATAGGGACAGACAGACAGCGAAGCGACTTTGTTTTATGTTGTGATGCTGCGTCACTTTTTTTCTGCGTAGCAGCAAGCCTGCGTAACGTCATCACAAATGACGTCACCCTTTGGAGCCCTTTACTACTACTACTACAGCCTATTTGCGTCCACTGCTGGGCACAGGCCTCCTCTCATCACGAGAGGGTTTGGGCTATAGTCCCCACGCTGGCCCAGTGCGGATTGGGGACTTCACACACGTCTTTGAATTATTTCGCAGTTGCGTGCAGGTTTCCTCACGATGTTTTCCTTCACCGAAAAGCACAGTGGTTAATTCAAATTGAATTTCGCATATAAGTAAACTTAGAGGTGCGAGCCGGAATCGAACCCCCGACCCTCTGCATGAGAGGCGGTATGTCGAACCACTAGGCCACCACGGCTTGGAGCCCTTTACGTCTGATTAACTCCTTCTCCCCTTTATTGTTTTGTTTTTCTGGCATCTGACATGCTATTCAAAACTTCAGTCATCCATTCCATACACTAATATTATAAACAAAAGTAAGTTTTTCTCAATTAAAAGCCGCTGACACGATTTAGATGTAGGTATTAAATAAGCCCACTTGCAGTAAGCGCTAACCTCGGGTTAACCGCTTAACTCAGATTTATTTGTATGAATTGGGACGTGGGTTAAGAAGAGGTTAGTGGCTTGGTACAGTCGAGTTCGCCAATATATACATACTTTTGCACCTTACCTCGTTGTAATAAGGTCCAAAAGTGTACACATATTAATGAACTGAACGACTGTACAAGTGGGGCCACGGACAGAATATATAATAGGTGGGAGGCTTAGTAATTAGTATGAACATGAGTTTGAGTCCGACTTAGTATATAGTTTTCCGGTTAAATCATCCTTCTAAAAGGGGGTGGCGTGACGTTATGCCTAGTATAAAATTCGACACAGATGGAGTCGCGGGCGCAACAGCCGCAACTACTGGACTGGTCGTAGAAAGCTGAAATTGGAAATAGAGGATTTCCCGAAATGCGCTGTTGCCACTGCGGGAGACGGATAGCCTAAATAAAACCCAGAATTGCACAGATTACAATCACAGTTAATTAAACAGTGAGTCATGTCATGCGGGTAGCGTGCTAGGGGTGTGGGGTGCGTAGTGCGTATAATATGCGACCTCGTCCGTGACTCACTGGGCCTGACCACAGACTACACAATAACAACACAAGGTTGCCAGGACTGGACAGACAACAATGATTACAAAAATACTCTGCATTTATTAATGCAGACTATTTAGGACTATTTAATAATTTAGGACTAGTCAATAATTTCATGTTCCTTTTCTGTTTTTTTTCGCATCATGAGTGCTTTGGGTGGGACTACCTGTAAACTCATGTCAATAAATAAATAAATAAAGTACCGAAAAAAATCCTAATGCATTGCTGATATGCAAAGACTGAAAGTTAAATCAAAACTTTACTAAACCAAACGGCTAAAAAGTATACAAACAAGCGCCTTGATGAGTCAGTGAATTTTTCTCTTTTGCAATACTTTGCCATGAATTGTCACGTAAGTTTGACTTGTTTCTATAATAATTATGATTTTCGGCTTAAAATACTTTCTTTAAGTATAAACCAAAAGATTTGTCGTCATTATCGCATCACGTTTTAACGCATTGGTCGTCGAATTACTGGCGTACTTACGAACATGTGATATTCCTTCAATCATGAATTTCACCATTTAAAAAATATTTAGATGTCAATCTCAGTATGGAAGTAAATGACTATAAATAAATTATTTACTAAGTACTTCGCTTTATTTGTAACAGTAAGTACCTAATTTAAGAAGTATAGTGCTACCTTCAGGAGTTACAGTGACAAAGCATCGAACTCTTCTTAATGGCACTCTTGAACGGTCTGAAACACCTAATTAATAGTCCACCTAAAACGCTATCAAAGTTGTCAATCAGTCTACCTATTTAAGCCCCAAGGCTGAGCGCCACTTCGGAAGTAAGCTATTGGTTTGAACCTTTAAAATACAAAGGGGGCCCTGTCAGTGTCGCAGGAAGTTTTGTTTACGTTACGTATTGTATAGATCCACAACTATACCGCACAATGGGTTGTTTTTAATACACGCTCAGTTCTGTCGGCACGTGCCTGAAACAGGTTACATTGTCTTACAAGTAGACTTTGAAATCCTTGCAGCATAAACGACCATGTTTACGACGAAAGTATGATCCTTACACTTATTTGTCATGTGGCGTTACTCTTTGGTGACTTGACCAAATTAAAGACAGTTCAGTGTAGAACTGTGGATCAGAAACTGACGCTGATCTTCACGTAATCATTTGATCATTAAGCAAAGTGTCTAAGCAATGTAATGAAGGTCGCCTCACTACAAGACTTGAGTCATCGGCGCAGATAGCAGCGAGGCCACTATGTTGGGGAGATTCCGATGCCAACATCATGCTTACTCTGCTGATTGAAAATTAGGTTACCAAGTACCCTGGAGTTATGGTTGAATGAACAGATAATGACTCAGACGTTGACGTGTTATCGAAGGGCCCCGACCTGTCCCTACGCCCGGCGCCGATAATGGTGTCGAACCCCTCGAGACGCTAAGTAAACGTTTCCCTCTTATCTTAACGCTTGGGACTGCTACGACTTAACTTGTTCTTAAATGTGTAAATAACTATGGTGTCTATTAGTGGACTTCACCGGCCTATTCTAAGTGCACGCTTCCCAACTAACAATCGTTTCGCAACTAACACCTGTTACTGCAAGCGCATGCAGTGCCGGGAAGAGTGCGCGAGCATGTGCGGTCGGTCGGCGCGGGGGCGCATGCGCGCGGCGGCGGGGCGACGGCGCGCAGTATCGACGCGATAGCCGGGCGCGGCGCGTGTCCCTAGCCGCCACAGCGTTACGTAAAGTGCGACCATGGCGGAATCCGGGCCCACCCTCTGCAGCGTGCTCAACCCCCGTAAGTCGCCCCGCGCGCGCCGCTTCGCCCGCTTCCTCTCTGTCGCCACTAACCCGCTAACGCGCAGACTTCTCTTGCAGATGCTTGGTTCGACCCGCAGAGGCTGCACCCCGAAGGTGAGTCGAGGGCAGAAATACGCTTAGGTCGGCGCGCCGCCAAGTGTGCCGCGCCCGGGCAGCTCGCGCCCTGCGCGGTGACCCAGTGACCCCCAGTGTTGTGCCTGTGTCGCCGGTGCCCCGACCCCCGAGTCCTTGCAAGGACCCAATCGTCACGCGCGCCGCGACTGACTTACGCTGACCAATATAACCTCGCGTCTCGCTGTGACATGTCCGACCTCATTCAGACACTCGCGATTATCATTCACCGTTCCCTGTCACCGGCTATAAAGAAAATCGCATTGCAAAGCTGCCAATAAACACACGGCATTGATATATTCCACCGTTCGGATTGTACAGTTTCGAGACTTTGGGAGATCATTAAACTTTTGGCAACTTTTGTAGCTCGAAAAACTCATTATCCGGTATTCCTCACGGGCGATGAACCACTGCCCGGGTATTTATATCCCAAACGCGAGAAGGACGCCGGAGTCCGCAATGCGGAACTGGCTCTTGCGGAGGCGGTCCTTTATCCCTCGTCTGATTGCTCTTATCGGCCTTCAATCATTGCTGTCTCCAAATGTTGCCCAACCGCGCATGCGTCCCGACGTCTCGTCGGCTTTGCCAAGATCAAATTAGACTTATTTTGGGCTGACATTGATGTCCAAACAATATAAACTATCTCGAGCTGATATTTCAAAGCGAGACCTCATTAATAGAAACCGCGGTTGATTTGCAATTAGCGTGAGCCGTCCACCGGAGAATCGGGACAGGTTTGTGCGTAGTTTAGTTTGTGACAATAGGGTGTGCGTCTGTTTGTAGTCTTCATTGTGTGGTTAGTTAGTAGTTGCATGATCCGCATGGTAATCTAACTTATCTGTAGTTAGTGTTGGTATCTTTCCGTCTCGTGTGTAAGTTGTATCGACTAATGTGATTCTCTGTAGCACTCACTTAGTACAAGTCTAATTAAATTAGAAACGAATGTGTTCTGATGTCATGTAGGCCAGGGACGCGTCAGACGATCTTGAATTTTAACACGCTTATACAAGATCGTAATTGGCATGAGGTGCGTGTATTGTTTCCGTGAGCTACCTGCCACGAAACTCGAGCTGGTTCGGGAGCCGAGCCGTGGCTGCGGGCGCTCGCACTTTGCTCATCTCGATTCTCGACTAAGTATTATTCATTCACATTACATTCCATTGCCACTAGAGTCTAGTGACAATAGAACCTGAATAGGTAACTAGGGTCACTGTGGTTGAAAATAAATATTTTCGTTGCCAGGAGTATGTCTGCACATTGCAGGAATTTTGGTCATCCATTTTTGTACCGGCCTGGTTTTATTTTCATTTGTTCTTTGAGGGTTTATGGTTTACACAATTTAGAAGGCGCGTGGATTAAGCAAAAATAGACTCTGCGTCAATGGCTTAAGTGCTTCACCGCGCGCCTTCTAAGTTGTGTCGTGCTGTAACACATTTAGGTATAATGAATAACATCGCATATCGATCAGTAGTCAAGCAAAAATGGTAATTATAGCTATTTGTTTCGAGTACTTTCGAGTGATTGTTGAGGAATGTACAAAAGTGATCACGTCATTAGCTACTCCACTCCTTATTTTGGTTAGTTTTCGTTAGGTCATCATCATCATCATCATCATTTCAGCCGAAAGACGTTCACTGCTGGACATAGGCCTCCCCCAAGGCTCGCCACTCAGACCGGTCCTGTGCTACTTGCTTCCACCGGTTTCGTTAGGTGCTTTGTCGTATTCTGAATCGGTGTTTTTTCTATCACAACAAATTTATTTTTAACTAATTTAATATACATGTAATCTGTCATTTTATTATTTATCAACATAATATCGTGATATTCCTGATCCAGTAGGAATATAAACAAAAATATCCTTTGTAACTTCATCAAAACTCGTCAGTTTTTGTGTGAATAGCATCAAATATCCGTACATCCCTGCAAAATTGGACGTTTATAATAATAAGTACAACTAAGATAACTACGTAGGTAAGGGACTAAGGTACCCAGCCAGACCCGCCCGGCACAATCGCACTCTTTAATTGTATGATAAGATTATCCTGAAATAGCTCGATACGGATCTCGATATATCCTTTTTAACACTGAGTAATTGATGGAGGGATCGTGGAGGAATCCATTTGGTATTTTGACGATAACATGGCCTTCACCACCACTCTCTTTTAGTAACATCTTTGAAACTTCGTTTACTTTCCCCATACACTCTCAAGGGTCCTAAATTTCGAATTGTTTCGTTCTAAAGTTCAGATCATAATATGACGCAAGAATTAGCTCCTGACTCCTGACAAACCACTTTGAACTGGCAATGCTCTGATCCTCCAAATCCTCCGTTTTTTTACTCCATCGTACTAAGACTGGTGTGCGAATGGGACAGAAAGATCTGTGGCTCCCCTAATGTTGTATAGGTATTATTATCGACATGCTGATAACACGTGTTCTGATATTGAAGTGGTTGACGAAATGTTAGCTATCGGACACCGTGGGAGAGCTTTGCGTAGGTACTTCGATGTTGCAATCGTTTTGTCTGAAATTGATTTTAGTTTCTACATTTTCCATAAAAAGAAAACCTTTGGGCCTTTTGTTTCCAAATCCGTACCTATATGTTGTGTTTTTCTTAGTCAGAAAATCGGAATCGATAGCTCTATATATCGATCTGAATATTCGTGCAAGAAAAAGCCCAAATTTTCCACTCCAGGTCGTCACGTTTTTGTGTTTGTATGAGCGTGACGTAAAGGAAAGATGTATTTTCAGAAACTTCGACAATCGCAAGGTCACAAGTTCAACCGTCAACTGCATTATCGTAGACTTTGGTTTACTCAAAACAAACATTTATACGTACTAAAGTGCTCAACAACATCGACCAGCTTTGTTTTCAACCTTCTATTGTTATCTCTGAAGTTTTACCTCAATTATAGAGATGTCCTCCATAAAGACTGTCATCAAATAAAATAAATAAATAAATCTCTTCAGGCTATTTATATACCAGTCGTAATATATGTATATAATCTAATAGTCTATTAAATAATTACTAAGTTATAAGTGTTATAACAGCACTGCTCATTTGTACGTAGAGACTGTTGATTGCTAATCGCCTCGTTCGTTACCCTCAAGTTTATCATACTCATATATGTAGATATAGGTACAAGTATAATAATTATTGTCTGATAACTCACGATTCATCTCTGACATGTTGAACATCGGTACCTGTGCATGATTGATAATATATTAATAGCATAATACACTGCAGCTCATGACTTTAATGGATCGGTTTATGTCACCCTAGTGGACTGTCAGTCTTGCAATGTGCATAATCGTAGATCGTATGAAGGTGAATTTAGGTTATCCGATGTGCTCGTTCGTAGGTAAGCCTTGAGCCTTCATCATTCGGCAGTAGAAATATCTAAGTAAACAGCCGAAAACAGACAATAGAAGCGTGTTTGGTAATTTTGATCGCTTCGATTACTTAACTAATACCTACTTCTGCAGCACTACCATGAGTTTACAGTGACCGTACTCGCTAGCGACTACGTAAACGATTTGTATGAAGAATAGTACAGCGCCCCTGGCGGTCACTCGTTGAACTAAAATTATCCATACGTCGGTCGCTAGCGAGTACGGTCACTGTATACTACTGCTGCCGCCTGCACGGTCAAGATAAAAGATGTCACTTTTGAAACATTTTTTTTTTTATAATAAAGGTCAAAAGTGATATCTTTTTGTACTCAACTGTAATGGTTGTTTGATGGTCCCCCACTTAAATTTTTAGTATTATTTGGTGAGTAGATAAATTTTGTAGGTTGCGTCAGTCGAATCATTTAGTGCGAAATGGATGATTTTGAGAATCTTTATCTTGAAGTTTATTTTATCGTTTATCTTTATTACCGTGAAATGAAAATTGCTATCGTAGACGTGATAATTATTAGCCTTCCATTGGAATTCGCTTGTTTTACTAACTATAAATGTGTCTAGTGTTCGTTACAAATGTGTCAAGATGTGATGAGTTTATTTACCTCATATTTACCTCCTTTATACTTGACATAAAAAAATCATTATTATGTATACCCTTTGCGCCTTAATCAACTGTGGTCAATAAGGTAGGTACATATTTAGTTTCCACCATTGATCTATTATAAGTAAGGATTCACAATCAGCTGGAGAAAAATGGGCCGTCAAAACGGGTGCCCGAGCTCCCAAGAGTAAATTTGACACTTGATAGAAGTCTTATAGTGTTAGGTTTACTTTTGTATAAAATATTTACCGTGACACATATTATAAGGAGGCGTTATTAGCATATTGGAACGTATTTTCTAATGTCAGTTTGCTCCATATATTTTGACATATCTGTTAGGCACTGTTCGTCCATATGTTATTATTTGTCAATGGACTCAATGGTTTCCACTCTATTTTGGGTACACCCACCTAGAATACAGGTTCTGGTGCAAAATAGAATGGAAGTATCTTGAAAATGCCCAGACTTTTCCACTTTTCTGAATCTCGTTTAGAATCCCGGAGGGCAGCGCACGCGGCGCGGAAGTGTGCTCTTTATAAATAACGCAAGGACGGGGACCGCTCAGTCATTGTTTCCATTGCAGCTATTTCGGATGACATCTCTAGACTAACCGTTGGTGGGCTTTCACACCTGTCACCGATGAATGTTGGAATTTCTTATGGCCATTTGAAAATGAATCATTCTTCCTCGCTTTAAGCAATATAGCTGCAGTCAGTGCAGTGTAAGGCCTTATTAAGATAATAGCTGCGGCTATATAACTTTTTGCCTCCCATATATATACTCACTTGCATATTGTATCTAATGTATATCGCTCAGTTTACAATCAGACGAAATCGACTCGCAAACTAATACCGTAACTATTATTTTCTGAATAAGAGTTGAAAAATATTCAACTCTTGTTGAATATTGTTGCAGTCGAAACAAATTTTTCAAGTTATTTGATCTATTTTTGTTCAGCAGTGTAGCAAAAGTCACCCAACGTTCGAAGTTCCAACAACGCAGTCCCTTTCGACTCAAAATCTGTCAATCAGATCCATAGAGAAACTTTATTCTTGGAAATTATAAAATTTTCGAGTAAAAAACATCCCATTCACTTTCTTGCGTCGAACACGCTTTCGTCGGCGCCGGCGCAGCGCGCTCGCGCATTAAATGTTTTAATTGTAACACGAACGGGGAAGAAAAATTGAAGAAAGTAAACGTTAGTAGCTATTTTCCATTAGACTCCATTCCGTAATGCAAATAATGCGTGTAATTTTAGGAGTTTAGGAGCAGACTAGTGTATATTATGTGGTTTAGGTCTTATACAATACATCACCGCTGTGCTACATGAGCGTCTCATGTTTATTACTACTACCCATATATAGCCACATTGTGGTTGGATGGTAGGTATGCATACGTTTGAATCGTCCTTCAGGCCCGCCCCGGATGGTTTTCAATGTCTCAAAGTGTCTTTGCTGACTTTGCTTCCCACATTAACAGAGAGAAAATTCCAGTCCCTTCGAGGCTGTCAACTTATGAACGCTCTGGCGTTCGTGGCATAAGTTGACAATGATTTCCACCATCAGACGGGTCTTCTGCCTTAAGTCTGTCTTTTATACTACAGCAATAAAAAATACACATAGACACTTAAGACGAGGGTCCGAAATATAATCTTTGATCTGATCAGTATTTTGAGTTAGATTAGGTCACTTCCTATGCCCACCCCACATCGATCATTCAGTCAGACTGTTTCTGTGGTTTCTTCTATCAATTGTTCTCCGAATTTGATTTGAATGAGGCAAAAATGGCAATTTGAACACTGTCCACTAATAATTTATAAATTTTGTGCTGAAAACTTCTTGACATCAATTGTTTTGATACAATTATACCTCTGTAGGTTTAATGAGAGACAATGACAATGCCTAACGGGCTTGTCGAGAAATGAATCCTACCGAACTAGATACAAGTCGAAATGCGACCGAGAAAACAGACTGGGCATTGTCTCGTACAGACCAGAACCGTTAGGTCCTGACTGCAGGCTTTTTAATAGTATTAGTCTGACGACAGCCAGACAGACAGTCCACGGCGGCAAGAGGTCGCCAACGCTGATAACTAAACATTAGAAATACTCGTGCCATTGGTGATGTGATGCCTCACCAGTGAGCTACCGGTCTTTGAAGATCCATACTAATATTATAGGTAAATGCGAAGTAATAAGTGCCCGTCTATTCTACTACTGCTCCATATATCACATTTTTGTTCAATTTAATTTGTAGGTAATAATGTACTAGTGATAAGGAACAAGTGTCTTTTTACGTTGATGTCATATTTTTTCGCGTTTTTATTGCCTTTGTTTTTGCCTGTTGTGTTTAATATCACACGAATTGGTCTGATAAGTCGCGAATGGCTGTGAATGTGAAGGATAACCTACTTCTGATATTTTTGCAATTAGTTTCGGCGTTTTAGTAGTTAAAGCTTGGAGTCACTCAATCAATAAAGTTTTTATCCACTCGTAAATTTTTCACATTCAAATACCTCCCTCCCCCTTCCGTTTCATTGACTGGCGCAGACGCCTATTTATTGCGTTTGGCAATGATCACTGTACGCACCGATTGCTATAGAATTAGAAATCCATCAGACGCTTTCCCCCACTTAATTCTAACGTAAACGTAGGTAATATCTTCGTTCCTGAAATTGTTTATAGTAAAAGCATAGAGTCATTATATAGTATCTAAAGTAAGAAAATAGGGTAAATACAAAGAGAGCGAGATGCCATCAGATTTAATTAAATCATTAAAGCAAATGAGCGTTAAAATACAACATGTTTTTTATACATTCGCTTTTCCTCATAAATATTTAGAAGTGTAGTTAACATTGTTGTTAGGGTTGTCAGAAGAATATCAAATCATTTATTTTTGATAGTTTTGGTCACATTATTCAAAACTTACGTAAGTAAAGTAACGTGAGTTTTGACTCAGGTGCTTCGAAGAAGATCTGCTGGAAAAAGTGTCACAAATGCCAAAATTTGTGATGCTTGAGAATTTCCCATTGAAAATTTATTTTAACAGTTCTCTTCATCCCTAAAGTCACCTAGAAATCATGGCAACGTGTGCGTCTGTCCGATCTATCAATTTTATTACAACGCAACATAGTGAAAGCCTTGCACGGACTCGCTGTGAAAGCTCTGTAAGCTCTGTTACACTTTCACCTCAAGCTCTGAAGCGTGTGACGTCACGTAACTGATTGAAACCGGTTCTGTCAAAATCTTCCATGAATTCTGCTTTTCTATGAAACTGAACTAACCAATGAAGTGTTTTTTTATCAGTTTTACCATATGTGGGCGAGGTCGAAATCACAGCGTTAATGAATGAAGCATACATTAGGTATAGCTTGAACCTCAAGTGTGCAAAACTTTATCCTGGTCCCATTTCTTTCTAAGCATATAAAAAAGTCTCGTTACCGGCCACCGGTAAATACATGTCGAACGAAAGTAACTTCATCAATATGTTCCAGTGTAGGGTGACCATAGTATTACACCACTGAAAACTGAAACATCTTAACTACGTTTTACGGATAGAAAGTTTACCTTCGATTCGTACAAGTACCTATAAGTCGATAGAAGTTAGTTTTTGAGTTCGGCAGTGAAGTATTCTGAGACCGTTCCATCCAGCGTACGAAACACATTTAGAAGTGTAGGTACCTGCTTGCTCTCCCATTACTGCTTTTTGCATGCACTTAGGCGTTTATCTCAATATAAATAGCTCCATTAACTTAATTGAATCGAAGTCGTCGACCGACGGAACACTGTTTTAGACGTGACTCATCGATTCGCCTGTTTTTGGACGATTTATTAGTAATATCAACTCTTGAAAATTCCGAGAGAAGTCTGCTTTAATGCTAAATAAAGTATTAACAGACAGATGGTAAGAAACAGTTTACTGAACGACTGAAAGAAAATGCAACCATTACTCAAGCTTACAGTAGTAAGTTTTGATGTAAAACATATGGAATCAACCAATTTGGAGTCGATATTTATGACACGATTACCACGACCTCAATCAAAGGTCGGGTAGAAGATAGAGCTCTGGCGCATGGCTCAAATAAAAGAAAACCATAAACACGGCCACACGTCCGCTTAGTTTCAAACTCTTTGACTGCAATCGTACGGGAAAGATTCGCCATGGCGATGGCGTTGGTGTCAGTAGCGGGCGGTGACGTGTGCCGCGTGGCGGCCGGCGCGGCGCCCGCGCACGCGTGCGCCCGCTCGGCGCTCACTCCGCCGCTATGGTGCGCCCCAAGCAGTCGTCCCGCCACGCCAGCCAGTACGACGACCTCCCGCCCCGTGGACCAGGTACAATTTACCACAAATCATATGAAAAAGTGTCAAAAATCCGGCCGCAAGCGACATATGTGCTCTCTTTATCTTATCAAGTTGTCACACAGAAGATGCACTCGTGTTTGTGTTATATGTAGATCGCGTTTAACGTTACACGTAGTTTCGAATTGACACGTTGACTCGTTCACTTAATTAGTACCTATATCCTTAAGTAATATTTATAAATAGTTTGTTTTATAGTGCGTGATTCATATTATGGAACAATAGTCCCACGCCGGCCGCTGTGGTTGCGCATGGATCGTAAACTTGTATGCGTTGAGATCCCTGCACGAAGGGACCGGTTACTGCGGTTATTCAACTCTGGATACGTCAAATTCTAACTTACTTTAGTTGAACCCGTGGGTGGGTGTAAAGCCTTTTTCGCACTATCCGTCTTTGTGACTAACATTTTTTGTAGATTCCTTATTAGTATCAAAATGATGGTTTCTTCCTAGGTGAGCAATCCTAGAAAAATCTGCATTTGCATTAAAATTTCCATATTTAGTCAGTTTGTAGTTTATATAGACGACTTATTAATATTCATAATGCGTCTATGGAACTGTGAAGTCGATGTGGTGTAAGGAAATGAGGTATGCGTAGGAAAGTAAACAGAGATGCGAGAACATATAGACGATGATGCGAGATATACTATGTTTATTTGTACGCCTTTTGTATCTTTTCATTTAGAGAAATTGACGAGTATTTATAGAAACTTTCACTAGTGATAGTGATGTTGGTGTGTTGTCAGTAGATTTATTAGACTTTTGTTTTGCTTGACCTAGACCCTATTGCCGCTTCTCCTTACTTTCAAATATTAAAAGCTAATCGTAGTCATTTGTAAGTTCAACCAACCCCTATGCTCAGTGCGATTTGATTGAAATTTTTATCAAGATTTTGTTTTCCACTATCTCCTTATCAGCACTTCACCCTGCTTCCTAGACACCGCCGAATGAGGCAGTGGTGGAGCACATGTTTTTCTGTTATGTCCTGACGTAGTTCGAATTTCGTTCACGTTTAGTTAGTATATGCTAGTACTATTATGCTACAGATCCAAGACAACTTCGTAACTGATCCAAAACTAGCAGCTTCTGTTGTTCGTTCTGTTTTTTGGACGTATTGTAAGGTTAATTGCTGATATGTGACTCAAACGAACTGATCTGTTACAAAGTTTAATGTCACCTGTTCATTAGATCAGACTTGGTTTTACGCATTAGAGCGAGCATAGAATTTAGATAGGCAAATGATTGCCTGATTCCAGGAAACAACTACCAGCCAATCATTCGCCTTGCATGCCAGCTACAGGCATGATCTCGACCTTAGTTAAACCCGCCAGTGTTGCATGTCTAACGTTATGTTTACCTATTTCAGTGGAATCCCTGATCTACTGGCGGAACGCGGCGCGGTCGGGCGCGGCGCTGGGCGCGGGGCTGGCGCTGCTGGTGGCGCTAGCGTGCTGCTCCGTGGTGTCGGTGGCGGCGTACGTGTCGCTGCTGGCGCTCTCCGCCGCCGTCGGCTTCCGCATCTACAAGAACGTGCTCCAGGCCGTACAGAAGACCAATGAGGGCCATCCCTTCAAGTGAGTACTGTTGGATTCTTAACCCTTCGTCTGCGTTTGATAAGGATCCTGACCAAAATTTTAACATGCTTTTAGCATTTTTTGTGTTCTTTTATTAGTACTGCATTAATCCGTGGAGACGCGAAATCACACTTTTTTTTAGAGCCACACGAGACGAAGGGTTTATTCATTAGAACGGGGCGCAACACTAACTGCCCAACCTAGAATGACGATTTTGGTCATCATTCTAGGTTGGGCACGACTTCTAAGCGTCTTGGTAGTCATCATTTCAGCCGAAATACGTCCACTGCTGGACATATGCCGCTTGGCAGTGAAATTGGGATATTATTGCAGTATTTGTTTGAGTGATTTGATAGCGTATGTTAAAGTGGAACTATAGGTCCGCAGTAATCGACCCCTGAACAACAAATCTTTAAGATTGAGCGCTTGATTGAGAATCTTGAAGTATGTCTATTAATCAGACTGTTGACTTTTGATTGAGCGGTCAACACCCATTAGCTAATCTCTCAGGCTCATATTGATAAACACATTTGGCTCGCTCTTTATATTAAATACATATAAAAGGTCGAAGCATGTTTTAAAATGAATGTATTTTTCTCTTTAGTGGTAGTAATTAAGAATAAGACACAAGTCTAAATGAACTAAATCCATATCCTTTTTTGTAAACTTTATCAGAATATTTGATATAATCATGTCTGGAAACGGACAGTCGACGTAATGCAACTAAACACTTTTTTTTGCTATAAGTAACGATTATTATTTTTATTAGCGGCACTTAATACTATTTACCGATTACGCTGTATATTAAAACAGTGAATAAGAAGTTCTAACTTCTACCATTTTAAATACAAAATCAATATTTTTAACAAAAGAGAATGGATTGAATGCAACAAAAAGTCGGTCGAGTCGTCCTCTGGCGCGTGAAAAAAGAAACTTTGATATCCTCTTACAATGGAAATAGATACTAAAGTAAGTACTATCTAGTATTCGGTCGACAATAGTTGACCTTGATCAAACCGTTAATAAAGCCTGTCGGCGGTAAGATATTCGCCATTTAGAGGGCTTAAGTTATCATTATCAGTAGATATCTAACAATGTGTCTAATGCATGTGTCTAATGTCAATATCAGTTATATAATTTGTTTTTATTTTACGTTTTCTCGGAACTTTTTGAACGAGAAAAGACGTAGTTACTTATTACATTTAAACTGATCCTGAGAGCCGTAGAATGTACTAGTACTAGTATGTATAAGTACAGTCCAACAGGAATCTTTCTCTTGAGACCATAATAAAATCGTTTATATTTTTGTTTAATGCATGAATGAATATTACTTCATCTTAATATACGGATGAACCTTAATAAATTTGTTTACCAGAAATACGTTATAATTAAAATCAACTTGCTTGATTAGGTAGGTACGGTATATTTTTCTGCGGGGTAAATATTGCAGATCGCAACTAGCAAGTTATAGCTTAAAAGTCTTAAAACTCAGATCGATATTAAGCATTTTATTTTATGACTGCTTTAATGAAATGGAATGAAATTCTAAAGGAAAGAATTCTTTGTTTCTAAGTAACATGTTACCGAATCTCTGAACACGTGAGTTTGTGAGTTTTCAATAGCGACACCTGTGTTTGTGTATTTGAACAGGCGTCCACGAAGCCTTTTTGTATTTAACGTTCTGAATCTTCATAAACACGTGGCCGGAACTGCTGATCTGATTCTTTTGAGGTTATTTTTAGAGACCCCAGCTTAAGTTCAAGTTGCTTTCTTAGACCTTATGCACCACATTTAAAGCAAAAATAAAGATATTCTCTCAACTGTGTGGTATTTCGTCTACGAGATCATCACAAAATAAATGAAATTTGGTAGTCTGATAGGTTTATCGCGTCTTGTTGCTAAGTAAACAATATATAAGGCCTTGGCAATGAGAAGGCGTCACGGTTATCACTCTACTGCAGTGATAATAAGAAGCCGGTGCTAATGCTACATCTTGTTCTCTCGTAGGTATAGCTGCGTCACTCATATCGGGGAAAACATTAGGAATGGTTGCAGTTTTTGATAGACCTTTCAGTTTTTGAGAGTTTCTGGATTCTTATCTTGGTGGCATTTCGAATACCTAGGCTACCCGGCCGGAAGATTGGAAATATCACCGAGCATCCTAAAATTAATTATTGGTTAGGCAAAAGGTCAATGACGGCGCCTCGCTTCGCTGGGTATTTTTGAAGTCTCTTGGCCTTTCATTTAACATTTGACACCAACGATACCAACCGAGCGAATCCGGCCGGTCTGCTTACTGTTCCGATGGAAGCGGGATCGAAACTTGCGAGGGGAAAATTTTTCGTGATGAGCACGAATGTTTGTACTCGAGTTATGGACGATAAGGATTTATATGTGTATATATTTATCTATGTGTATTAGTATGGGAACGATCACCATCGCCTCTGACAATAGCTTTAGGAGCAGTTGGCGAATTCGTGCATTACGCCCATTTCGGCCCACTGCCGACCTCTAAACAGCACGAGACAACTTCGAAAGCACACGCCGAAGCACTTAAGCCGTTGACGCACTGCAACCACAATCTACGCGCCTTCTCCAAGTTGTGTACCTAAACCTGTACTCAATACTCATTCATCTATCGCTTCCAAGTAGAATAAGATGCTGTTTATTCTGTAAGTTGTGGTAGACGACGCCGGTCTATTCTATGTGTGGTGTGACCCCTGGCCTGTGGTTCCAGGTTCCTGCTGGAGCAGGACATCAGCGTACCGGCCGAGCGCGCGCAGTCGCTGGCCGCCGCCGCCACCGCGCACCTCAACGCCGCCCTCAGCGAGCTGCGCAGGTAAACCTGGACCTCACGCCACGCCTCATGTTTGACCTATCTTCTTAATATAGTAAAGCTGAAAGTTTGTTTAAACGTTTGTTACTCAATCACGCTAAAACGGCTAGATCAATTTGCATGAAATTTGGCATACAGATAGTTTGTAACCTGGATTAACACATAGGCTACCTATTATCCCGGAAAATTCCCGGAAACTCATTAGAGGCACCCCGGAAGAGGGCTTTGGATATAAATCCCGCAATCCCGGAAAAGGTTTTAAAAGTATCCTGGAAAAAGGGCTTTGGAAATATAGTGTTAAATTCCCTGCAGACGAATTCGCGGGTAAAAGCTCGTATGATATACGCTGCGTTCCGATTCGCGCTCAGAGCGCACCTTGCATCCTTTTTCCTCTTGAAAGTCGACTCCTAAAAATAATATAAGAGGAAAAGGGATGCAAGGTGCTGTGCGCGCTCTGAGTGCGGTTCGGAACGCAGCCATCATCATGATACGCTACTATTTATCGCAAATCGCGCTCAAAGCGCTTATAGCACCTTGCATCCTTAGGAGTCGCCTTTCAAGAAAAGAAAAAAGGATGCAAGGTGGTGTGAACGCTCTGAGCGCGATTCGGAACGCAGCCAAGGTGGTGGCTGTCAATGTCGAAGTTTGTCATTTCATACAATAGTGTCAATGTCACTGTGGCATTTGACGTTTCGGTGAACTCAGTGCTGCCAATTTAGCGTGTAATATGGCGCAAACTGTTGCAAATTGGCAACACTACACCTCGTAGGACCACAAGCGCTTCTAGCGGCGAATCTACTCGTGGTGACCCGCGGTCATTCCTCACAAATTGCTTGTGATAGTGCTTCAAGTCTCAAGCAAGGAAAAGTACTAAAAAAGTACGTTTCTCTACACCATCTGTAGTTCTTCCGTCTGTCTACAATCATGTACATCCATATTATCATTACATAGTTAAAACAAAGTCGCTTTCTCTGTCCCTATATCCCTATGTATGCTTAAATCTTTAAAAGTACGCAACGGATTTTGATGCGGTTTTTTTTAATAGATAGAGTGTTTTAAGAGGAAGGTTTTCGTATATAATTTGTTATAGTTTAACGCTCAATTCCCGCGGGAACGCTATAACCGATTTCCACGCGGGCGAAGTCGCGGACAGAAGCTAGTAATGTTATAAATGCGAAAGTAACTCTGTCAGTCTGTGTGTTACCTCTTCACGCTTCAACCGCTGGACCGATTGAGATGAAATTTGGCATGGAGATAGTTTGGGTACCGGGAAAGGACATAGACTACTTTTTATCCCGAAAAAACGCATAGCTCCCGCGGGAACGCGATAACCGAATTCCACGCGGGCGAAGCCACGGGCAAAAGCTGGTGTTCTAATATTGAAGAGACACTGTTGCACAGATATTACTTATCCTGTTATATAGGTTATACCTGGGGGAAAAAAACGAAAGAACAAATTTTATGGATCCTATTTGAAGAAATTCAGTTCAGCTGGATGGGGCCCTCTTGTGATCGAAAGTCGGTGCCTATAGTAGGACTATACCGTTGCGTTCTTTCATGTAAAATCATTGCCATGACGCGTGTACCGTTCCAGACTGTTCCTGGTTGAAGACCTGGTGGACTCCCTGAAGTTCGGCGTGCTGCTGTGGTGCCTCACGTACGTGGGCGCCTGCTTCAACGGCATCACGCTCATCATCCTGGGTGAGTCATCACCATCACCCGTTTTGCCGACGGTAGGACCTGATTGCAGGGTACCTCCGAATGGCTACTTACCATCTTACCCGCTAACCTGCCGCCAAACATCAGTATTCGCACTGTTGCGTTCCGATTCCGATAGTGGCACACGGCGGACACGGCCTATAAAAGGCTAAAAGCACTTCGAACACAATAGGGATAACGACGACTTTTTTTTCCTTAGTCTATCAGGAAGATTATTGAAAAGTATTGGACACGTATTTTTTCTTTTTTCACGTAATCAAACCTATACGAAGATATATCGAGTTGAAATGTCGCGTGACGTCGCGGTTAGCTACGATTTATAACTAACGGTGACGTAGTTAGCCCCCACTCTCCAACTTTAATGCGTTTCAACTTAGTTATTCTTTGTTAATTTGATAAAACAATAAATACGTCTCTAATATTTTTTTATTACCTGACTGACGGACTAATTAGAATTTCGATTTCTTCACCCTGTCGTCATCCCTATTAGAATGAAGTGTCAATGTTTGCGTGCGGGGACGTCTGTACACTTGTAAATGTTTGTGTACGCGGCCCAACGATTCACTCTCCATCTGCGGATGAAACAAATGACGGTAAGGGCGAGTTGCGCGCCGGCTAGATTCAGGCGGGTGATTCCGTGGCCATTCTGTATGTGGTACTATTAAATATTTGATGATAGTGGGTAAGAGCCGGTGAAGATACCAGCATAGAGGCATACCATCTTGGTCCAATAAAGTGTGTGTACCTACCTAGTTCAAAAGTCAATTATTTATTCAGCAAATTCGCCATTTTTTACACGTAAGAAATTAATTTACCAGCGCTTCCAAGACCCATTGCTTGAGAAGAAGCAACAAATTCAGCAGAACTCTGAGTTTTTTTAACATTATAATTGTGATTACCTATGCTACATATCGATATCATGGCCTTCTTGTGATTGTAATACTTGCTATTTTACACTATAAACGTTAATCTTGAATATTTCTCTGTTTCTTTCTATCTTTACTAATCAATCTCATAAACGGCTCCAACGATTAGGACGAAATTTGGAATATAGGGGGCGCAAAATCGATCTAGCTAAGTTATCTGACAAAATTCGGTTTTAGCTCCACCCGAGCAATGCTCGGTCGCCCAGTCACTACTAACTATATGAAGATTTAGTTGTTTTAGAGTGTTGTTAAGCTGCGTGTCGCGTTGTGCTTGCAGGTTGGATAGCGCTGTTCACGCTGCCCAAGGCGTACGAGATGAACAAGCCGCAAGTGGACGCCAACCTCGAGCTGGCGCGCGCGAAAATCAACGAGATCTCCGCCAAGTGAGCGCCGCCCTTGTTTTCATACCTACTTTGAATAGCATTTTTCGAGAAACGTCTGTCCAGAGTAACCACACTGCTATTAGCCCAGCTGGGCACAGGAGCTGTATTCGAAGTCTTAAATAGGGATCTCACTGTTCCCTAAAGGATCGCTCTTGCGTCAAGTTGAACTTTAAACTTAGCCGCTTAAAGTACACGCGACGCGTGAGCGATCCTATTTTTAAACTTCGAATATAGCCCTTGGCCCCCTCATCACGAGAGGGTTTGGGGTCCCCGCGCGGGCCCAACGGTTTAGGGACTTGGCACACATCCTTGAATTACTTCGATGATATGTGCAGGTTTCTTCACGATTTTTTCCCTCACCCATAAGCTCAGTGGTGAATTCAAATTGAATATCGCATATAAGTAGTCAGCGTTGCGTGCCGAGGTCGCGGCACATATCTTGAGCGGTGAGCGAAAGTAGAGGGGATTTCTGCGCATGTTTACAACTGAAGGTCCAATATGCGTGCGCACACGATAAAGCGCCCTCTACGTCCCGCGCCGCTCTCCCGATGAGACCTTATTTTTGACTTCTGTGCATCGAAAGCCACCGCTCTAGTGGCCGATGCCTGTATCAGTGTTACCTACTGTTGCACGAAACTCAAGTACTCCCCGACCCAAGTAATATGAAGAAACTTGCACGCAAATAACAGGTCATCCCATCTGTTTAGGCTTCTCCCTTATGGTTACTTATTGACGTGATAACGTCTTATAAGTTGATGAACGCCGGCTGCGCCCACCAAAAAGCATGACGCAATGTATGTCCATGGCGATGTATGTCTTACGTAACGGGACATATTCATTAATGTTTTCTTATGACGTTATCACGTAAAATTATCGTCCATAAACCGACTTAATAGACAACCGATTTAAAAAAATGGGATAAAAATTTAATAGTAGATTGTGTGACTAGAGAGTAAAATGGTATTTTACCGAGGGTGACGGATTGAATCCAGAGCGATGCGAAAGATTCCAGGATAATCTAAGTCTAAGGTGGAATCTTGAGCTAGCGAGGGATTCAAGCTATGTCACCCAAGGTTTAAATAATTTTCCTCCCGTGTTGCACACTCTGCTTTTCACTCCTATGAGAAAACCAGTAGCAATAGGGAACAAAATCTTACTTGGTCCCTAGGGTGCAAAATCATACTTTGCTCCCTGTTTGCGGAGCAGAAATGGAGAGGGAGCGAAATCGCATTTTGCACACAAAGTACTCCTTTTCGAATAGGAGTGAAAACTGTATTAATAATGTTGTTGTTTCGTCGGCAGGGTGCGCGCGGCCGTGCCGATCGGCAGGAAGGCCGAGACCGAGAAGGACAAGTAGGAGGCGAACTTCACTTTGTTATATTTATTGTACCACTAAAGATACTTTACGTAAAGCTTTATGACGAGTCATGCGGAGATTGTATTTGCTTTTTGAAATTTTAAATTAAAATAACTGTCGAACCACTTTGTTGTTTTACTGTCATCTTCTACATGCGATCAGCCTGGGCCGCGATCAGATGATTAATAACATAACACATTCACTGTCTCGAACATGCTTGAGCGCATATTTGCGTTTTTCTGACTGTAACGTAAGTGCCTTGAAGTGCGTTAAAATGTTAGCGTAATAAAATAAACGATGTGGCACCTGGTGGAAGTTCGAAGAACAAAAGTGGCACTGAATGCGTTAATAATATTAGTAATGTATTGCATACGCTATAGCCACGCAATACGCTAGATGACTGAGAAAATGTAATGAAATACTTCGTCCGTCATTATCATCATCATCATCGCCATTGTTCGGAACCGAATACTGAGCGCGATTCGGAACGCAGCCCTTGATAGATACTAGCGAAGCTGTGGCTTTTTGAGGTACTATTTTGACAGACGTCATATTGTCACTGTAAAAACTTGTAAGAAGAACTTTTTGAGACGCTGCGTGGTTTATTGAGATATTTGAACTATAAATTGTAATCTACAACGCGTACGAGCGTTTTGAGTGTAGAAAGCTTGAATTGTGATCAGTTACTTGACATTTTGTGTAATCCTTTGGGAGCGCGGTTGTTTGCGTGCGAAAACTCTTGGCGGCCCGGCGGAACGAGCAGGCCGGTGAAGGGAATTCAGACCTACACTTTACACACTACAGATACACACCCTTCACGGCCCTTGGGCGCTTGCCAACAGAGGCCTGTATTGCTGTCACGGCTGTAAGTACGGAATTATCATTGTTACAAAATAAATCTTAGACTCCTTCGCAGACACAAAATCTTGTAGGCGTTGCTGTGTGACTGCAGTTTATCGCCACCTATACCCTCGGCTACAGCAGTCTTAGTAAACGGGCCCAGCTATTGAGACGTCTGTCTTGGAAGCCGTAGGTGTAGGCATCATAATTTTGGTAGCACAGCGTGGGTTTTTGAGATCCACACGAGTCGTAGAACAGGGCATTTAATTAGTAATTTTTGGTTTTGCCTGTTACACGACGGTGTCTAGAAGTCTTGTTTAGAGTCAAGTCCACTGTGTTTGATGGGTATAAACCCACACAGTTGGAATCAGTTCATTAAATTTACCTTTTGTTGGATAAATCTATTTTTTGATGTTCGGGTTGCTACGGGCGAAGATAGAAAATTGGTAAATCATTGTTGAAAATTGATTGATATTTCTATGTTAAGTAACTAGTTTGCACTAAAGATTGTTGAGGAGATATAATCTCACCTATTTTTGTGAATTTTAATGTAAATTGATAAAAGTCAAATTTGGTAGGTAGTTGATACATATGAAAAAACAGGGTAGTTTCGTGCATATGGAAGTAGTTGCTCTAGTTGATTGAATTGGTTTGGCCTTTGCTATTAATAGACACCTTTGTATTGTAAATATATTTTAGTTGTTGAATTTGGGGATTCCTAGTTAATTTTATATTAAAATAGGGTTCTGTACTGATTAATATAATTTGAATTATAGTTTAAATCAATTATAGTTTTGAACTAATATTGTTAATTGTTGTAGGTTCTCACTGTAATAGCAATTGATTTAGGGATCTGCAGGCAACTTTGCAGGGTTCCGTTGCTGACAAAATAATTTAAATTTAATTCTTTTTTTTGTGGTTTAGATTGTTGAACAATAGAATTTAAATTTAATTATATACCTTTTGCTTTGTTTGTTGTTTTGGACAAGTATGTCAAAATTAGTTGCCCGAATCAAAGCGGAGTTGAGATGGGCGGCTTCAGCTGCTGCGTTGATAGATCGACCAGATCGTTTTGATGCTTTGCTCCGAAGATCGGCAGAGTTGACGGAGCGGAGCAAAATTGTACAAAGTTGCTATACGGAGCTTTTGGACACCGAGGATCCAAAGCTGGATGACTGTGTGGAGGCCGACATCACACAGTTTTATGATTTGACGGACAGTATTGCCCAAGCCGCCAGCAGGGTAGAGCGGGGTGCATTGACTGAGGAAACCAGAACACCTCCACCCATGGCTCTTTTGGGGCGTTTACCTACTCTTGACTTGCCACATTTTGATGGGGATTTGAAAGGTTGGACCGCCTACCATGACTTATTCACCAGTCTGGTAGATGCTAGGACGGACTTGGCACCGAGTCAGAAGTTGGCCTACTTGTTCTCCACATTAAAGGGAGAGGCCCTCGGTCTTGTTTCACATTTGGCGGTCACCGACCAAAACTACCCCACTGCCAAGGAACTATTGGTGAAGCGGTATGCCAACATTAGGCGGTTGGCAGATACCCATGTTGCACAGCTGTTGTCGTTGCCCTACGTCCATAGGGTTGCCACTTTGAGAGTGGACTTGGTCAACCCCATGGTAGTGGCATTGAATGCTTTGCGGCGGCTCGGTCTGCCTATCGATGAATGGTCCTTTATGTTGTTGCACATTGTTTTGTCGCGTTTGCCTACGGACTTGAAAGTCCGTTTTGAGCAAAAACATGGTGGTGACAGTGCCACGCAGTTGCCGCCATTTGCAGATTTGTTGGCGTTTTTGGAAGAGGAGTGCCGCTTGTTGGACAACGCTGGCGTTGAAGGCCCGTCCCCGGCCCCAGCGCGGCCTCCTCCAGAACAGCGTCGTGTTGTCGCTCGCCCCCCCCCTCGAGGGGTGGTTGGGCCACGCCGCCCAACCCTCAGATACGCAACGGCCCAGGGCCCTCGTTGCGTATATTGTAATGCTGACGGCCATTTTGTTTCTGCGTGTCCTCAATTCCTCAATAGGAAGGTGAAAGATCGACGAGGCATTGCGAATGATCGCCGGTGGTGCTACTCCTGCTTGGGGCAGCATCTGCAGCGGGACTGTTCACGGCCAGAGCCGTGCCCGAACTGCCAGGGGAAGCACCACCCGGTTTTGTGTGCCAATAGGAATGGTGGTGTTCGGGTTGATGATGCGAGGTGGAATTCCCCCACGGGCGGGGGCCCGCATCCCCACCATCCCCAAAGGGAGTCTCGTCGGGGCTTGCCGCCCACGGGCGGGGGAACCCCTCCCCTCTCTCCTCAACAGCAGGAGAGGTTTGCAGCGGTTCAGCGCCGCACCACGCCTCCGCGGTTCTCCCCACCGCTGTGCGAGAGACCACGTTTGGAACGCCGCCCGCCCCAGTTCGGTCGCAGTAGCGCCTACTACGCGCCGAGCCGAGGATTGCCGAGCAGACGCCATGAGGTACCAGTGGAGCACTACCTCCACTCGTATCGGACATCGCCATCACGCGATGCCCCCCAATAGGTAGTTGCCGCCCTCTCTCCCACCACCGCCGCCCAACCTGAGACAGTTCTTCTGCCGACTGTTTGTGTCAGGGTCTGGGGCCCGAAGGGCGACTCCCTGTTTGTACGTGCCCTTTTGGATTCGGGTGCCCAGGGTTGTCTTGCGTCCTCTTATTTGGTGGAGAGATTGGGCCTCCCATGTAGACCTCACCCTGTAGTGATCCACGGCATTGGTGGCCTTCAGGTGGAAGGACCAAAGGGTGAAGTCAAGGTTTGTTTTTCGCCTGTAAATTGTGGGCCGTCCATTGTGGCCAAGGCGGTCATTCTGAATGATATTTTGGGCAGAAACCCGCAGGTGACTATCTCCCCTGCTGTGGTAAATTTGACGTCGGATTTGACTCCCGCTGACCCTCAGTGGTTTGTACCTGGACCCGTAGACCTACTCCTGGGAGTAGACGTGTTGGGTTTGATTTTGTCCGGGGAAAAGCGGGTTTTGCAACCGTACGGGTTAATTGCGTTACGCACTATTTTTGGATATAGTTTTTGTGGTCCCGTGTTGAGGGGTACTGTCCCACGGGTTGAAGACCAAACTGTTGCAATAGGGCTCTCACTCTCTGACGCAGTCCAGCGTTTCTGGGAGGTCGAAGAGCCCCCCAAGGCTCCCAGAGTCGACCCAGCGGAAGAAGAGTGTGAATTGTCGTACCAGAATAATACTGGTCGCCGCGCTGATGGTCGTTTTGTCACTCGGTTGCCTTTCAGGGCTGCACGCCCCCCTCTCGGTCAGTCTCATGCCTTGGCAGAAAAAAGGTTGTTGTCCATGGAACGCCGAATGAAGAGGGATCCGGACTTTCGTACTAAGTACATTGACTTTATGCGCGAGTATGAGGATTTGGGACATATGTCCCCTTCCGACATTGATTGGCGCTCGCTCGAGCACTACTTCTTGCCTCACCACGCGGTTTTGAAGACTCCCGGTGGGAAGATAAGAGTAGTTTTTGACGGCTCGGCCCCTACTTCGAATGGGGTTTCTTTGAACCAGTGTTTGCATTCCGGTCCCAAACTGCATAGGGACATCTCGGATATTCTCACCAACTTCCGCCGTCATCAAATTGTCTTTGTGGCTGACATCCGAATGATGTTCAGACAATCGGTGGTGCACCGAGATGACCGGCGGTACCAATTGATCTTGTGGCGTGAGCGATCTTGTGATCCGATGCAAGTGTACGAGTTGAACACTACCACGTACGGACTTAAGTCTAGCCCCTACATTGCTATTCGAACGTTGTTGGAATTGGCTCATCGTGAGCGATTGAACTATCCCCGGGCGGCGGCCATCTTGGGAGATTCGGTGTACGTCGATGACGTCTGCACTGGGGCCTCTACCGTCGCGGAGGCTTTGATTTTGCGGGATGAGTTGATTGCAATCCTAAAGTCGGGAGGTTACGAATTGCGTAAGTGGTTGTCAAATTGCCCCGACTTATTGTGTGATCTTCCAGTGGAACATCAACAGGACCCTCTCCTGTTTGAAGATGCTGACAACCCTAACTTGATTGCGGTCCTTGGTATACAGTACCAGCCCGTCCAGGATGTCTTCACTTATCAGGTGGAGTTGGACTTCCCGAAGAACTGGACGAAACGCTCGGTCTTGTCGACTACTGCTCGGACCTTCGATCCCAATGGATGGATCACACCAGTCATTTTTATGGCTAAGTGCTTTTTGCAGAAGCTTTGGATTGCGGAAGTGCCTTGGGACGAACCTCTCCAGGGAGAGTTGTTGAGAGAATGGTGTTCGTTTGTGTCCTCACTTCCGGACGTGAACCGGATTCTCTTGCCTAGATTATTTTTGCCGGCTGGCAAGTGTCGAGTCAGTCTCCACGGTTTCTGTGACGCATCCGAACGAGGATATGCGGCCGTGGTATTTTTGCGGACTGTTAGTTCATCCGGTCACGTGGGAGTTCATTGGGTGATTTGCCGTCCGACAGAGTCTCGGAGAGTCGGCCATTTGCGTGCGTGGGTACCGATTTTGCTGGCCCCTTTTCGTGAAGACCTCTCAGCTTCGCAACGCTCGGTCTGTCAAGGCATATTTGTGTGTGTTTGTCTGCCTGGCCACCAAAGCAGTTCACTTGGAACTGGTAAGTGCCCTCAGCACGGAAGCATTTCTTGCGACGCTAGGTAGATTTGTATCTCGCCGGGGACTACCGTCCTTGATCCGCTCTGATAACGGCACTAATTATAAGGGCACTGATCGTTATTTGAACGAAGTTTGTAACTATTTGAATAGTCATAAGGATATTTTGAGGATGGCAATGTCCCGAATGGGCATTAGGTGGCAATTTGACCCCCCAGTTTGCCCCCATTGGGGTGGAATTTTTGAGGCCGTTGTAAAGGTTACAAAGACGCATCTCCGACGAGTTATTGGCGAAACGATATTAACGTTCGAGGAACTTGCAACGGTATTTTGCAAAATTGAGGCCGTCCTCAACTCGCGACCTCTCTGCCCAATCTCGTCAGACCCAAATGACCTGGAAGCATTGACTCCTGGTCACTTTTTGATTGGTCGGCCCCTTAACGCCCTGCCTGAATATCCCATCAGGGAAGTAAAATCATCACGTTTGAGCCGTTTTGAATTGCTACAGCAGATGACTCAGAGTTTCTGGCATCGTTGGTCGCTGGAATATTTGCATATTCTGCAGCAGCGCGTTAAGTGGACCGACAAAACTGATCCTCCCAAAGTTGGAGATCTTGTTCTGGTTAAGGAATCAAATTTGTTGCCCTTGTATTGGCGTCGTGGACGCATTGTAGAGTTGTTCTATGGGCCTGACGGGATTCCCAGAGTTGCTGAGGTCATGGTCGGAGATTCGGTTTTGAAACGAGCGGTGGCGAGCCTAGCCCGCCTCCCCATTTATTAGCAGTCAGAATGGATCTGACTGGAGCGGGGGATTGTTCGGAACCGAATACTGAGCGCGATTCGGAACGCAGCCCTTGATAGATACTAGCGAAGCTGTGGCTTTTTGAGGTACTATTTTGACAGACGTCATATTGTCACTGTAAAAACTTGTAAGAAGAACTTTTTGAGACGCTGCGTGGTTTATTGAGATATTTGAACTATAAATTGTAATCTACAACGCGTACGAGCGTTTTGAGTGTAGAAAGCTTGAATTGTGATCAGTTACTTGACATTTTGTGTAATCCTTTGGGAGCGCGGTTGTTTGCGTGCGAAAACTCTTGGCGGCCCGGCGGAACGAGCAGGCCGGTGAAGGGAATTCAGACCTACACTTTACACACTACAGATACACACCCTTCACGGCCCTTGGGCGCTTGCCAACAGAGGCCTGTATTGCTGTCACGGCTGTAAGTACGGAATTATCATTGTTACAAAATAAATCTTAGACTCCTTCGCAGACACAAAATCTTGTAGGCGTTGCTGTGTGACTGCAGTTTATCGCCACCTATACCCTCGGCTACAGCAGTCTTAGTAAACGGGCCCAGCTATTGAGACGTCTGTCTTGGAAGCCGTAGGTGTAGGCATCAGCCATCGTCATCATCATCATCATCATAATCATCATCATGTCAGTCAGAAGACGTCTACTACTGGCTATTATTATTTAAAAAGCGCCACCAACACTCAACTCATAGTTGATGGCTGTCTCAGCACGCACACATGTGTTGAGAGTGTTGGTGGTGCTTTTTAAATACATTGAAGCATTTTGAAATGTGAAGGCGCGGGACTTTAGATAGCAGAAGATCTCTACGTAAACCAAAATTAACAAAGATACGATGCTTTGGATATTTACTATAAGGTATTTTATAACTAGAAACCTGTATTTAACCACCCTTTATTTTCAACCTTAAATAGAATGAATCTTCAAATTCTTCATCCTCACATAAACCCCTGGTGGTTTAAGAGGGTTTACTCCGAAAGTTGGCAACGTCGCAAAAAGCTGTCAAATATTTTGCTGTTTTCATTAATTTCTGAATATTACTGAATGAAAACATGAATGATCGCTCTATGGTTGAATAAAACATCAAGTATGGATTGCAACAGTTATCATAGGAAGACGATTTTTTTTGTATTATGAAAGTGATATCTTTTGAAAACTTTCTATCGCATTTTCCATGCATTTTAATGTAATCTTATCATTTGCCTAACCAACAAATTTAAAACAAGACGCGTCATTCAACCATAGAATGATATCTTCCTTTTTAATTCAGCAATATTGAGAAATTAATAAAAACAGCGAAACATTTGACAGCTATATGCGACGTTGCCAACTTTCGGGATACACCCTCTTAAGAGGTGTTGTAAACTGCATTTTTAGTATTTTTTCCGTCGATAAATAAATAAATAAAAAACCTAATGACCTCCCACTCCAGCGTTTTATCTTTGCCCAATATTCATTGTTCTAAAAAAACGTGTCCTTTATTTTCCAACGATCTATCTAACCGACACGAATTGCTTTGCAATGTCATTCCTTGCTTACGTAACATTGTGATTGGTTTGGTTTTCCCTAATAAGTAAAACTTCAAAGTTATGGTCAACATTGTATAATTCTTTATCCTTAATTTCATTTAAGTACTAAAATGAAGCGTGTACCTTGTGCACTGACCATAGTGACCATATTACTCAAAGTAGCTGACCCGGCACAGACAAATATTCAAACAATTTCAATAATGTAAGTACCCAACATTTATGTTACGAGCACAAGTTGAACATTTTATAAACTATCTGCCAGGAAAAAAAACATTTTCAATAATTCACCTATAAACCTTAAACATTTTGTTTTACATGGTAACATTTTTACTTAACAAACTATCTTTTAACAAATTAAACAATACATAATAATTGATTCATAGTCCATCGTATTATTAATATCTAACTATAAATACAGGCACAAATGACCATCGCGCTCTTAATACAGCCACAGGTTACACATAACTAAGTTAATACTAAATAGTTAGTTTAGTTAGCCCCTGAGACGAATTTACCAGCACTAACTCTGACTGCAGCAGTGGAAACCAAAAATGTTTAACTGTACACCTGTGTACCTTATTTCTTTCATACAAGGTTGAAAATTGTACACTTACATCATTTTGTTTTCAACTTTACAAGTTTGTCTTAGGAAAATGTCTGCAAAAAATCGCATGCTAATGAAAAGTACTTTGTTGTAGATATGAGTTTTTATGATTGTAACTACGTAGCAGCGAATTGCTTAATTGGTTGTAACGATTTGCATGTTTTATTGCAGGCACGGCCAAAAATCGAGCGTCCCTAATGCAGGATAGTTAGCAATTCCGGATACTTATCAGTTTTCAATTCGTCCGTCGACACATTGGGTTCTTTAACTGTACGAGAATACGAGTGGTCAGGTTTGGCCCACTTTAGCCGCCGTTTTATTACTGTCACAGATTCACACTCGAAATGAACTATTAATTCGTATCTTGCGTTGTATTTTGTATCCTAAATGACGGGAGCGGAGCGGATGGACATCAAATTATTCGACCCGTTGAGTTTCTCACCGAGTAGTTCTTTTAATTTTTTTGGCCTGTTGTAGTCTAGTCTACAAGTCACATTCGATGAAGTCCCGGGGCTCCACCGTTACATGCACACGCTAAACGTGAGTTCATTTTATTGTCCGTGAGTAACGTGGCTGTACATTGCTGTGGAAGAATCCACCTATAGGTAGTTTGACTATCAAATTTTGATACGAAGCATTTGTGTACCCATATGGCGTAGCTCGCACTGTGCTTGGCAATGGGTTTGTGGACAATAGTACATTACAGACCTAGGGTGGTGAATTCGTAAATGTCGCAGATCGCAGGTTTCTGTGGCCCGAACCGAAGGTGAGGGCCATAAATATGCGATCTGGGGCTTTACGTATTACCGCCCGTGGTTTGTCAAAAGTTTTACGTCTTGCCTTGGCCAAGAAGTGAGATTTTCTCTCCGTGTCGCGGGCAGAAAATCCCACTTTATGGCCAAGGGTGATGTAATAGTACATTACAGACCTAGGGTGGTGAATTCGTAAATGTCCCAGATCGCAGGTTTCTGTGGCCCGAACCCGAAGGTGAGGGCCATAAATATGCGATCTGGGCTTTACGAATTACCGCCCATGGTTTGTCAAAAGTTTTACATCTTGCCTTACAAAGGCACTTGCCTTACTTGTAAAGTTTCTACAAACTATTTCAAGGTGTATGGTGCGAACCATACAGATCCTTTACATCACCCTTGGCCGTAAAGTGGGATTTTCTGCCCGCTACGCGGAGAGAAAATCTCACATCTTGGCC
>OZ020281.1:34794-55841 GCA_963971205.1 Aethes cnicana
CCGTCGTCGCGCACCGTCTTCAGCGCCACGCACGCGCCGCTCGCACTGTTCACCAGCAGCCGCACCCTGCCCGCCGACACACAGATCACATAAGGACGGAGGAGGAAAGAACAGCCCACCTACGAGTACTATGCTTTTCCGGTCTGGAAGATGGGAGTTTTGGAAGAGTCTCTAGTCCTCGAACATACGGATATACGAGTACAGTGTGGAAAGATAAGTCGGGCCCTGGAGGGAAACTACCTTAAATCCTTAAGCTAGCTCATTTTACTTAAAGAAGACATTACTTTATTTTTAAAATGAAACAAAACTGCGTTCAAAGGTTTTCCAAAACTCGCTTGCTTCGCCTGGGACTCGAACCAACTAAAATTAAAAAAAAAAAACAAACGCTCCCTGTTTTATTATGCTAATCGACAGTATTATTATTCAGGATAAAATTTCTCTAACAAACATTTGGTTACTGTTCATTTTCAACAAGTAAAAGACACGTAACAGTTCTCTTATCTCCAACATTCAAAGACTAAGATATGAAGTACACGCTTGCTAATTTATCGCTAAATAAAGTTAATGTTAGATTTAACGGTCATTTTTATTTTTAATACTAAATGTTTGTTAGAGAAATTTTATCCTGAATAATAATACTTGTGTAATTGTTTTTTGGTGTTCAATAAAGTGTATTTGTATTGTATTGTTGTATTGTAAAATGAGCTAGCTTAAGGATTTAAGGTAGTTTCCCTCCAGGGCCCGACTTATCTTTCCACACTGTATAATCACGATATACCTACGAGTATATAAGTTTCATTGCAATGAATTTTTAATCAAAATTGTCAATTTTAACGTTCATTTTAATAATGTATTCTAGATATTTTCGCGGAAAATTAAGAATTAAGATTTAACGCTGCTGTGTCTCCCCTCTGCATCCTGCTCCACCCCCCAGGAAAACTATACAAGCTGGGATAAAATGGTCAAAAACTAAATTATTTATCAATAAATTATCTACAAATGAGTACTAACATTCATTTCGATACGAGTTTAGTTAATGAAAATGAATAATAAAATGAAAAAAAGGCAGCCTCGCACATCTCCGGTGGAAACACACCCTGAATGTACAAGCTGAGTTCGCCTGTTATTGCATAGGCACAGGAACCTTGTCACAAATTATGTATAAGTTTCTTTGTTTTTTCTATGGTGTTGTATCTGTTAACGAACCTAATATATCCATATTAATTTTATAAATGCGAAAGTAACTCTGTCTGTCTGTCTGTTACCTCTTCACTATTCAACCGCTGGGCCGATTGAGATGAAATTTGGTATGGAGATAGTTGAGGTCCCGGGAAAGGACATAGAACATTCTATGAGCAGAAGGGTATGTACGACAGTTTTGAGTTACGCCCTTTTAGAATGAGGAGTTTTTTAATTTTAATTTTAAGTAAGCTTACATATAATCTACTATATAAAAATAAGTCGGGTTTTCCTCCCTGACGCTATAACTCCAGAACGCACGAACCGATTTCCACGGTTTTGCATTCGTTGGAAAGGTCTCGGGCTCCGTGAGGTTTATAAAAAAAAAAAATAAGGCGGTACGAAGTCCGCGGGGTCAGCTAGTAAAACAATAAAATAAACATTTAACTTTTTCAATTTAAAAAAATCTTATCTCATATATATAAAACAAGAAACTGACTAACTGATCGATCTACGCAGAGTCGAAACTACTGGTCGTAAAGAGCTGAAATTTGGAATGCAAGTTCCTTAGGGAACGTAAGGGAGCACCAAGAGAGGATTTTGCGAAATTCCCACGGGAACGGGAAAAAACAGGATTTTACATTTTAATATTTCTGCGCATACGAAGTTGCGGGGAAAAGCTAGTTAGTAATATGTACATGTAAAAAAAAAATGTTGTCAATTATTGTTAGGCGCATGTCGCCTCCATAGCTTTCCTTTAGTCTTACCGTTCTATGAAAACTCCGATCCCTAGTAACTAGTGTTAAAGTCGCGCGTATAAAACGGAAGCCATTTTAATGTACAATATGGCTGTCGGTTTATGATCTCGACCATACCTATTCCACGATAGTTAGATACCATTTGTTTTTGCCTAAAGGTCCCGTGACTATCTTAACACCAGCCAAGATAGTCACGGGATATTAAGCCCGACTTTATTAGCGCGCAAGTTTTCTTTAACTTGACATTAAGTTTTTTTTTTTTTTACTGTGGTGTATAGGTATGCCTAATTATGAAAACTTTATAAAAATTATTCCGTGTTGAACGCATTTGTAATAGAAGCCGGAACTAGAGGTGTCACTTTTCGTGCATTTCGCGCTACCTGGTCCAGGATGCAGGCGGGGTCAAGGCCGGGCGACGGCGGCGGCGGCGGCGCCGCCCGCCGCCGCGGGGTGGATAAACTCTCAAGGATGGCGCCGACGCCGCCGCTCTAATCTCAGACTTACTGAAGGCTCGTTACAGACCGCAGGCGAGTGGCCTGTTGCTTGCAAAAAAACGCTTTTTTTTTAATTTTTCTATACCTACTTTTAAGCACATGTCACCTCATGGTGTTTAGTAGCCGTCGAATGTCGCGGTGCGGACACGTGGCTTATAGATTACTAGCTTCTGCCCGCGACTTCGTCCGCGTCGAAGTCGGTTAGAGCGTTCCCGAGGGAATTGAGCGTTAAACTATAACAAATTATATACTAAAAACTTCTTGAATAACTATCTATAAAAAAAAACGCATCAAAATCCGTTGCGTAGTTTTAAAGATCTAAGTATACCTACATAGGGACAGAGAGACAGCAGGAAGCGACTTTGTTTTATACTATGTAGTGATGGACAATTTTAAATCTATTTATGGAGTCTTTATTCTACAATCCATACTAATATTATGCGACAGTAACTCAGTCTGTCTGTCTACTAAATCTTACCGCTTAAACAACTGGATGAATAAATTATATGATATGGTTGAGTCCCAGAGAAGGACATAGGGTACTTTTCATCACGTAAAAACACGGCTACCGAGGAAAACCGTGGGTCAATTCATTTCTGACGTGTAAAAGTGCCAATATCAATAAACCAAGTACCTAAAATGAGCTGGAAGAGAAGAACATCTCCAATGAATTTGGAGCTAAGGCCAGTCAGACTGGCATTTACATTATTTAATCCAGATTATCTGTCAGAATACTACTACTACTACTACAACAGCCTATTTACGGCCCACTGCTGGGCACAGGCCTCCCCTCATCATGAGAGGGTCTGTCAGAATAACTAACTTGTAATTTGTTTATGGTCTCAATAACTTTTTTCATACATTTAACACAGCGTTTCTTATCCTTTTTTCAGTCCACAGACCCCCTAGGCAATCAATCACAAGGTTGCAGACCCCTCAGTAAAAAAAATAGTACCTAATGAATTTCAGAACATTAATTTGCTTTGCTGCTGCTTTTTTTGCAACTTGGATATTTGGTGTTATAACTGATTCGAAATCTCAAGTCGAATTCTACTTGCATTCTGTTTCTGTATTTATTTTTGGAAAAAAAAAAGTACCTAAAATGCCTTCTCACAAAGATACCTAAGTATGTGGTTTAGAAAAGCAACAAATGGTTCAGGGCTTCAATGGTTATTTCCAAATCTTTCCTAAAAAACTTGATAATGAGGAATCCTTTTCTTTCCTAGTTCTATCAATTGGTTTCTTGAGAATTCTTTCTATTTTATCTTCAAATTTGTTATTATAATCTTGCCAAGTTCAGCTTGTTAAGAGCACTAAAGATAAGCTAAATATGCTCTTACTGTGAGCCGTTCAACGATGAGTGTATGTTTATATACCCATTTAAAAAAAGAACATTTTGATCTCGTTTCTCAGTTCAAAAACACACGTCACAACACAACTTTGCCACAAGACAGCCAACTTTCTGCATGCAACAATAACTGCTTGTGAATGCTTCCCATTTATTCACAAATTTCACGCAAAATACGAGACTTTGTTGCATTTTGGTATTTATTTTTATTCAATGATCCTTACATGAGACCGCGGACCGCTTTATACATGCTCGTGGACCCCCGAGTGTCCGTGGACCACAGGCAGAAACACTTACTCAAAAGGATACTTAACTGATACAAAAGGATATGAAATGGCACCAACACCAAACAAACCTACATGTAAAAAACTTCTACTAAAAAAAAAGTTTACTTAAAATATTATCCCAAGATCAAAAATATCTAAGTTCTTGCTTGAAAGATTCAATAAAAAATGCCAAATCAAAAAAGAGAGGAACAAATCATAGCCAGGGGAACTTGGTCTAGTTTTTGTTCTCAGTACTTCAAGTGGCTGAGATGGACAGGACTGGGGGTCATTTTTACATGATGGTGGGATTAAACTTCAAATTGAACATTTTAGTAAATAGAAAAAGTTTGCAATAAAACCAAAAAATAAATGTATCTTTAAGAGCAGCAGCAAATTAAACAAATTTAAACCCTACATATGTTATTATAACAAGAATGTGATATAGGTTCATTAGGAAGATAAATCCATTCATAATACATCATGTCAAAGGCTGTCAGTGACCAGTGTCAGTAGCGTTTTCTTTCATAGGTTGGTTAGGTTGGGAATGGTGAATATAAACTTTTTTAATGTAAATGTATTGAAGAAGGAACGACCCTCCCCGAGGCGGCTCCATTAGCTCGTCACAGATATGGATTTAGAAATATCGTACTGAATACTAGTTGCACTACTAAGCCGAATCAGCTGCAAGCTGCACAATCTGCGGCAAATGACTGAAAACGTAAAATGCTAGCCTTGCTTCGATATTCAATAAATCAATTCACACTGACTTCGAAAAATGTGGCATGACTTATTGATATAGGTACTTGTAGTTAAACATTGACGAGGCACTCACTCTCCGTAGGTGCCCTCGCCCAGCACCTGCGCCACCAGCCAGCCGTCCACGAACTCGCCGCCGGCCGCCATCCTCGCGGGCGGCGCCGACCACGCCGCGCCCGACGATCTGCCACACGGTGATTTTTACCCAATTGAAAAGCACAAATGCTTGCAAGAAATTAGAAACTACGACCGCATCGGGCTCGAGCGCTCTAGTTCGATCCTCGAGACTTCCTACGAGGAGTAAATCGAGCGTTCCGAACGTGGTAAATGGCGGAGGGCACGTGGAGATCGGCGAACAAAGCGAGCGCCGCCGTCGGCGACGTTTCCTTCCACCTCGGCCGCAATAACGGTAATCGCTCTGTAGTAAACGGTGATATCTTTGTATTTCCGACGAATAAAGGATTGAAATAATACTAGAGAGATCTAAGTAATTAAGAATGATGAGTACTAACCGTTCAACGACTACACCATTTTGCCATTTTCTTCCGTGGATCGTTCGCCAATCGCTGACCGCGCCATCGTTCGAGCTCAATCGGCATTTTTTCCGACAAAAAGATCAATGGCTGACAAACGTTCGGAACACCGTTTCTTTTCCTCACTTATGGTAAACAAAAACGGTGTAAAGGGTCTTCTCATCCATGAGATAAAAAGTGCAGTGTTTTAGCTTAACTAAATAGTGGAAAATTATGACAAAAAGCGAAAAAATATTGACAAACCCGATTTAGAAAAGTATTACTCGAATGCCTCAACGCCAGATGATTACAAGAAATAAAGAGTTTGAACGTACTTCATTCCATAGACATTTTTGTGTTTTTTTAAGCCTGTTCCACATCTTCAGATTACGTTTATTGGCAAGACGATTGCAAGATGAAAATGTAATCAATAAAAATAATAACTGTTTCGGCTACACTCGATGCCTTTATTAAACCCGCGACCGTAAAAAAAAAATCTGTTTCCGCTACCGATCGATTCTAGAATTCTACATTCTGCCACTGACTTCGTCCGTGTAGAAGTCGCTGGTTCCCGCGGGTTTTTTCGTGATAAAAAGTAGACTATAATGTCCGGAGCCTTATCCGAGACTATCTCCAAATCAAGTAGATCGGTCCAACAGCATCCATTTAACTGTGAAGAGGTGATAGAAAATTAGACATACAGAAAGACAGAGTTTCATTCCCATTTCATTTATAATATAAGTATAGTATGAATTCCCACACATTTAGTTTCTTTTTGAGAACTGTCATATATGACACTTCCCAGTGACCTTGCCCTTTACAATAACTACATGAAAATGAATATTTAACTTACGAAATTTCACAGGAATTGAACAAGCCCCAATCTTAGCAAAGTTGTAACTATGGGTGCCAATAACGATTTGATAGAGATATATATTTAAATCTTAATGTATTCGCATATATACATATGTTATATATACATATCTGGACATATTACATATATTATACATACTTTTATTAAATCAAGTTTCTTTTCTAAATACTTTCGTGCAAAACAACCTTTAAAAAAAGTCCGTCATCGCCTTTGCCATAGAGTTTTTTTTTTCTTGTTGTTAAACGAAATTTCCATGTTTTCTTTTGAAATTTCTAGTAGGAGTAGGAGAAAAAATAACAGCTGGAGACCCCCATAGAACCTAAAAAACGTATTACTCATCCATCTATTATATAAATGAAACAAGATTACGTCATAAATGAGGCAAAATTGTATATCCTAATTTTTAAAACTAGTGATGTGGTAAAATCATCTGCTTCGATATCATGACATTTTTTTTTTGCAAGTCGACGGTATACGAGGTAAATGAGATTATGAAAAAATAGATACACAATAAGGAATAATTTATCTTTCCTTTCGATATTCGTATTTTATAACAGCTTACGATTGTATTAAAAGCATGTCTTGTACTATTATTTACATTTAAATTAGTTGTCGGAAAAAAGTCGATTTGTCTTGAAAATCGCTAAAAGTGAATTACGATGCTCCTTAACCGCATCACTATAAACATCAACTAGCAAATGTCAAAGGCTGCGTTCCGAAACGCGCTCAGAGTACTCACAGCACCTTGCATCTCTTTTCCTCTTGAAAGTCGAGTCCTAAGAGGAAAAAGGATGCAAGGTGCTATGAGCGCTCTAAGCGCGATTCGGAACGCAGCCAAAGTATGTCGGTTTAGGAATCTCTCCTACATAGACATAGCGGAAGTAACTTACTACGAGTCACAATTCATAACAAAAATTAAACGTTAATTGAAGTAAACGAAAATTCCATAAGAAAATCTATATTTTATTGCTTGCAATGGTAATTAAGTTTGTTAATTTTAGGCAATTTATTTGTCCAATCTTTGTACTTGTACCAATCGAGTGATTTCTTTGTTTGTTGTAGGCCGGATACTCCGAAGACCAGTTGGCAGGTGAGTAATCACGTCGTTAATCCGACCGACAGTGTCAGTAGTTTTTACAAGAAAGCAAAGCGAAGAGTCAGCGAATTTGTCACCTCGGCCGCTCGACACCGAGGCGGGGCGCCGTGTGATGACTCACGTCAGTCACGTCTCGGAGAGGCTGTCGCAAGCGGGCGCCCTAGTTTCCATATATGGTGCGTATTTTAAGCGATTCCGGCGACGGGTCTGGGACGCCGGGTGGCCAGTCGCCCGCCGCTCGCCGCCCGCCATGTTCATGTACGAGCCCCCGTCGAAGCTGCAGCTGACGTCGGTGGAAGGTACGAGGTCGGCGGGGGCGGGGGCGAGCGCCGCGCCCGACGGACAGCCGGTCCTGACGATGTTGCGTGTTGCAGAGTTCCAGGAGGCGTTCCAGCTGTTCGACTCGCGCGGTGACGGCAAGATCCACGTGGCGCAGGTCGGCGACGCACTGCGCGCGCTCGGGCAGAACCCCACCGAGTCCGACGTCAAGAAGTGCACGCACCACCTGCGCCCCGACGAGCGCATCTCCTTCGAGGTCTTCCTGCCCATCTACCAGGTGCCCCCACCACACCACCACCACCACACAACAACAACCACCAACCATCAACTTGTATTGTTTCATCAACTCATATCATGCATTATTTACATACATTGTATCTATCTGGTTCTATATCATGCCCATATTTGTGTAGCTCTTTGAAAGTGATGGTACTTATCAACTCCAAGAGTGTTCTCATGTGATCATCTTGATCTGATCAAAAGTATGGCAAGGCAACTGCTAATTATAGAATTGTACATCCAATTTAAGCCTATTTATGAAACAGTTTTCTAAATTTCAATCTAAATACAGTCAAGAGTGTGTCTAGTTTGATTTCATTTGAAGTGTCAGAGATGTTGACACTTTGGCACCCTATGTCGTTGTATTAAGGTCCAAGTGTCTCTCACCTCTCATCTCTTTGACGTCCACTATACACACCGGTACAAATGGGCTGCATATAGTAAAAGTATCTGTCTGACTATTTGTGTCGTTATCAAGTTAAAGGTACTTGGTAGTTGTTATGCTGCCAGCATAATAATACATACTGGTGCTATATTCGAAGTCTTAAATAGGGAACTCCCTGTTCCCTATAGGATCGCTTACGCGTCAAGTTGAACTTTAAATCTAGCTGCTTAAAGTACACGCGACGCGTGAGCGATCCTATAGGGAACAGGGAGATCCCTATTTTAAGACTTCGAATATAGTGCCAGTATGTATTATTATGCTGGGAGTGTAACAACTACCAAGTACTTTTATATAGCCCCTGGAAATCATAATCAACCTTACTGACAACCAATGTGATAAATATATATATATATATATACATAGAGTATTACTGTGACCATTGCTGATCTATTGTGGCTGCCACACCCGCCACACCCGAACTGCACAAGATTTAGGATGTTTCATATTGATTTGGTGTTGTTGTGTATACCTACTCAACTTTGAAGATGACAACTCACTGATTTTGAAGTGATAAAGTAATAATTTATTTCTTAGTAGTGTGACGAAAATCCTACAGTAATCAGTAGGTTTTTTTCCCGGATGTTTACCTTCCGTATTCTGGGAATCTTGCGTAGTTACGACATCACCATTTGAGATGAGATGTCGGTATAGTTATTGTTGTGGTGTTTGGGCGTCCAGGCGATCAGCAAGGCGCGCAGCGGCGACACGGCGCACGACTTCATCGAGGGGCTGCGCCACTTCGACAAGGACGGCAACGGCTTCATCTCCTCCGCCGAGCTGCGCCACCTGCTGGCCACGCTGGGCGAGAAGCTGGCCGACGACGAGGTGCTCCTCTCTCTCTAGCCCGCGGCGGCCGACTTAGACTTAATTATATTAGACTGTCAAGCTCCCTACATTACGGCGGACATCGGAAATAGCCAGGGCGCTTCAAATTTTCTTACTTTTTACATACGACTGTACAGCGCCATCTAGATGGTGCTCATGGAGTTCAAATTTAAATTATATGCAGGCTACCTAAGCAGCGACATCTATTATCGCATTTAACACTTATTTCGGGCGTACGCTGATTTGTTTGAAGGTTGTCCTTCTAATGCTAATAGAAAGCCACATCATCAAAAAAAAATTACAATCCAAAACTCGCTAGGCGCATATTCACTGAGCTTATCCTGGCATGACCTTTAATTTAATGTAGGAATATTCGTATTTGAAAAAAATCGCACGCTGATAATTAAATTATTTCTTGGTATTCTTAAAAATACGTTTCAAATAAGCAAGTTGATTAGACTTTCTTACAAAAACCCACCTAATCTGACGTAGATTTTTGATCTCGTATATTAGCAAACCGAGTATAGCCTCACCGACAGTGATGTGATGGTGGTGGTCCCCGGTGGGCGGTGGGCTCGGCCGCCCCGGCTGTGCTGTGTATTCCATCAAAGCCAACTTAACGAAAAGTTCAGCAGTGAATGTCTCGGCCGATATGACCAGAGCCCTGAATTTTCGCGGAAAAACAATACTGTCGCAATCTAGCTATTAGAATAGTTTTTTTCTTATCGATTGAACGAAAAGATCTGAAACTTTTTTACTGACTTCTTTCGGTAGAGATACCGAAATGGTTTTCGAAGTACGCCCTATATACAATGTTATAAAATGTTGAAATGTTGTCAATGTACATTTGCTCCCTTGACGTTGATTGAAGTTGATTTTTTCATTAGATGGACCCTTTTTTAGGGTTCCGAAGTCCACAAGGAAAGGAACCCTTATAGTTTCGCCATGTCCGTCCGTCTGTCCGCACTATTGCTTGGAGATGCTTAGTTCTAGAAAGCTGTAATTGGGCATGAATATATATATTAGTTAAACCGACAAAGTGGTACAATAAATTGAAATATAATTTTTTTGGGTGCCATCTATTTGGCATAATTCTTTTTGTCCGAAACTGTTTACGCATAACAGGCTTCGCATAATTTATTTACGCCGAATCTTGAGTTTGCCGAATTTTTATTAAGAATAATTCTTAATTGGCCGAATGGGTGTTTACCCGAATATTGTGTTGGCATAATGTTGACTTGGCCGAATTTTATTATGCATAATATTGTTTGGCATACTAGTAATTTAGCAGAATTTGATAGGCCGAAATATTGTCCGAATTTTTGCCCGAAACAACAATTAATGTTCATATAAAATTGCTAGTCCGAAAACTGGAATTTCGAAAATGTATGTCATAAACGATTTTAGCTAAGTATAAAATTTTGTATAATTTGATATAATTTGTTCAACATACTTATCTTTATTAGATAGAGTTCGGCAGTTCACGGTGTGCGGTAACACCAAAGTTTGGAGCAAAGTCGACTCGCATAGGTTAGGTTAGGTTATCTACTATATAAAAATAAGTCGGGTTTTCCTCCCTGACGCTATAACTCCAGAACGCACGAGCCGATTTCCACGGTTTTGCATTCGTTGGAAAGGTCTCGGGCTCCGTGAGGTTTAAGGCGGTACGAAGTCCGCGGGGTCAGCTAGTTTTTTATATAAGTAAACGAAATTATCATTTAGTAAAAATCCCCCCTTTCCCTATTTAGATAATCATCGATGTTATACAGGATACTCATTTAATTAAATCGGCGAAAATAAAGGTATGCGAAAGTAGTTTTCGGCGTAACAAATTTCGGCGAAAGTAATTTTCTGCCTAAATAATATTCGGAATTCGAAAATTATGCGTGAATACTATTCGGCGTAAATAGATTATGCATAATAGAATTCGACGAAAAATCGTTATGCGGGATTAGTTTCGGCGTAAACACTATTATGCCTATACTGATAATGCAAAATAGAATTCTGCCAAAAAAAATTATCCGTAAACAAGGGGAACCTTGACTCTACCAAAAAATAGCACTTTTAATATATTATAATATTTTCATATTTTAAAGCTTAATCAAAAAATGGTTTTAACAAACCCACAATGTTTTTTCAAGACCTATTCAACGACATCCCACATCAAGGGGTAAGTAAGACAAAAAAATACATCCCCACTTTACAAGTAGGGGAGGTACCCTAAAAAAATTGGTTCCCCTTGTTTACGCATAATTTTTTTTGGCAGAATTCTTGTAAAGTGGGGATGTATTTTTTTGTCTTACTTACCCCTTGATGTGGGATGTCGTTGAATAGGTCTTGAAAAAACATTGTGGGTTTGTTAAAACCATTTTTTGATTAAGCTTTAAAATATGAAAATATTATAATATACATAGACATATATAATACTTCGTATAGACCGGGTCTACGCACATGACATATAACCCCACTTTGTTGGTGCCCAAAATTGCCCAATCCAAGTTTGGTCACCAATCGTGACACAGTGCTCAGCGAGACACCGGCGAGTGCGGATGTCAAACAACATATACGCAACCCTTAAAAAATGCCGACTTGCGTGATAAAAGGCTGTAGAAATCACGTAGGCAAAGTGAAAAAGTGTCATGAAATATCGTTTCATCGGTGATTAACATTACCTTGTGTTTATTCCATCAATCGAAATATTTTTGTTAACAATAAATTTATGACACGAAGTCGCCATATTTACGCCATGTTACGAAGTTGCCATAGTTACGGAGACTGCTTGTTAAAGTAACCTTGTAAGGACGTCATTTTTACACATCAAGAATTTTACGTGAGATGTTTAATTTGGACTTCTAAGAAAATATAAATAAATAATTATTATGTCAATAAATAAACAAAAGTTGATTTATGAATCATGTTTTATTAGAAAAAATTATATAACAGCATTCACGTCGCTTGTACTGAATAAAATAAAAAAGCCAGCAACATCTCTCGTTACGTCACTGCGAGGTTATAGCGCGCAAAATATTCTCGTAGTTCATGCAGTTGACCACCAGACGGCGCTGTATTTCGTTGTATGAAGAAAATGGCGACTGAATGTTCGGATGGGCCTATCCCTAAGTATAAAAATCACTGATAATATATTAAAAGTGCTATTTTTTGGTAGAGTCAAGTGTCCCCCCCCCCTGGGGCCCCTGGCAGCTAAATGTTGGTTTTCAGGTAGCTCAAAAAAATGCATGGCATGGCGTGGCATATATAACGTAGTTGAAAGGAAAACTATCACAGCTAAGAAGGCTATACAAGTTTCCGGGTCATAGTCGACCAACTGCAAGCAAGCAAGTAAAATTCCATTATACATACTACTGAGCGGCAGGGGCGTCGTCGGGCGGGCACGTCATACCGCAGCCTAGCTAAGATGCAGTGGAACCCTATATTTTCTTCTATTACATATCTATTGTTATTTGTTATCGATAAAAAAAAAATCTTACGCTAGCTAGATTGCGACAGTGTTTTTGGTTTTGCCGCGAAAATCCGGGCTCTGGACATGACATTGAAGACGGTTGATGGAGTGATAGCCGGCGTTGACGCGTGTGTGTGTGTGTGTCCCAGGTGGAGCAGCTGCTGCAGGGGCAGGAGGACTCGCAGGGCAACGTCAACTACGAGAACTTCGTGCACCTCGTCATGCAGGGCTAGACACCCCCCGCGCCCCGCCGCCGTCGCCGCGCCGCCCCACCCATTCCACCCCGCGCTATTCTAAGACATATTCATGATATTACTTATATGTACAAATGTGATTTAACAAGATATAACTTAATGTAATATACCTAAGTACTAACTCAATGAACCGTTTCATTTTCGAACACTGTCAAATGCACCCCTCCTTTTGTTGTATAAATGAAATGCACGAGGACAAACGTTGTATCTTTTTTACAATTTATTTGGAACAGGGTTCTCAGTCTGTTCATCTCATTCAACGCATCATTGTTTGTTGCCAAGTCGCATAAAAGCTCGAAGAAGATAAAGATCAGCCGCAGGCCCGCGGCTGGACAGTGGGCAGCTCAGCATGATGCCGTGGCGGTAGCTAGCCTATAGAAGCCACAATGCTGATATTCAGCTGCACCCTAAAGATAAAGATCAGCCGCAGGCCCGCGGCTGGACAGTGGGCAGCTCAGCATGATGCCGTGGCTGTAGCTAGCCTATAGAAGCCACAATGCTGATATTCAGCTGCACCCTAAAGATAAAGATCAGCCGCAGGCCCGCGGCTGGACAGTGGGCAGCTCAGCATGATGCCGTGGCTGTAGCTAGCCTATAGAAGCCACAATGCTGATATTCAGCTGCACCCTAAAGATAAAGATCAGCCGCAGGCCCGCGGCTGGACAGTGGGCAGCTCAGCATGATGCCGTGGCTGTAGCTAGCCTATAGAAGCCACAATGCTGATATTCAGCTGCACCCTAAAGATAAAGATCAGCCGCAGGCCCGCGGCTGGACAGTGGGCAGCTTCGCATGATGCCGTGGCTGTAGCTAGCCTATAGAAGCCACAATGCTGATATTCAGCTGCACCCTAAAGATAAAGATCAGCCGCAGGCCCGCGGCTGGACAGTGGGCAGCTCAGCATGATGCCGTGGCTGTAGCTAGCCTATAGAAGCCACAATGCTGATATTCAGCTGCACCCTAAAGATAAAGATCAGCCGCAGGCCCGCGGCTGGACAGTGGGCAGCTCAGCATGATGCCGTGGCTGTAGCTAGCCTATAGAAGCCACAATGCTGATATTCAGCTGCACCCTAAAGATAAAGATCAGCCGCAGGCCCGCGGCTGGACAGTGGGCAGCTTCGCATGATGCCGTGGCTGTAGCTAGCCTATAGAAGCCACAATGCTGATATTCAGCTGCACCCTAAAGATAAAGATCAGCCGCAGGCCCGCGGCTGGACAGTGGGCAGCTCAGCATGATGCCGTGGCTGTAGCTAGCCTATAGAAGCCACAATGCTGATATTCAGCTGCACCCTAAAGATAAAGATCAGCCGCAGGCCCGCGGCTGGACAGTGGGCAGCTTCGCATGATGCCGTGGCTGTAGCTAGCCTATAGAAGCCACAATGCTGATATTCAGCTGCACCCTAAAGATAAAGATCAGCCGCAGGCCCGCGGCTGGACAGTGGGCAGCTTCGCATGATGCCGTGGCTGTAGCTAGCCTATAGAAGCCACAATGCTGATATTCAGCTGCACCCTAAAGATAAAGATCAGCCGCAGGCCCGCGGCTGGACAGTGGGCAGCTCAGCATGATGCCGTGGCTGTAGCTAGCCTATAGAAGCCACAATGCTGATATTCAGCTGCACCCTAAAGATAAAGATCAGCCGCAGGCCCGCGGCTGGACAGCGGGCAGCTCAGCATGATGCCGTGGCTGTAGCTAGCCTATAGAAGCCACAATGCTGATATTCAGCTGCACCCTAAAGATAAAGATCAGCCGCAGGCCCGCGGCTGGACAGCGGGCAGCTCAGCATGATGCCGTGGCTGTAGCTAGCCTATAGAAGCCACAATGCTGATATTCAGCTGCACCCTAAAGTTATGCACCCGAAAATTATAAAATATAAATTACATCATGAATTACATCGAATGAATAAGTACATGACATTGAATGATTACATGAATAGGTAAGTACAAGCTAGAAATATGCATCGGAACCGTCATATCGTATCGTATGTAGGTTGTCCCTTAATCGATAGCTGATTCTGTGGGTGAAATATTATCCCAACGTTTTGCTTGACCCCATACCTACTCGTAATAATATGACGTCAAACACTAGAAACAACAGCGAAGTATGTGGAGCATGATGTAAATGGCAAGTATTCATACATTAAAAAGCCGTTTAAAATTAATGTTGCGTAATAATACTTTCTTTAGACACACATAGAGTTGGTTTTAATATCCGACACAAAAATGGCGGTGTTGTAATGTAAGTTTCACGTGTTTGTGCACCGAGTGCATACGTTAATACGCCATAAGGTGGGTACTGGGTACCTACCGCTGGGTCGAATATGGCCACGTTCAGCAGCAAAAGCATTGATCTATTATAAGTAAGGATTCGCAATCAGCCGGAGAAAAATGGCCCCGTCAAAACGGGTGCCCGAATAGCTCGGGCACCCGTTTGGCCTTCGTTATAAAGAGGCGTTATTAGCATAATGGAACGTATTTTCTAATGTCAGTTTGCTCCATATATTTTGACATATTCTGTTAGGCACTGTTCGTCCATATGCTATTACTTATTATATCGGTCAATGGTTAAAAGCCCCTATTTATTTAATTGTGTATTTATTTAGGTAACTTATTGTAGGCAGGAGAAAACCCGCGAACGAATATAATAGAACTTATTTGTGATTTATTTTTAAAACTTTGAAAATCCATACTAATGCATATCCATATTAATATTATAAATGCGAAAGTAACTCTGTCTGTCTGTCTGTTACCTCTTCACACTTCAACCGCTGGACCGATCAAGATGAAATTTGGCATGGAGATAGTTGGGGTCCCGGAAAAGCGCCTAGTTCCCGCGGGAGCGCGATAACCGAATTCCACGCGGGCGAAGTCGCGGGCAGAAGCTAGTGTTATGAATGAGAAAGAAAACTCTGGGCCTATATTCGAAGTCTTTAAATAGGGATCTCGCTGTTCCCTATTGGATCGCTCACGCGTCGCGTTAACTTTAAGCAGCTTTGTTTGAACTCAACTTGACGCGTGCGTGAGCGACCTATAGGGAAAAGCGAGATCTCTATTTATGACTTCGAATATATCCTTGGGCTATATTCGAAGCTGGTCATCCTATAAGAACTGACATCATCCAACAACCAGAACAACGCAACGCCGTCCGTTCCTGTCCGTCTATTGAGGGCTGTTTTGCATCCTGTAATCATATAAGCAAGTAGGTAACGAAGCGAATCCGTGGTCGGATCTTGCAACACCTGCGGAAAGGAAAAATGATGAGAATTAGGAACTTGTATATTACGTTTACCAGGACAGCGGAGCGGCGTAATGTGGCCAATTGGGCTTGCTTGGCACTGGCACCATTATTACTGCAATATTTTAGGACGCTCGCTCTTAGGCAGCGTTGTAAACAAGTTCATTAACGAATTCAGAGTACATTTTTCTCTTAAAAACCGGTAAAGTGCATGTCGGGTTCACGCACCGTGTAGGGTTCCGTACCTGGTAGTTACCCAATAATGGCAATGGCTTGGTCAGTTAAGAGCCAACCCGCCCGAGGGCTCTCCTTTGGTTGCGGAGACAGAGCCACTCAAAGAAAAGCCGTTTTCGTTCTTTTTAGTTTTTGCCAGGTAATTAGTTAAAGAAAGCATTTTTCAGTGGCCTTATTCCGGAACGCAAAAGGGATTTCATTGAGAAGCTATAATTATAGGGATAGCTATAAACTATAGCACATATTAGACAGGAACAGATACACAATAAAGAAGAAAAAAGTGTCACCGCTCTAACTATTGCTATGGCGAGCGCTAAATGGCAAATGTAGCCATCTATTGGGTTGGTTGGGACTTTAAGTCTAATAAACGCACGATACAAGTACTTTTTCTCACCTCTATAGGGAACGTCAAAACGTCACGGCGCTCAAATTGAACCTTAAATCTAGCTACTTAAAGTTCGGTTTCAACGCAATGACGCTTTGATGGTAGGGATATGGAAGTTCCCTTTTACTATGTATAGTTTCGAATAGAGCCCATGTTAAGTTATTGTAGTTATCATACATTTTTGTAAAGTTGAATAAATTTTGTACAATTTAAGCCTATAATTTGATTAGGAGCCTAGGAGCTAACCACTCTCGGTCATTTGGTTGCGGAAAGAGAACAACGTCAGCCCGCCGCCGGCCGCGCGCCCGCCCGCCACGCCAGTGTCGCCACTCGCCAGTGTCGCCAGTGCGGCGAACATGCGAGCGGCGCTGGTCGTGCAGGTGGGCCTCTCCCTCTCCTCGTCTCGCCGCTCGCCGGCCAAGCGAGCCAGCCAAGCGGTCTATTTGGAATTTCTTTACCGCATCTCCCCAAACACTTGGGGAGATGCGGTGTGATGTGATCTAGCGTGCCCTGAAACATATTTTACTGTGTGTTAAAGTTTTCTAATAGAGGATTTTTGAAAGGATCTGATCGTGTAAATTATGGTAGTTTGAAATTTCGGTGCTGGGATAAGTAATTTATAAATACCTAAATTAGGAAATTAACACTTTGTCTAATGGACAACAGGGGACGACATTCGTGTAAGTTCGTTTTGAAAGTTAATTGATACACAGTATAGTGCTGGTGGTATAGAGGCCCTAAAATGGCTGCAAATGGTGTTAAAAGTACGAAAATCAGTACGATTGATCTTTAGTCCTATATTTATCAATTTGACCCGTAGCACAAAAACTTAAAAAAAGACGGAAGTTAGGTACGTCGTAATCTTTTTTTTTGTACAGGAAAAAATATTTTTTATTCCTAAACCTATCGTGTGTGGTACGAGTATCTAATGAAAGTACTTTCTGAGCCGGTTCTGAAAATATATCACATCATTACATTTCAATCACGTGTTTTAAATTACAATAAAACTCATTTTCCAAACATCTGACAAAACAATATTCAGCGGTATCGTACGCGTACCTACTCGTATCTGGTGGAACCCAAACATAACAAGTTTGGGCAAAATGACTTTTATTTTAATTTAAAACACGTGACTGAAATTTAATGATATCATATATTTTTAGAACCGGCTCAGAAAGCCCTTTCATTTGTTTCCGAACAAAAAATATTTTTTTCCCATACGAAAAAAAAAATACGACTTAACTTCGGTCTATTATTAACCGACTTCAAAAAAAAGAGGTGGTTCTCAATTCGTCGGAATATTTTTTTCATTTTTTTTATGTACCTATGTTCACCAAAAATAAATAGTAAACGTGATCCGATTTTGATGATTCTTTTTTGTTCGAAAGGTGGTACTTCCAAGTTGGTCCCATATTAATTTTGTTCAGTTCTGATGATGGGATCCATGAGAAAATGAGGGAACTCCTCGAAATTTGCTAGCACGTAGATGATTTTGGTGTCAATTTCGAGGACTTCAGAGTTACTTATGTACCTACTTCTATAGTAATCTTTGGAAACTGAAACCGAAAAAAATAATAAAATAAAAACCGCCTTCAAACTCCGACAGACTGCGAAGTCGGTGTCAAGTGAACCGACCCAAAGAAATGATAATCATAATTAGTGAACTTGACATTGACATTGCAGTCTGTCGGAGTTCGAAGGCTTTTTAGGGTTCCGAAGTCCACAAGGAACCCTTATAGTTTCGCCATGTCCGTCCGTCCGTCCGTCCGTCCGTCTGTCCGCACTATTGCTCGGAGATGGGTGCCATCTATTTGGCATAATTCTTTTTGTCCGAAACTGTTTACGCATAACAGGCTTCGCATAATTTATTTACGCCGAATCTTGACTTTGCCGAATTTTTATTAAGCATAATTCTTAATTGGCCGAATGGGTGTTTACCCGAATATTGTGTTGGCATAATGTTGACTTGGCCGAATTTTATTATGCATAATATTGTTTGGCATACTAGTAATTTAGCAGAATTTTGATAGGACGAAATATCGTCCGAATTTATGTCCGAAACAACATTTAATGTAGGGAGCGCCAAAGTTCATATAAAATTGCTAGTCCGAAAACTAGAATTCCGAAAACGTATGTCATAAACGATTTTAGCTAAGTATAAAATTTTGTATGATATAATTTGTTCAACATACTTATCTGTATTATATAGAGTTCGGCAGTTCACGGTGTGCGGTAACACCAAAGTTTGGAGCAAAGTCGACTCGCATAGGTTAGGTTAGGTTATTTTTTATATAAGTAAACGAAATTATCATTTAGTTAAAATCCCCCCTCTCCCTATTTAGATAATCATCGATGTTATACAGGATACTCATTTAATTAAATCGGCGAAAATAAAGGTATGCGAAAGTAGTTTTCGGCGTAACAAATTTCGGCGAAAGTAATTTTCTGCCTAAATAATATTCGGAATTCGAAAATTATGCGTGAATACTATTCGGCGTAAATAGATTATGCATAATAGAATTCGACGAAAAATCGTTATGCGAGATTAGTTTCTGCGTAAACACTATTATGCCTATACTGATTATGCTAAATCGAATTCTGCCAAAAAAAATTATGCGTAAACAAGGGGAACTCTCGGAGATGCTTAGTTCTAGAAAGCTGTAATTTGGCATGAATATACATATTAGTTGCGCTGACAAAGTGGTACAATAAATTTTTGAAATATATTTTTTTATAGGGTACCTCCCCTACGCGTAAAGTGGGGATGTAATTATTTTTCTTGCCTACCCCATGGTGCGGCATATCGTTGAATAGGTCTTAAAAAATATTGTGGGTTTGTTAAAACCATTTTTTGATTAAGTGATGCGTTTGTGAAATATTAAGCTTTAAAGTGCTATTTTTTGTTAGAGTCACGTGTACCTACCCCCCTGCCCGCTAATTGGTGGTACTTGGATGGCTGAAAAAAATCACGGTTGTGGCATATATAACGTAGTTGAAAGGAAAACTATCACAGCTAAGGCTGTACAAACTTACGCGTCATAGTCGACCAACTTATGAAATGATTAAAAAACCAATGATTTATCACGAGCGGCAGGGGCGTCGGGCGGGCACGTCATACCAGAGGCTACCTAGATGCTAATAAGTCTTAGAAAGGTACTGTGGGCATCGTCAACTTCGGAACCCTATACTTTGCGCGTGGCCCGACACGCACTTGGCCGTTTTTTTTAAAAATTTTGGTGCTACGGGTCAAATTGATTTATATGGACTAAAGATCAATCGTACCGATTTTCATGCTTTTAACACCATTTGCGGCCGATTAATGAATTTCGGGGTGTGCCACTAGCACTAGCACAGTAGAGCTTTTCTTGAGATTGTTAAACTGAGGCGGAACTGTAGGCAAATTGTGCTCCCAGTATTGCTTGATCTTGACATACAGCAAAGTTTAATTTAAGTACCATCTTCGAAAGCAGGTAGGTACAGGTTTTAGGTTAGTAAGTACCTAAACCTAAGTAAGTATAAAGTTAAACATTCACGAAGTCACGAGTACACTTAGATGATTTTGGGGGGGGGCGGGGGGGGGGGGGGCTCTGGATCCCATACGTAACCTACACTTATGTATATAAAGTAAATAAACATAGTTCATCTGTAAGCTTAGGTATAGCACTGTGCAACGCAACGTAAAGATATTGTACAGTCGAGTTCGCCAATATATACACACTTTTTCACCTTACCACGTTGTAATAAGGTCCAAAAAGTGTACACATATTAATGAACTCCGACTGTACCTACTGGTTCGTAGATAGGCTAGGTAGGTAGGTACACAGAATCTCCCGCGGCCGCGGCGGCGGCGGCGACGGCGATGCCGATGACACACATCCGTATTAACTCATCTCGACTCGAGGGCTCCTTCTTACTCTATAATTCCACTTGAATTAAACTATTATGACTCAGGCTTATTTTATCACTCTTTAAAATTACGACTCATAAGCGTTATTGCATATTGGAACGTATTTTCTAATGTCACTTAGCTCCATATATTTTGACATATTCTGTTAGGCACTGTTCGTCCATATGTTATTACTTATTACAGGTGAATGCCCATAAGTAATATAGGTAGTAACGGATACAAGTCTGAAACTAGTTCACACCTCGTCATGTCATGAAGTAGTATATTATAGGTAATTTGGGGATTGTGCCACTAGCCGTAACAGATCCTAGGAGTCCTCTGGCTCTGAGGTAAAAAGGTTAAATTATGGAGTAGGAAGGTTCAAAATGATAGTTTCCCCCCATCCTACCGTCCGCGGTGTGGTGTGGCGTGTGCGGCCGAGTGAGAGTGCGTGCTGCCGGCAGATGGTGCTGGCGGTGGCGGCGGCG